>CM051271.1:2794351-3316851 GCA_027921565.1 Artemia sinica | reverse complement strand
TAAATTTTTGTGCGTGTGTGTAAGTTTTAGTGTGTGTGTAAGTTCTTGTGTGCATGTAAGTTTTTGTGTGCATGTAAGTTTTTTGCGTGTGGGTGTAAGTTTTTGTGTGTGTGTGTGTAAGTTTTTGTGTGTGTGTAAGTTTTTGTGTGTGTGTGTGTAAGTTTTTGTGTGTGTGTGTAAGTTTTTGTGCGTGTGTGTAAGTTTTTGTGTACATGTAAGTTTTTGTGTGCATGTAAGTTTTTGCGTGTGGGTGTAAGTTTTTGTGTGTGCGTGTAAGTTTTTGTGTGTCTAAGCCTTTGTGTGTGGGTGTAAGTTTTTTGTGTGTGTGTGTGTAAGTTTGTGTGTGTTTGTGTGTGTATGTAAGTTTTTGTGTGTGTAAGTTTTTGTGTGTGTGTGTGTGTGTGTAAGTTTTTGTGTGTGTGTAAGTTTTTGTGTGCATGTAAGTTTTTGTGTGCATGTAAGTTTTTGCCTGTGGGTGTAAGTTTTTGTGTGTGTGTGTGTGTAAGTTTTGGCGTGTGTGTGTGCGGGTGTGAGTTTTTGTGTGTGTGTAAGTTTTGGCATGTGTGTGTAAGTTTTTTGTGTGTGTGTAAGTTTTCGTGTGTGTGTGTGAGTTTTTGTGTGTGTGTGTAAGTTTTTGTGCGTGTGTGTAAGTTTTTTGTGTGTGTGTGTAAGTTTGTGTGTGTGTGTGTGTGTGTAAGTTTTTGTGTGTGTGTAAGTTTTTGTGTGCATGTAAGTTTTTGTGTGCATGTAAGTTTTTGCGTGTGGGTGTAAGTTTTTGTGTGCATGTAAGTTTTCGTGTGCATATGTAAGTTTGTGTGTGTGTGTGTGTGTGTGTGTGTGTGTGTGAGTTTTTGTGTGTGTTTAAGTTTTGGCGTGTGTGTGTGTAAGTTTTTGTGTGTGTGTGTGTGTAAGTTTTCGCGTGTGTGCGTAAGTTTTTTGTGTGTGTGTGTGTGTGTGTGTGTAAGTTTTTTGTGCGTGTTTGTAAGTTTTTTGTGTGTGTGTGTGTAAGTTTTTTTTGTGTGTGTGTAAGTTTTTGTGTGCATGTAAGTTTTTGTGTCCATGTAAGTTTTTGCGTGTGGGTGTAAGTTTTGTGTGTGTGTGTAAGTTTTTTTGTTTGTGTGTTGTGTGTAAGTTTTTATGTGTGTGTAAGTTTTCGTGTGTGTGTTTAAGTTTTTGTGTGTGTGAGTGTAAGTTTTTGTGCGTGTGTGTAAGTTTTTGTGTGTGTGTGTGTGTGTAAGTTTTTGTGTGCATGTAAGTTTTTGTGTGCATGTAAGTTTTTGCATGTGGGTGTAAGTTTTTGTGTGTGTGTGTAAGTTTTTTGTGTGTGTGAGCTTTTTGTGGGTGTAAGTTTTTGTGTGTGTGTGTGTGTAAGTTTGTGTGTGTGTGTGTAAGTTTTTGTGTGTGTACGTTTTTTGTGTGTGTGTGTAAGTTTGTGTGTGTGTGTGTGTAAGTTTTTGTGTGTGTAAGTTTTTGGCGTGTGTGTGTAAGTTTTCATGTGTGTGTGTAAGTTTTGTGTGTGTGTATAAGTTTTTGTGTGTGTAAGTTTTGTGTGTGCATGTAAGTTTTTGTGTGCATGTCATTTTAAGATCCGTAAAAAAGTAAAAAAAAAATACCATGTTAAAAAATTCAAGAAAGTACTTACGAAATGGGGAGGGGACTCTTTGAGGTTGGAAAATGGGTTTAGGAATGAAATTATGAAAGGAACTTGTTCAGAAAAGATATAATAAAGCCATAAAAAGTATTTAAAAAAATGGAGAGGGGACTCTTTGGGGCGGGGGGGGGGCTGGGAAGTCTTTGGGGAGCCGGGGCCCTTCGAGCACCGATTGGTCCCTTGGGAGGCCCGGGGGGGACTTTGAGGACCGGGGGTGGCCTGTGGGGGCCGGCGGAAGGGCCTTTTGGGGGTTCTGGGGGGCCTTGAGTGCCGATTGCCCTTTGGGGAAGCCATCGGGAGCCCGGTTGAGGGCCTTTTGGGGACAGGGGGAGGGCTTTTGGGAGCCTGGGGGACCTTTGAGGACCGGGGGAGCGCCTTTGGGGGGTTGGGTATGGCCTTTTTGGGGTCTGGGGGCCCTTTGGGTGCCTGGGGGACCTTTGGGGACTGGGAGAGTGCCTTTGGGGACTGGTGGAGGGCCTTTGGGGGTCTGGTGGACCTTGGGAGCCCGGGGGGACCTTTGAGGACCGGAGAGGGCCTTTGGGGGCTCGGGAATGGCCTTTGGGGGTCTGGGTGGCCCTTGAGTGCCGATTGGTCCTTTGGGAGCCCTGGGAGCTCGGTGAGGGCCTTTGGGGGTCTGGGAGACCTTTGGGGACTGGGAGAGTGCCTTTGGGGACTGGTGGAGGGCCTTTGGGGGTCTGGTGGACCTTGGGAGCCCGGGGGGGACCTTTGAGGACCGAAGAGGGCCTTTGGGGGCTCGGGAAGGGCCTTTGGGGGTCTGGGCGGCACTTGAGGGCCGGGTGGCCCTTTGGGAGCCCGGTGGACCTTTGGGGTTCGGGTAGAGGGATTGGAACCATTTGGGGTTGGGGTAGGGGGATCGGAACCCTTTGGGTTGTGGTAGAGGACCTCACAACACTGTTCAAATGGAACTTGTGTATTATAACGACCACAGAGTTTTACCCTCAAATTCTCTCCTAAAATCTCTTCAAAAATCATATTTTAAAATGTCTCTAACTGTTTCATCGTAATAGTTCCATGAATTAGCTAAAACGGTTTCGCCCAAATAATCCCCAAACGGAATTTCAGCATGTTCCTTTTGTTTGGCATCCCTGCGCTGGCTTATTTCAATTATTTGGAAACCTTTTCGCGCGCTAAGATCAAAACATCTGCCTCGGAAACGATTCTCTTGTTAGAACTCCAAATTAATTTCCCTTTCGTGAATCAATTCTCTTTAGAACAACAAATTAATTCCCCTTTCGTGTCAATCAATCAATCATGACATCATCTGTCACGTGTAATCTAAACTTTGTCCCGGAGACAATTCTCTTTGGAAATGCATTAAAGACATTAATTGACTTGACGTCATCTGTCAGACATTCCCTGGAAACAATTTGATTAATGACTGACAGCACAGGTGTTCCCCGGAAACTCATAACATTTGGCTCGAGCGTGCCCAAAACAACAACAACAACAACATTGACCTTGGTATTCGCTGAGAGCGTGCCCAAAACAACAACAATAACATTGACCCCATTAACCACGTGTTCTCCCTAATGACTCTATCGCGTGCCCAAAACAACAACAAGAACATTGACCCCATTAACCACGTGTTCTCCCTAATGACTCTATCGCGTGCCCAAAACAACAACAATAACATTGACCCCATTAACCACGTGTTCTCCCTAATGACTCTATCACGTGCCCAAAACAACAACAATAACATTGACCCCATTAACCACGTGTTCTCCCTAATGACTCTATCGCGTGCCCAAAACAACAACAATAACATTGACCCCATTAACCACGTGTTCTCCCTAATGACTCTATCTCGTGCCCAAAACAACAACAAGAAGGAAGTGACAAAGTTCCTGTTTTTCCATTCTCACTGACAAAATCCATAAAACCGTCAAATAATCAACACACATAAACATCCATAAAAACAGACATAAATGTGACAAACTTCCTGTTTTTTCATTCTCACTGAGAAAGTCCATAAAACCATACAAAAATGTGACAAAATTCCTGTTTTTTCAAATTCTCACTGACAAAAACCATAAAACGTCAAATAAACCGACCAATACACATAACCATCCATGAATTATGTAAAAAAAGTTGTAGGTGGCAGCAGGGGTGGGCAATGGGGGTTATAGGGTCATCTCTACTTATAGGCTAAAAGCCCCCCCTTCCCAATTTTGTATGTGTTTCCAGCAGCACCAATCATGAGACTGATGTATGGGGGCGGGCTTTGCCTCTAGATTTATTTGCCCACTTTTTCATTTTTTTGCCCCCTCCTAGATTTTGAAAAATATATGTTTTTGGCTTAGTACCTATTGATTCCAAATACATTTTTTGGGTATTTTGAGTGGGAAAAGCTATTCATAAAACTACAAAATTGCCCAGCTATATTTTAAATATTACATTCAAAACCTTTTCCCCCTATATTTCTATATGTAAAATCCCTGCACTTTTAATCCCTATATTTTTGTGAATTGGCTGTGCATTTTTATCATATATAATATTAAGTTTGATGCTTTCCTGAGAAATTGACTAGATATTATTGTGGGTACCCGACCTGACCGCATCTCAAACAGCAAGCTGTACGAAAAATGTGGCTCAGTCCTGATTTTTCGGGCTATAATGAGAAAAAGGCTGAAATGGCTGGAACACGTTCTATGGATAAGGGATGAAAGACTGTCAAAGATCGCCCTTGTTGGCCAAGCTTCTAGGGCAGTGATGCCCAAAGTGGTCCAGGTGGACCCCCAGGGGTGCACGGGAAGCTTGACGGGGGTCTACGTTGGTGGGACCAAAAAAAATGTGGGTTCACAAATTTTTGTCTGGTTTCGATAGTGAATAACTAAAATGTTAGCTTCACTTCACCTATTAATATAGGCAGATAATACTATAAAAAGCTCAGTGACTGTTACTTGTAAAAACTTGCATATTTTATATTCACTACAACACATCAAGACGTGCAAAGCACTGCCGCTGCCGTCACCGCCTTCTGCAACGCTTGTTTAAACGTGGAAAGGGGCGAGATACGACTTTTGGTGAACGTGCTTGCGATCTTGCATGATTTTTTTTTTTTTTTAATAAGATACGAATGCTAAGGATAAATGTCTTTTATTTGTTTCCGAATCTTTGAAAATAAAAGCAAAGTGAATCGATTTTTGTGTTTGTCAGTGTCGGAAAAAGTAAGTAATCACCTGCCTCTATGCTATAACTTCATATTTTTAATTTATTATTTAATGATTTATTTTACACGTAAGAAAACAAAAATGAAATCGGCTCAGCCGTTTTTATAAAACTTTATTATTGATCTTAGAGATTTGTTGCTTTTAAGATAAAGTATCAGTTTGCTGACGGTTCTTTGTTTATTTCATTGCAATAATTAATTTATTAATTTCATTGATCTTTTTCTGTTCAAATAGTCATACCCTGTTAAGTAAGACCACCGTAAATTTACTAAAGCAATGTTTTTTTAATGTATAGGTAGGTAATTGATACGAAACATGGCTGAATGCAAGAAGAAATGTCGACAATACAGTGTTGATTTTTTAAAATTTGGTTTTCTACCATCAAAAGCAGACAAGCGGTTTCCCATATGCCTTTTTATGCAACAAAGTTCTGAGCAATGACTCCATGAAACCATCGAATCTCGAAGATCATCTAAGAAGGTGTCATCCTGATAAAATAGAAAAAGATTTGGAATATTTGCAAAAATTTAAGGACAAATATGAAAAGAGATCCCCATAACATATTAAAACATATTAACAGAATATATTAGAAAACATATTATAGATGCACAGTATATTTGCTTCAACGTCTGAAAGAAACGATTATGGCTTGCGAGCATCTTACAATATCTCATTACTTATAGCAAAATCTAAAAAACTACACACCATTGGAGAATAATCAATTTTACCCGCTATTGAAGAGGTTTTAAAAACTGTTCTGCACAAATTTCCATTCGACATACTCAAAAGAATTCCTTTGAGCAACAATTAATCTGCAAACAACTCATTTTTCTACTCAACTGGACGAGTCAACCTTACCCGGTAATAAAGCATTATTATTGGCATATGTTCGATTTGTTATGGACCAAGAACTTCATGAAGAGTTACTATTCGCGAAAACTTTAAAGACGGATACGAAAGGTAAATCAATACTTATTGTCCTGAGTGATTTTTTTAAGGAAAAATCGATTCCATTCACAAACGTTATTTCGGTGGCAACAGATGGGGCTCCTGCCATGGTCGGGCGATAAGCTATCTTAAAAAAATTATACCAGAGGTAGCTGCAACTCATTGTGCCATCCACCGACAACATCTAGTAGCGAAAAATTTGAGTGAGAAATTGCACCAATCGCTTCAATTTGTGATCAATGCAGTTAACAAAATAAGAAGCAATGCATTGAATACGCGTTTATTTGCACAGTTGCCCGATGAAAATGATGAAGAATTATAACGATGGCTCTTACATACTGAAGCATGCTGGTTATCGAAGGGTGCATGTTTAACAAGGTTTTACTCATTTTATGAATCAGTATTAGAGTTTCTGGAAAGTAAAGATCCAGATATAAGAGAAAACCTGATTAATTCGAAAGTAAACATCGCGTATTTGACATATTTGTTCAAAAAATTTGATGGCATTAACTTACAATTACAAGGGGACAGTCTCAATTTAATATAAGCAAAGGGTGTAATTTTAGCTTTTCTTGGAAAATTGGAATATATGAAGCAAAATAATAGTCTGCACGAATTTTCCTAGTTTCTAACCTTGTCACAGGTGGAATGCCTTGATGAGGATATTCAGACATACGTTCAACGGTGTGCGTGTAACTGAACCACCGTGTAACGGAACCACAAGCAACTGAACCTCTATAACTGAACCACCGTGTAACTGAACCACCGTGCTACTGAGACCCCGTATATCCGAACCCCCGTGCAACTGAACCCTCGTGTAACTGAACCACCAGGCAACTGAACCCCATTTAACTAAGCCCTCGTGTAGCTAAACCCCCGAGCAACTCAAGCCCATTTAACTGAACACCCATGTAACTAAATCCCCGTGCAACTGAACCCCCGTGCAACTGAACCACCGTGCATCTGAACCACCGTGTAACTGAACCATCGTGCAACTGAACTACCGTGTAGCTGAACCCTCGTGTAACTGAACCATCGTACAGCTGAACCACTGAACTCAGATTTTCAGTTCTCTAAAAATATTAGGCAATATCATTGGGTAAAACACAAGTTAGATTTTTTACATGTTCAACCTTGTTGAAATTGTTTGTTTCTTAAATTCATGATATAAACGCCTGTCAAAAGTATTCATGAAAAAGCTTTGTTTTATTTTTGCAAAAGAAAAAGAAGATCCGATGTCACAAACCATTAAAGCTGATTTAATACTCATTTTTTCAGATGAATCAGATCTTTCTGGACGTTAAGTAATAAACACATGTGTTGAAAATATTTGACCTTTGTGAATGTAGATAAAATTTTTTGATCAGATGTCTTTGAGGAGATTTCAGCTAAAAAGGACATGGAGGAGGGACTGGTTGCACTCCAGCCTTTTTTTCAATATTCCTTCAACTTGCCCTGAAAGTTTTAACTTCTTACCCTCAGGTTTATACCCTTAGTTGTTCTCGACACATTGCGGATACAACGTCTTTTAAAACTGGATGCACATAGTACCTCTTGATTTATTTGAAGATGCTCCTAAATATTTTGCGAACAATGTGACGACTGATACCATCAGCCATTGTAAATGTTCCTGGTATTTCCTTTTCACAACCAATAAAGGAATAAATGCTTTTTGGTTATGTTTGGCATTCTTCTTGACATTTTCCTAAGGTTTGACCTTAATGCTACATGCTTTTTTTTTATTTATAGGATCAAACATGCCATCTTTTCTTTATAAAAAAAACTTATAATTTAACAATAGGCAACTTGTATAACTTACAGCCCTTGCACCAGAGGCTGAGGGTTTTGAACCATAGTTATTTAACTATGGTATAGTTATTTAACCTTTGAACTGTTTTAAATAAAATGACCGTCTCAAAATTTAGATTGGATGTATTTTGGGAAAAAAATTGGTGGGGTGGAAGCCCACCGATCACTTTTAACTCTGAAAAAGTGCGCTGGAATTTTGATTTCCAATCGACTTAGCCATCCCCTCCCCCAAAGTTCATACAAAAACCTTATGTGTTAGCAATGAGCAACTAGCTTAAATTACAGCCCTTGCCCCAGATAATGCTGGTGGGGTTGTTAAACCCAAAGGCATGGTTATTTGACCTTTAGACTATTTTGAACAAAATGTTTATTTTTATTTTGATCGGATGTATTTGGGGGGGGGATGTCGGTTAACAGGGAAAGACTAATTGTCCTCTGATTACCTTTGATTCTTCAAAATTGAACTTGAACTTTCAATTTCCAATCGAATGAGCCTCCTTCAAAGTTTTTACGACCATCCCTTTTATAAAAACCTTGAATTTTAACAAATGGTAACTTGCAATAACATACATATTGCTCATACATATTGGTGTATCAGCAGTTTTTTTGGAACGGCTTAGCGTATCAAGATGAAACTTCTGGGGTATCTACCTGCTACTACTGCTATTAATACCGCTGCTACTACTGTTGCTACTACTATTAATTAAACACTATTATTACTACTACTACTACTACCACTACGTCCTCTACTACTATTAAACTAGCACTATTAAGGCTACACATATCAAGTTGAAAATTTGACAGAATGGGGTATTTGAGGGGGAACTTGAACTAAATCAAAAGACACTATGCGCATTCAGATTTTCAAAATGGTGTATCTCAAAAAGGGATTTGCGTATTAAGTTGGAACTTTCAGAGAGTGCTTAAAGGGAAAGTCAATTCACCAAAAGGAAATATGTGCACGCTCAGGCCTGGATTTACTACTAGGTCCCATGCCCGGACCTAGGGGCACATAATGCCAGGGGGAGCAATAAATTATCACTGAGTATTTTTTTCCTGACAAAAACTGGACTGATGTGATTTATCGTCGCCAGGTGCACTCTGCCGCCACGCTGCCTATTCACAGAAAAGTGACTTTAAAACAACACAGGAATTCCATGGTCACTTATAAACTGTCAGATGTCTCCCAAAAATGGTAGCTGAGGGTTCGGTATTACCACTCTTTTTCATCACTTTTCGCTCATCAGTTGTGTTCTGTCAATTGCTTCCATTAGCCCCGAATTTTTGGAATAACCCCGAAAATCTTGCAAAAGCGGAGCGGCAAAAACACTTGGTTCTTAAGCGTCAAAGCTATAAATCCAGCCCTGTGCACGATACTGCTAGTGCTATTACTATTTTAATTACATTTACTGCTACTGCTACTACAACAACTATTGCTACTACTAGTTCGACTGCTACTTCTATTGCAACCACTTGTAAGCTAAAAGTATTAAGATGAAATTAAGGAGCTACATGAATATATATGTTATCAAAAGGGTATATCGGCAATGGGATAGCAAAGGCTAATTGTATTAAGTTGAAGCTTCTAGAACTTGATGAGAGGAATCTTCAGCTGACCAAAAGGCAATATGTCAATACTACTGCTGCTACTAGCACTAGTGCTATTACTGTTAATACTACTACTAATACTATTACTGGGACTACCATTACAGCTGTACCTAACGGTAATGAACGGTATGAAGGTGGAATTTTCAGGGAATATTGAGGGTGGAAGGTGAACTGAATCACATCACGCCATCTGTATACAGGTTGTCAAAAGGGCACATCAGCAATATTCTAGGGACAGTTTTGTGTGTTGAAAAAAATGTCAAAGAAAACAAAAGGTGCTATGTGCATACTGCTACTAATTCTACTACTGCTACTACGCAAGCTAACGGTATTAAGGTGAAGCTGTCAAGGAATATTTCGGCGGATATTGAACTGAATCAAATTGACAATGATTATGCACATTCTCAAAAGGGCTACACAGCAATATCTCAAGAACGTCTCCCATTAATAAGTTACACCTTTCAGGATAAGTTGTGGGTGGGGGACTTCGAACTAATGAAAAGTTCAAAGTTTACAATAAAACCAAAATAAACGCTTTATCGGGCCATGCTTTTGGCGATAGACCCAATCCTGAAAGTTTCATTCGATTTAGAGGGTTTAGGGGCTACACTGATGAGTAATACAAGTTAGAAACCGCAAATGAAGCGAGATATAAATTTTGAGCTTTTAATCAGCCTTAGTTCAAACTTATTTTTAGGCCTCGTCTGAGGTTCAGGATTTGATTTAAATGAGGGTTGGGTTAAAAGAGGCTTGAGTTAAATGGAGGTTTGTTAGAACGAGGGTTCAGCATGTAACTTTATAGCCCCCTTTTTTGTTTTCCCCAAAACCCCCATATTTTCTATGATCGTTTGTTTTAACTTCTGTTCGTTTTGGGTTTCTCTTTTTTTTGTAGTAATTTCTGATCATTTTGGGTTCGAGTTACTATAGGAATTTATTTATGTTAGTCTTTGGTTCAATATGGCTCTTTACTTTTCTTTAAAAAATTGTTTTTCGAAAGAATTTTTTTAATTAATTTAAAGAAAGCGCAATCAAAGCGACTTTTTTTTTATCTAAATTCTCAAAGCTCCGATATTTTCAGTAAAAATTTTTATTAATCAACGTTCAGGAAAGGGCCTGATTTATCTAAGAAAAAAAAATCCAACCAAAAGTTTCCAAACACAAAGAGAAAGTAGCTTTTGTGTCGGCTCCGCCGAAGCAGGTAATTAACCTTTTTCAAACCAAACGATAACCAACTACTAGCGTAGAATATACCACAAAATGAAAACAACAAAATAAACAAAGTGGTAAAAAGCATTACAGTATGTAGACAGTGAGAGACGCCGGTTACCGGCCGCCGGTTTCGGCTTATAAAAAAAAAGACTAGAAATGCCTGGGGATTATCAAACAATTTCTTCCTCCATCGTCCTGTCGTCTCTCCCTTAGAACCATTTCTGTATTTATTTGAAGGCTCAGTAAGAGCTGAGATGTTTCGACATCAAAATGTACAGGCATCTCCCTCTCTTCCTAGCTACAAAACAATCAGATAACCCCATTGCGGAAGTGTCAGTTCCTTTTTAAATGATTTGATTTATCTATTGCTTACAGATAGTATTGGTCATTGGGAAACATATAGATTTTTTTTGCGTGGGGGTCTCCTGGAGGAATTTTCATGAGAAGAAAGTATTTTCACGGAGGGGGGGGGGCAAGATTTATATATAAATTCCTCTTTTCCACTTCCCTTAGAACTTCTCAATTAAACTAAAAAATAAAACGACTCAAAGAAGATTTTTAAATTTCGAAAACCATAATATCCGCGAGAGGGGTATTTTGCAGGTGAGGGGTTTCCGTGGATGGAGGAGGGGAAATTTTATGCAGGGGAGAGGGGTAAGCCCTTAGACCCGTAGAAAGTGACAGCGTGAAGAGAACCCCCCATTAAAAGACATAAAAAAGAGAAATAAATCTGGATTTAAGAATCTATGACTTCCGAATTTCTTTGTTTTTTGTGACAGCAAAACAGAGCATTTCTATAAATAATCTTGACAGTAATTCATATAAAAACTTAAAAAAGCAAACAATCAAACAGTTCGCGGTAACGAACTGTAAGTAAGGAGTGATCCGGCTCAAGAGTAACCAAAACTCCAAAATACAGAATTTTGATGCCAATAGATACATCAAATAAATCATATTTTTATGCTGATTTCAAATATATACGTTTCATAAAGTTTAGTCTTACCCATTAAAAGTTATGCGCCTGAGAAAATTTGACTTATTTTCGAAAAAAGGGGGAAACACCCCCTAAAAGTCATAGAACTTTAATGAAAATCACACCATCGGATTTAGCGTATCAGAGAACCCTACTGTAGAAGTTTCAAGCTCCTATCTGCAAAAATGTGGAATTTTGTATTTTTTGTCAGAAGAAAGATCACAGATGCGTGATCTTTCGTTTGTTTATTTGTTTGTTTGTTTGTTTTTTTGTTTTTTTTTTATTTCCCCAGGGGGGATCGTATCGATCCATTAGTCCTAGAATATCGTAAGAGGGCTCATTTGAACGGAAATTAAAAGTTCTAGTGCCCTTTTTAAGTGACCAAAAAATTCAGTTACATTTTGGTTCAGTTACACGGGGGTTTAGTTAAATGGGGTTGTGTTGCACGGGGGTTGAGTTGCACGAGGGTTCAGCTAAAGGGGGTTCAGTTGCATGAGGGTTGCACGGTGCACGGTGGTTCAGTTTCACGGTGATTCAGTTACAGTGGTTCAGTTGCTTGGGGTTCAGTTAGACGGTGGTTCAGTTACAATGGAACCGTAGAAATGTAGAGCTTACTTTGCATTATTAATTAAAAGTGTAATAATTACATATTTGAATAAATACAACACAAGAAAGTATATTTTTTATTATTTTTTTCATTCCGATTATTTCCAAATAAAATAAATGAGAATTTATTGGGTCCTTGTGCTGTGAGTAGATGTCCAAAAAATTAAGTTGAATGGACACAATTGTTTGATTGGTCAATCTTATATTTTGACAACCACTCAGTGCACAATCAATTTATTAATCAACCAATCAATTCTCACTCTTTTTTCTCGAAAACTGTTAATTCGTGGTTGGAACTCAGCCAAAAGGCAAATTTCCATAGGCAGATCTGATCTTCACATTTTTGTCGAGTTTTGGAAATATGGTAGAAATGTAGCTGAAGGGGGTCCACCGGAACTAGTAAATTTTTAAAGTGGTCTATGAGAAAAAAAAGATTTGGAACCTATAGTCTAGGGTCTAACGAAAATCAGGTTATCCCCGAATGGCGTGGAATAATATAGTAGGAAAGAATTTAAAGGAAAGTGGAACTTTTTGGGAGATTATAAAGAGGGACTTGCATAGATTGGGATTGATGAGGAGGGTACGTAGCTGTAGTGGCCTCAGGTGGCTCGGTGTTGCAGTTAGTTATTGTTAGTAGTAGTATATCTCCCCTGACAATCTTCGACAAGACGAGAATGGATGAGAATGATGACAATGGATAATTTTGCTAGGACTGCGAATGAAGGATGACAGATTACCAAAAATTGTCCTTGTCAGTCAACCGTCTAGGAACAAATGAACAGCAGTTCGTCCCCAAATGAGGTGGGAGGAAGTCGTAGGAAAAGATTTCATGGAAAAGTGAACTTCTTGAAAAGGGGAGACTTTGAATAGATTGAGACAAAGGAGGGGTGTGTCTTGTTGTGTTTGCCTCAAGTGGCTTTGTGCTGCAGTGAGTTGTTAGTAGTAGTGATAGTATTTGTTAATCATTAGTTATGATTAACAGGAGTGCCACTGAAAATTTAACAATTCACTTGCAAATATCCCAAGATAAAATTGCAACAACATTCATAAAAGTATGATTCTTGAGGGTAGTGTAAGAATTGGCTTATTATGCTGATTCCAAATACATAAGATACACTAAGTTTAGTGCTACTCATCAAAAGTTACGAGTCTGGAAAAATTTTTCTGACTTTTGAAAAAGGGGAAAAACTTCCCTAAAAGTCAAGAAGTCTTAGAACATCCTGAAGGACAACTTAAAAGTAGGAGGAAGGGCAATCATAATCTCTTGTGGCCAAAAAATTTTTCGAAATGAGGGCGTTTGGTTTCAACAAAATTCACCGATGCATGACAGCTGGTCTCTAATTCTATCTTTCGGGAGCCTAGCCTCATCTTGACCTCTATGAGGTCAAATGAATGGGCTTTTAACTTCTTTTCATTAGGAAAACTACCTATAGGGAGTTTCAGATAAAAAGAAAACACAGAGGAAGAAAGTGTTAGTTTCCTTGCTATTTTTTGCATATGGACCCAATCCGAACTCTATATAAGGGAAGGAAGTGCATAAATTCATGACAGCAGGACATCAATCAGAATAGGTTGTCATATCTCACCAGAATTACTGGAAAGTAAGAGTAGGGTAATTGTCTTGGTTTCACCTTTTTCAGTTTGTACCTGTTTCAATTTTTGGAGGGGGGTTTGTCCAGTCTTTTGTCAGTTAGTGTCTTGCCTATGCTTTTCTGGACGTCTAAGGGTAACCTTATATTTTCGGGTAATAAGGTAACGAGAGAGGAATGCATATGCAATCAGAGCTTAGAATAGAACAGCAAGTTGAATTCCATCCCAATCTGGTTGAAAATGAAAGCTGATTTCTACGTTGTGGCTTTTTGAGGTTCGAATACAATCCTTTCTCTGTAAGTTGGGAGGGGACAGAGCGAGGGGGCCCAATTGATACCATTAGGAAATTTGCAAGAAAATTGATATCTGTCAGTATTTTAGCTCATTCTTCAGGGGTCTAAAGTCCATGGGGGGATTTAAATTTTAGTTAACACATTTTAGGCTATTTAACACAGACGTTGCTGGATCTCAATCGAACTAAGCCAGGGATAACAAAATTTTCTAATCATGCCTTTTAAAGTCCTAAACCACTACAGCCTCTATACAATACTTCCGTACTTGAGGATTTATTTTCAATCCAATCAATCATTAAATTCACAACAAAAACACTTGAACATGGTCTCCCCCGGAAGGGTCCACGGCCGCGAATAAAAACAGGAGAGGAAAAAATGAAATAAATACAGAAAAAAACATTTTCAACATAATAAAATCCCAACTTTAAGTGACTCAACACAAAAGAAGAAAATAATTTAAAGAAAAACAAACCTACCACAACAACAACAATAACTCACCTCAAAAACCCCTAAAACCGCAAAGGAGGCAGGAGACTATTGCATGAACTAAAGGTATTTCTATTTCTATATTTAAAACCAAGCCACGAGGGATGCTGTACACAAGTCAAATACCCCTGACAACAAAAATTTCTAACACGGCCCAGAGTTGTCTGTCCCCTTTAATAATAGTAAACCAAGTAGATAAAAAAATTGTTTTAGGCACTTCGCATAGAAGGAATTGTCATAGGAACTTCGAAAGGGGCTCATATAAATGGAAATAAAAATGCTAGTGCCCTTTGTAATAGTCGAATGTGATTGGAGGGCACCCCCTCCTAGACGCCCATAATTTCCCAAAGCATATTTAATCCAAATTTTTAGATAGCCATTTTGTTCAGCGTAGTTGAAAGGTCTGAAAATGCTGTCATTGAGGTTTTGTTCATAATAGTCCAAAGAGCATATAACAATGCCTTCAGGGTGGAAAGAACCCTCCAGAGCCCAATGAGGCAAGAGTTGTAAGTTATAGTCCGGGAATATAAGGTTCTAATGGAATGAATGGTCGTATAAATTTTGGATTGGATGGGGCTCATTTGATTCGAAGTCGGAACATCTAGTGCCCTTTTTAAGAGTCAAAGTAAAAGAAGGGCAACCAGCCCCTCCCCCAAAAGCCTAT
Source organism: Artemia sinica (assembly GCA_027921565.1). Lineage (NCBI taxonomy): Eukaryota > Metazoa > Arthropoda > Branchiopoda > Anostraca > Artemiidae > Artemia > Artemia sinica. Next base: position 3,301,823 of record CM051271.1, on the reverse strand, counting down.
CTTTCTATATATAGAAAGAAGATCCGATTTGGTCCTCGCTGGAATTTGTCTCTTATCTGTAAGTTTTGTCGACCATCATTTTCATTTGTTATTCGTTGTGATGCTTGTTGTTGCATGTCCTCTAACCTCAGACTTTGTCGTGTATCATTTTCGTTTATTTCTACCTCAGGCAATTTTACCCATGCGTTTTGCTTTACTTGTTCAAATCCTTTTGTTATTCTGTATAATTTCGCATGACATTGTGATTTAGATTTAAAGAGTAAAAATGTTTTATAATATATGTTAATATTTTATAAATTTTTTTTTAATTCATGGAAGTAGCTGTAGATTTTGTACATGTTAGTTGTAATTGTATATATTATTTTGGTTATTTTATTTTTACCTCTTTTATTTTTAGATTCTAGTTGTGTTTTTTTTCTCTCTCGCGTTTCATTTCTCTCTCTCTCTCTTGTTGTGTAGGAACAAAGTATTTGTTTGACTGCTTCTCTCCTTTTTCATCATACTGGCCATACACCCGTTTTACACCCCCTGATCTTTTTTTATTATTGGTCATGGTAGGCCAGTTTGGCTCTAGATCTTTTATTTTTTAAAAGGACAGTCTACTGTCGTGGACACGAACGAATGAAAGAACAAGTTAACTTACTTCCGGGTAGGAGCCAAATAAAACAAGTCTGTCCAATAATGCTGCCATCTATGATGAAACTGTCAGGAATACTTTCGTTAACGACTTTATCCTCTTTAATATTCCATGGCTCCCATTCAAATGTATTCCTCTCGCACGAAAGAGAATACCCACTTGTTATCATCTCTTGGACATTAAACAAACCTAAAATGGATGATGTTATCTGCAATCCTATAATTATCAGTAATCCTACATCGTAATGGGTTATGTCATAAATACCAGAAAAACAAGTTTATTCGAGACCCGTCTATTTTTATACACAGACCTCATGTCTTACCGTAACCTCAGCAGTGTTATTCTTGTACATAGCATTAATCACTTTAATGTATTTGTCTGGTATACCACATAAGGGTAAGACCTTCTCTAAAGATCTTCTATCAAGAAAATCGAACGGTTTTTTCTCAAAACGTAGTGCCCAAGTGACACTCAAAAAGTAAAAACCAAATTAAATGGTCCTTTCTTGCTCAGTTGGTGGTGTGTTTAAACTATAACTCATATTCACAGCGGTGAATTCGAGTCCCATATTTAACGTCTTACTCCGTCGTTAAAACTGACAAATACTGCAAATATATTACATTTTGGGGGAAGAATTTGAATATGTTGACCGAAGAAGCAGGAAAAACTACTGACATATTTCAATTCCTATTTCACGTCTCCATTAAATCTTCGCAATTGTCTTCCTTGAAACCTTCCTTGACCTAACATCCGGGTGATGATCAATGAACTTTTCCTTTAGCTCCTCATTCATTATTTTTTTTTTTTTTTACAAAAAAAAAACAAGAGAAGTTTAAAAAATTTTTGTATAGAAAATAATAATATTAGATTTAGGCCAGACACAGTAGATTTAGACCTGACAGAGTAGACTTAGACTTGACATAGTAGACTTAAGTTTGACATAGTACACTTGGGCTTAACATAGTAGACTTAGGTTTGACATAGTACACTCATGTTTGACATAGTTGACTTAGATTTGACATAGTAGACATAGGTTTGAAATGATAGATTCAGGCTTGGCGTAATAGATTTAGGCTTGAGATAGTAGACTCAGGCTTAACATAGCAGATTTAGGCTTGACATAGTAGATTTAGGCTTGTTAAAGTAGATTTAGGCGTGACATACTAGATTTAGGCTTGACATAGTAGACTTAGACCTGCCGTAGTAGATTAAGGCCTGACATAATAGATTTAGGCCTGACTTAGTAGATTTAGGCCTGATAAAGTAGAAATAGACTTTATATAGTAGACTTACTTTACTTACTTTACTTTCGGTGGGAACCAGACGATGAACTGTCCTTCCCGGCAGCAAAGAATCTTGGGATGTCTTTCGAAGACCGCTTGAACTTGTCGGCTGCAGCTTCTCCGGCGATCTTCAGCAAGTCTTTGTCCCATCTCCGACCGCGTCTCCTGAATCCTACCCACGGTTCCAGGTCCTACTTGGATTTTTGTCAAAGGTTCTTCTTTTGTCCTCCTTGTTTACGTTTCCAGGAGGGGGCTGGCTCGCAGACGAGGACGTCTCGACATATCGTGCCTTCAGGATGGCGCAATGTGTGGCCGAGGAGCTTCAGCCGACGTCTTTTAATGATAAGCAATAGCTTTTCTGATTGGCCACAGCGACTCCGCCCAACCCTTTGTACGCCCAACCCTTGAGTACGCCAACTTATGTTTTTGTTTTAATTCTACTTTATCCCGTTGTTAATTTTACGATTTTTTTTTTGGGGGGGGGCATTTTTGCTGACTTGACATTGGCCTTCTAATTTTGTGAGTTTACTTTGTACTTTGTTTTTGTTTTTAACGTTTTTACGTATTTGACATTGACCCTTTTATAATTTTCTGTTGTTGTTTGATTGTTTGTTTTTGTTGTTCTTTTTTCGCTGTATTTGACGCTAAAGTGCGAATTCGGCCCTTTTGGGCTTGTGATAGCCATTTTTCAGCAATAAATCTTATCTTATCTTACTCCTTACTTCACTATTGGAAATACTGTCCAATCTCTTAATGCGGAGGATGTAACAAAGGCAGCAGTGGTCGAACAAGTCCAAAGTTCTCGCGTTTTAAACCTTGATCTGCCATGTCTCGCAAGGATATAATTGTACTGCTCTAACAGTTGCAACATAGATTCTGACTTTTGTTTTGGTTGAGATCTTCCGTCTGGTCTATAGTGTTTTTTTCAGACTAGTAAAGACTCCCCAGGCTTTTGCTATGCGGGCAGAGATATCCCTTTCCGCTCCATTATCTGGTGTTATGATAGAGCCAAGATACTTGAATTCCTCGACGTTTTCTATTGGATCACCGTCGAGGGTAACCTGGCAAGGAGCAGGTTGGTTAAGAGCCAATAATTTATTTTTTGTGCCGCTGATAGCCAGTCCGATGCGCTTTGAGACCTCAGAGGTATCGTCGATCACGCCTTATAAGCTATCGGCGGTGGTTTCCAGCTCAGCAACTTAGGTTTGAAATAGTAGATTTAGGCTTGACATACTAGATTTAGGCTTGATATAGCAGATTTAGGCTTGAAATAGCAGATTTAGGCTTGAAATAGTAAATTTAGCCCCGACATAATAGATTTAGGCTTTACATAGTAGATTTAGGCCTGACCCAGTAGATTTAGGCCTAATAGGGTAGATTTAGACTTGACATAATAGACTTGGGTTTGATATTGTAGACTCAGGTTTACAAAGCAGACTTAGATTGACATAGTAAACTTAGGTTTGAAATAGTAAATTCTGGGTTTACATTGTAGATTCAGGCTTGAAATAATAGATTTAGGATTGACATAATATTAGGCTTGACATAGTAAATTTAGGCTTAACACAGAAGATTTATGAGTCCATTGCTCAGTAGGGACCTCCCCCAGGGTACTTACCACGTCCCGATCTGTGGGGTACTTACATAGGAGGCTCTTACCAAGGATGGACCTTGTCCCTAGGGGTCCATAAAAGAAACTGGGGCACCCTCACCCAGGGGCCGTAAATACAGGTGGAGTAGGAAGCATGCCCTTCAAATGTACGCTCAGTTACAAACATTCTCCCAGTAATTGGTTAAATCGCATGGTGACACACAAGACTGTCGTGGGAGAATACTCTATAGGAGGACAACTGCGACAGGACGCAAGATCCAGATCTATGGACAGCGGCCTCTGCAAAGGGTTGCCTCAACCCTGTCAGAGTACCCGCAAAACTGGGGACCTTGTCGTCAACTCTATCCCCACTAGAGGAGTGGTGCCTCTCAAGGGAATTGTAGCCTAGTAAACTAAACCGCATTTGCATGGGATTCTGATGAATGAGTAATTTTTCTGGGCTTGGTCGGTTTTGGGGGGGGGGGACGTTTTTGGGCTGAACAATCTCTTTCTACCTAATTTATTTGCTATGGGCTGCCTCCCCGTAGTAGTATAATATTTGTAGGCAGGAATATACAATGAGTCGGAGGCAATAGTCTGTGCAAGATTTCGACTCTTATTCAACATCGCCAAGTACTGAGAGCCAACTTGTGACCCAGACAGGCCCAGGATTACACAAAGCCTCCATTAATATTGGAGACTCAAGGGACTTCTTGCCGTCCAGTTCTAAGCCAGTTTAAGCGCTAAGGTGTAGACTTGAGGAAAAATGTTGTTCCCCGTCCTGCACTGGTATCCGGGACCATTGCTTTTCCTGAATCCAGAATAATTTCAATGGGTTAAAGAATATGAAAATTACAACTAGAAATGTTACGGAGTTAGAAAAAATAGCATGGACATTCTAACACAAAAATTCAGAGGATTTGAATTGAACAAACTGGGAGTTTCAGAAACTCATATCCTAGGGGTAGGAAGCATGAAATTAGGTGATATAGAATTTATTTAGCATACTCAGACAGGAAGGATGTGACACATAAACAGGGAGTAAAGCTTACGATGAACAAACAGGCTGCTAAGTCTTGTTTACTGGGAAGTATTAATAACAGAGTACGAATCAATCATTTTATCACTAAAAAGTGCTGGGTATCAGTTATAATAGCACGGAGATAGTAGTGACTCAGATGAATTTTACTTACAGTTACAGGAACAAATAGGCAGGGTCCCAGGTAGAAATAGTATGTTTTTATTAAGATATTGTAACGCCCAGGTCGATAGAAATAGGGATAGATGGTATCCTAGGCTAGGCAAATTTGGTATAGGAAAAGAAAACAATAATTGGTACAGACTGCTGCAATTTCGTTGGTATACCAATCTAGTTACAAACAAAACGGTATTTGGTCATAGAATTGCCCATAATTTAACATGGTATTTAGGTAATGGTAAGACAGCTAACCTTATTTATTATATTATTGTAAACAGAAGACTGGCAGGATCAATACAAGATACTAGGGTATATTTCAGTGCTACTATTGATATTAAAAACAAAGATCAGCATGTAGTAGTGTTTTATGGTTAATTTAAAGCCAAATTTTCGGAAGAGTAAATACCTACCGGGAAGTTATGGTGTTGTCAGACTCCAGGATGAGAATTTGAGAGAAAATTTCCAGGAACAGCTGAATACTAAAACGGAGAGTTAAAAATTTGACAATGTAGAAGATGGATGGAATATTTTTAGGAAAATAATTTGTGAAGTTGCTGATGGTGTTCAACAACTGGGTTCCCTAAGGGGAAGAAAGTTAGAAGCGCAGCTAGGAATATTAGTGAAGTAGTCTTGTTTAATTGAAAAATGGGGCTTGTACAAGAATTATCTGAGTGATAGATTATATGAAAATAACAGGACTGTAAAGAAAGTGGAGAAAGCCTTAAATTATAAACTAAGGAGGTTCGAAGTAGAGACCACGGCTAAAACTGTATGTTAAGAAATTGAGAGGGAGTAGTCAATCCGGACTTGTCCTAGTTAACGATAGGAACGGGGTCATAATTAGTGATAAGCAAAAGAGCTAAAGATACATGTTAGAACATTTTGAGAGTGTTCTAAACAGGGATAGAGTTGAAGGAAAATATACCGAGGAAAATCAAAAAGTTTGTTATATCTTGGATGCGAAGAAAGATTTGTTTTGTGAGGAAGAATTAGTGACAGCACTAAAAGAATAAAAAAATTGCAATGACCCAGGTGCTGATAGTGTTGTAAATAAGCTTCTTAAATATGGTTTGTCTAAGGTTAGAAATAGGTTACTAAAGACTATGATCTATGATTTTTGAAAAGGGGAAGTACCTAGTGATTTTAGAAAAACCCCAATTAAACTACTGCATAAGTAAGGTCTCTGTGGGTAGCAAATTACTTTGTAACATGAAACTTTTTAGACTGAGAGATTCTCTAGACAAATTTTAAGAGAAGGACAGTGAGGTTTTAGGAAGGGTAGAGGATGTGTGGACCAAATTTTCACTCTTAGGTTAAGAATTGAGAAGTGCCTGATCAAACACATTTAGTCCTCAGTTTTAAAGATTTTGAAAAAAGCTTTCGATTTTGTTGATAGAAGGGCTTTAGCGAAGGTCTTATCTTTATATGGTATACCAGAAAATACATTAAAGTGATTAGCGCTATGTACGAGAATAACATTGCTGTGGTTAATGTAAGAAATGAGGTTAGCCTCTGGTTTCCCATTAAATCAGGAGTAAAGCAGGGTTATGTTCTATCCCCGTTTATATGAATCATTCGGATGGACTTTAAAGTGTTCTTAAGGAACACAAGAGAGGCAATAGGAGTGCACGGAATCAAATTGGGATGGAAAGAATTCCTTGACTTAGATTATATTGATGATATAAGTATCCTAGATGAAATTGTGAACAAAATGAATGAGCTTTTATAGGTCTTGCGAGTTCATGGTGCTAGAATAGGTCAAAAAGACTAAGTCACTAAGGCTATGAATAAGTTAAAATGAAAGGGTGACGTTAGATATAGAAAATAAATATCAAGTGGACAGCTTCACTTACCTCGGTAACATTAATAATAAAGATGGTGGGAGCAGTGAAGATGTCAAAAGGGGAATAACCATGGCTTAGGACGTTTTTTCTACAGTTGAAAAAAGATTGAAGAACAGGAAGATAAGTCTGAGAACCAAGATTAGAATTCTGGAAGCTATAGTAATGACAGTGTATAAATATGGTTTTGAAGCTTGGGTGCTCCGAAAAATGGACTAAGATTTGCTAGATGTTTTCCATAGAAATTGCCTACGGTTTGTTCTGGGTACCCGATTGACTAACCATATTTCAAACTGACGGCTGTACCAAAAAGTGTGGTTTAATACCGCTTTCTAGGGTTATAATGAGAGAAAAGTTGAGATGGCTATGGCAGGCTCTGTGGAAGGAAGATGAAAAACTGAAGAATATTGTCCGTTTTGGCCAACTGTCTTGGGCTAAACGGAAACTTAGTCGTCCACGGTTGGGGTGGGAGGATCTCGTAAGGGCAATGGTAACTTCCTAGGATTGTGTAAAGAGGGAGGATTTGAATAGATTAAGATGTGGAAGGTGCGTGCGTGGCTGTGTTGGCCTCAGGCGCGTTTTTTCTAAGGTGAGTTGTTAGTAGTAACAGTAGTAGTATGTTTGACTTGGTAGTTGGCGACTGAGTGATTTTAAAGTAAGTCGATGATATGGTAGCCGTGTGGGGATGGACAGGAGGAAGATTAGGGTGGGTAATAATCAAATGGGGAAAGGGGCTTTCTTGTCAAGCATATCTGGTTTATGGATTCGAATTCAAATATCATGTCTGGTATTCCTCTGGGATTCTTAGAAATGTAATAACTTTTCAATTCTTTTTGAAACAGAACTCATCCATTTTAGTCTTTCAGGTTCAGCATTTTCCTTCTTAGTAAGTAAATGGTGGGAAATGGGAAGAGAAGGTAAAGAGGGAGCTTGATGAGGAGTATTGTTGGTGGAAGAGTGATATCAGAATAGTTTGTTGCGTTGGTAATCGTGTGTTGAAGAATAACAGAAGAATTGGAGTAGGTCATGGTTTAAGGAAGAAGGTTATTTTTACCGATAGTTTAAAAAGCATGTGGTTTTCATACTGGAGCCCGTCTGTCATGCAGTTTCTGAGCATTCCGGTGCAAAAGGGTATTCAGAACTGGGAGGTATTTTTAGTTCTCTTTGAGTTGGGATTGCATCATTCGGACTTTTAGAATCGTCATATTCCTTGTGTGGTATTAAATGCCAGGAAGTGGCAGAAAAGGGTTAAGAAGGTGGTAAAGTTTTTGAGACAGTTAATTGGTGCTACAGTAATATTAAATAAAGTTAATTTGTTGATAATCAGGCGGTGATGAATAGAAGGAAGGCTTGAATTGACTATTATTTAAATGGGGAGAAAGATAGGACGTTTCTAGCCACATTTTTCTGTATGTGTATGTGCGTTGGGGTGTGTATTTATATGTGTGTGTGTGTGTGTGTTTGTGTGTATGTGTCTTCATGTGTGTGTATGTGTGCATGTGTGTGTCTGTGTGTCTCTGACACACTCTCATGCGAAACTCTAAAAGTAATAAACACATTTTCAATTCTCTTGGAGCCGGGATTCCTTTATTTTGGATTTCAAAATTATTTCGAGGTGGTTAGTTGATGCTACAGTGATATTGCATACAGTTGAGGCATTGATAATCAGGTGGTGACAAATAGGAGGAAGGCTTGCATTGGCCGTTATTTAAGCGGAGGAGGATATAGGAGGTTTCTAACTATACTTTTGCACATGCATCTGAGTGTGTGTGTTTGCGTGTGTATATGTCAGTGAGTGGACATTTATGTGTGTGTCTTCGACACATACACATACAAAGTTTTGAAAGTAAAAAATGATGTTTTTAAGCTCTATTCTTAACCTTGTTCAGCACTAATGAGTCTGGTTGTTGATGAAAAAGCTAAGCAGGGTGAGTTTAACGTCCAAAAGGTGTCCACTTCAGTAGTTGTTGCTAATATTAATAATAATGTATTTTCTATTGCTATCTTGTACCGGCATCAATATGATTTAGATATTATTTTCATCCAGTTGGCTTAAGGCTATGTTCCTAGACGTTATCGGACAGAGAAATTATGTGGGATTGCTATTGGTAGAAAAATTGATCGTCATTAGGACCCGATTCTTAAGGCGGCAACATCCATTTTTCCTGCAATAATTACTCCCCAAAACAAAACTTACTAATGTTCCCTCAACTTGGATGTTTTTTCCAAATGCTCTTAAAGTATAAAGGACAATAACAATGAAATATGATTCTTTAAATTGGTTATGTGGAAGCCTCTGTAACAATACACGTCTTAAGGATTTCGGAAAACTGGGAAACTCAATTTTCAATGAAAAAAGCTTCCGTATGCGATTATTTAGTTTATACTTAGTGGGTTCAAAGTGTTTAAAATAGGGGATGAACGTAGGCAATGAGAAGAAAATGAGCGAAACATGTTTCATTATTGAGCTCTAGAACATGTAACTTTCCTTGTTGTTGTAGCAAAAGGAAAAAACTGCCATTAATTGGCAGTAGACTGAGTAAAAAAAAGTGATTGAATGAGTAAAATAATGTAAGATTATAACCTTAATATCTGGTTACATAATAGGAATTGAAAAGATATGTGTACATAATTTAAAGTCCAAAAGTCTGAGCTATGTTCGGCAATTACTAATTCCGAAATTACTAATGATTAAACACCCTAAACTATTACTTCATTTACTTGCCAGCACGAAAAACTTTTTAGAGATGATAATTATCCTTTTATTGTTGTATTTATTCCTTTAGTGTACCAACTTTATTCACAAATAAATAGAATCCTCATTTTCTTCAGATTCCGAAAAAAATAATTTCTGAGAACACACTGGCTAAGCATGACAAACCGTAGGTTGAAACATAAATTTCAAGTGCCGTAGTAAAACAGATCAAAAATTAATGCTAATCTTGTGGAAATTAACCAGATCTTGCTCCATCCCTTGATGATATAACAAGAAATTACACCCATCCAATATAGCATAGACAGGAAATTTCGCCTGATTAACACACTAGGAATCAACATATTGTCATGTTTGAATTATTACGAACGCAAGGCATCATTAAATATATCAAATTAATTGACGCTGATTTCTTGTCACGATTCATTGTGGAAACAATGGTTAAACTTTGCGCAAGGCTATAAATCTTTATAAAATTATAAAAAAAAACAATAAAAAAGTAATAGAAAATCTCCTAAAATGAATCCAGGACAAATAAAGTATTTATATTTTGATACCCTTTGTACTCCAATCACGCCCAGGGTATGGCTTTACATCAAGTAAAAAAAAGTAATGACTCAATAACTACTAAAATCTTAGCATTTGGTATTTAGTAAAAGCTTTGAAAACATTCCCTTTCTCATTACTTTCCTAAATTCTTATTATTTCATGTATGATTTGTCAATTTGATTCCCGATAAATTATTCAAGAGAGCATGAAGTTGTAATCCTTTTGACTTTTTATATTTTGTTTTAGATTCTGGGCTAATTCATGCTATTATATATTGGGTGTTTGTAAGGCATTTCATTCTTTGACCCACGAAATTATTATGTCATAGTTGTTTCACTATGCTATAAGAGGGAATGCATATTTTTGTTTAATATAAATGAATGGCAAAATTATTGAATGGTTAGAAATGGTAGAATGTTCCTCCGCACTTTCACTACCCTTCCGAAGTGAATTATGGCATCAGGGATCTAGTCTAGGTCTGAGGCTTATTTTGCACCGGATCTTTATTTTAAATATCGCATTGCTTTGATTAAAATGAAGATACGGAGCAGTCTTAATATTTAATATTTAAAAAATGATTAAGCACAGTTTTCCTGGTTAAACTTCGAAAGGCCATTTTTTGGCTAACCCTTAGAAGTTTATGTTCCGGTTCTATCTCCGGTGTTATTTTTACCTTATGTGAGTCATGCATAAAACCTAAGCTTGTCATGTAGAAAGTTGACCAAAAGCTATCTTTTTTTTTGTTTTCTAATATGTTTCTTAGGTGTATTCCTCAGTTTTCTGAAATCTATCTGTCGAACGGTGGTTTTAACCCCTTAACAACGAACGTTCCAATTTGAGAAGATGTGCTTATATTTTTTTTTTCCTGCAGTCTAGTAGCCCTAAAAGGAAACTGTTGCTTTTCCACACAATTTAAAATGACAGACCTACACAAAGTAATTTCCTTATTGAAAAATTTGTAAGATAAATGAGATTTATCTTACATTTCCTGTCCTAACTTTTTTTAATTTTATTTTCTTCTTGTGATGGATGTAATTTCATGGAGCCTGAATGAAACTATGGGGGTTAAGTCTATTTTTTACGTAGTTTAGTCTTTCGTTTTCAGGAATATTGTGCGCCCTTACTATTGAGTGCGAAATATCAAGACCAAATTTGCAAAAATTTAGCATGTTTCCATTTGGGAACATTCGGCAGATGAGGTACCAAAATGTTAGTTTTGGTAGTTCATCTAAAAGTTGAAGTCATATTTTCAGATGCTTTGCCAAAAGTTTAAATCCTTTAGAAATAAACAATACACATAAGAGATTATGATTAAGAGATTCCAGATTGTGATTCGATTTTCTGTGATTCGATCTATTTTCTGTGATTCGATCAATCTTCTAACAGTCCCACACATGAACAAAGATGAAACGTTCTCCTCGCAAGATGTGCTTCCAAGCGATATTGTTGGTGCCCAAAAAAGTTGAATCTTTGGATGAAAATGATGCAGAGACCGGAATCTTCGAAGATGAAGTAAACGTTTTTGACAAAAATTTTCAGAGGAATTTCTGACGCAGCCATGACTCATGGAAGTCGGCACGTAAACACAGAGGATACTAGAACTAAGAGAAGTAGATTAAAACGGCAAGCTCCAAAAACAGATCATACCCAAAAATGAGAGATACCGAATGGTTAGGGTAATTTTGAGAAGGGGGAAATGATACTCGATTGAGGAAAGACTCAATAAACTCATAAATTTGGATACCTTCAAAATTTTCACACTTTTCTACTGTGATCAAATCAGAGACCTTTTAGTCAAAGAAACAATATGATACGCAATACAGAATAGTGACTTCAGATTTTAACTAAAGGTTGAGGACCTCGATTAACTACTTCCTAATATATTATTAACCGGGAATCATCGATTTCACAGTGCGAGGATGTATTGGATGAAGTCTGACGATATGGGTGTTCGAATTTTCAGTAAGACAATCAGTCGAGATGGCTTTTACACATAAAAAGAGTAATTGCTTTTGGCTGACAAGTATTTCTTGGATAAAGACAACAAAAAAGCTAAGGACTGAGAAACATCTATAGACCGTCAATGCTAGCCTTCAAAAATTTAGTGTATCAACAGAGCATCTATCAGATGAGTTAAGAGATGATTCCTTATTGCGGTCCTCATGGATGCAAGATATTCATCAGAGGAAAGCCGACAAGATATGGGATAAAGCAAGGATCTAAGCGTCTTCCTTGGCTATTATTTCAATCTTAAGCTCCATACTGGGAGGAGGTTCAGAGAACAGGGCAGATAGAGTGAAGTCTTGGGGCCAAGAGATGGGAGTGTGCTTCCGAACGTAGTCACAAACCCTGCCCGTTATACCCTTAAGTTTGCCAATTTCTTTGCCATCTCTAAGCTTCTCGTGACACTATACCCTTATGGACAGCGAGCTAAAGATACTGTCAGGTAAAAAAGATTGTGGGAGGTGCAAGATGGGAGAAGAAAAATCATTTTTGAGGGAACCAAGAGGTGACTTTGAACATCGATCTGATGGTACTGTATTTGTGGTGAAGGGGAAAGATGCTGAGGCTGTTCTGTTGCTACAAATCATGGTAGTATAGACCAGATGCTTCTGCTGAACTGATACAGTTCAGCCGAAGATATAAACTGAAAATCAAGCAGACACATTAGCAAATAATGCTGACAATGCTGATATAGGAAGTGCTAGCCCCCTAGGTAATGCACTGGCAAACTACAGGCCAATAGTTAGGAGTAAGGAATGGTACAGGATTATAAGACAAAATTTACGCTGTACAGCAACTCTAGATGGATGAAAATTCTACAAACCACTCAATACAAAACACTCTGAGGGTAAGATCAACAACCGAATTTTCTAAAGAAATTATTAGCTAGATTTAGACCCAACGCATAGTATGTTTGAAGCTATAGTTAGTACTGTGTAATGGTTGTCTTTTTATGTAAATAGTTTCGCCATTGGTTTTTGAAGTATTAATTTAAGTTGCTCGTTTGTTTGATGTGTTGTTGTTTTCTTTTCATTTTCTCTCTACTCCATTTTTACTTTTTTTGTATTGTTAAAGATGGGTAATAAAAATCATTCATTCATTCATTAGTAAAAAATGAAACTCATCGTGTTCGAGGGTCTGATGGAAGCCAAGGTACAATTATAGTGTTTTCAATAGAGCTGACATCTCATGTGTTTGAGACTGCCCTGATACAGGGGAGATGCAATGTTTGTATTAAGAACACTAGACTTGGGTGGCTTGACTATGGTCTGCCATTTTTTTTTTATAGATTCACTTTGAGAACTTTCACTCCTACAGAGTTTGGTGTGTCTTTGTAGTGTTTTATATGAGTTATTAGTACTGAAAAATATGCAGCCATATGCCAAACGTTCCCATTTGCGAATGTGCTCAATCTCTATCCCTGAAGTTAAAAAAATGATTAGCTACCAAAATAGGTCTCCAATGCTGGCAACTATCGAGAAAAAAAAGTTTATCAGTTTACGTGGTCATCTTCTAGGTACCAGCGTTAATGAGTTAATATCCGTAAGGATCGTTTCGTTTGGTTTCCAGGTTTTCCTATTACAAAACAAACTATGTCACTTTGACTTGATTAAAATGAGGATACACAGAATCCTTTAGCTTTGAAGAAATCTTATGTATATTTTGCTTGGTTCAGCATCAAAGGTCATCTTTCACTGCTTAATCAAATCTTTTGTGTCTGACTGTCCAATAACACGGATGTCAACTGTCCCTTCTGTCTTGAAACCTTGTTCGTTTACTATTAATATAGCAACTAAATCACAATCAGAAAAATTAATTATTCATTTTCTGTTTGCATGTTGACGTTTCTTAGTTGCGGACCCCAAGGCACTTCATTGTCATTTATCTCCTATCAGAATGACTATCAGCTTCATAACATAAGTCATATTCAAATCTATTTTATTCTATTCATAAGATCGGACTTCAATCTTGCAACACCAGGTCATATTGCATGAAGGTGATCCCTGAGTCAGTTCGAAGCTTTCACTCGTTTAACCTCTTAAATAAGAGCACTAGGAAATTTTTGGCCTCTCTATATTTTTAAATTATCATAATTTTTTTTTCTCGAGTTGATTGGAGTCTATTTAGTTATTACTGATCAATCTTGTAGTCCTTATATTCCTTTTGTTACCCCGCGTTAGTTTTGAATGCCCCATGTGGCTCCCCTTTTTACAGAACTTAGAGCCTTGTTAGGGATTAGCTAAAACGGTTTATTGTATATTTTATTTTCCATGCATAAATCTTATCTTATATATATTTATAATGTAAAGTTCTTGCTCACCTACATGTTGTTGGTGCTAGACGAATTGCCAATCATATAAAAAAATTAAAAATTAAAAAATTAATCAAATCGTCTTGTTTGTTTCCCATTCCCAGTCGGGATTCCCAATCGGATTCCCAATTGGGAATCTAATTCCTCTTTCCTTTTCTTTTGTTTTAAATTATGTAAATTTGTAAGTTTATTGAAAATTTGTAAAATTTTTAAATGTATATCTTTAATAGTTTGACTGTATTTTGAGCACTTTTTCAATATGTAATAATGGTAAAAATAAAAAATATTCTGATCCTAATTTCAACTCTTGTTATGACTCAAGACCAAAATGACTCGTCTTAAGGATAGTTTTTAGCACAAAATGACCTCAAGGGTCTCACACTCCGTCTAGGATGGATTTTAGAAACTGAAAGCCCCTAGCACTGAGCACAAACTGAGCACAAACTGACCACAAACTGACCACTTCAGCACAAACTGAGAGCACACAGCCTTTGTATAGTACACTCCAAATAACTATAAAGGTGTCACTTATTGACGGAGTATCCAGAAAAATTATTATTTCTATTCCTTTCCAGTTTCTACAGAATCTTAGATTTGTGAACAGTAAATAACAAAACTTAAAAAAAAAAGCAATTTCTTATTTATTTAATTAACGATTGAACCAGAACTTTATGAATTTTGATTTTATATTATTAACACTTCTATTACTTATGCTTATTATTTATGGCTATGCTAATATTATTATCACTACGCTCCTGCTATAATAATTACTAATATTACTGTTCGTTTGTACTGATTTTAGTGAAGAATTTATAACACCCCCTAAGACAGAGCTCAGCAATTGAACGGCCAATAAGTAAAAGAGCAGTATTCTTGGTTGCTGCTTGCAGTAAACTGCAACAAGCAGCAGCAAATTTCCACTAAAAAGGCTATGAAAGGCTAGTTGTAAAAATTGAATTACTTACCTATATGGTCAGAAAACTTTTCAATAAGAAAGTCTTGCTTTTCTCGAGTTTCTAAGGATATAAGATGTCCTTCAGAAAATGAACTATTACAGTAAATGTCAGCAAGAACTTGTAGGTCATCTTTATCACTCTCAACGGGAATGCCTAAAATTTAAAATAGCTCTCATGACCAGCCAAACGTATATGGATTTCAAGCATGTGCCGGCTTAACTACTAGTGCGCTTAGCCAAAGTAATTATAAATAGTTCAGTAAACCTCAAAGTTCAGTAAATCTCGAACTTTAGTAAATTTTTAACTTCATTATATCAGTAAATATTAACCTCTATTAAATATTTAAACTTCGGTTAGTATTTAACTTCATTAAATTTTTAGCTTCAATAACTCTGTAAATTTAATTCTTAGTTGTTCAATTAATCTTCTACTTCAGAAAATCAGTAAATGATAACCTTCTGTTAATTTAAAGCTTAAAAATAATATTAAAATTACAACATATTCAACTTCATAAGAAAATCGAATCAGAAAATTTTAAATGTACGGTAAATCTTAAAGTTGAATAAACCTTAAACTTCAGTAGATCTTCAACTTAAGACAATCAGTGTATAGTAATTTTCAGTAAGCCTTAAACTTCAGTAAGTCTCAAACTCCAGTAATTCGTCAGCGTTGGTAAGTCAGTAAGTGATAAACTTCCGTAAATTTAAAACTTCTGCAAACTCCAGTAAATCTTCAACTACAGCAAATCAGTAAATTTAGAACTCCTGCATATTTTAAACTTCAGTATATCTTAAATTTCTGCAAATCCTCAAGTTCATTTAATCAGTCAATGTTAACATCAGCAAACCTTAAACTTCAGTAAGTTGTCAACTTCAATAAGTCAGTAAATTGCACAACTAAATAAACCTTAAACATCATTCAGTCTCAAACGTAGTAGCAGCCAGGGGTGAACCCAGGGGGGGGGGGGTGACCTAACGGGGATACATACTCCCCCCTTCGAAATTTGGGAAATTTGTCCTGTAGGGTTGACGTTCTTATAGATCTTGAAAAATCTTATAGATCAAAAGAATAATGTACCATGTAAATCTTATTATGATGAGGATACAAACTGAATGATTTATTCATCTTTTAAAACAAAATTTAGTACATAACTGCCTTAAAAGCTAACCAAATTCATTATGGGTTTGTTCCCGTTGATGTAGAGTAAGATATGCACAACAGGTAGGCAAAGTGTGAGGATCTCCACACAAGAATTTTGTTTTGTGAAAATGCAGTTGGGAACAGTGCCAAGCTGCTGCCAAGTAAGCAACGTGGCTGTTATAACCTAGGGCTCCTAAGATCGTTGAATTTCATTCAAATGACGCGTGTGCGTTTTCAGTGTTTACATAGAAGTCTGTGCTCCTGTTTGTTAATTAGTTGTCCATCATTTCAAAAGGGAAATAAAAAATTATAGACTTTCAAAAAGAAACAATTGGTTGATAGAAGAACTTGGTTGGTTGAAACAAACCTTAGTTGAAATGGAAAGCAATTAAAATACTTAAGGGGACAAGGTTATAATGGAGCTTCATCTATAAGTGGCCATATTTCAAGGTTGGGCTTCTATACTCCGTGAAATTTATCCCCAGGCAGTCTATGTTCACTGTGCAAGTCACTCCTTAAACTCAGCCCTGAGTCATTTGTACAGCATACCGGTTATAAGAAATTGTCTAGGAACTTTGAAAGAAGCAGTCTATGTTCCTACCAGGCAGTCTATGTTCACTGTGCAAGTCACTCCTTAAACGTAGCCCCGAGTCTTTTGTACAGCAAACCTGTTATAAGAAATTGTCTAGGAACTTTGAAAGAAGCAGTCTATGTTCCCACCAGGCAGTCTATGTTCACTGTGCAAGTCACTCCTTAAACTTAGCCCCGAGTCATTTGTACAGCATACCTGTTATAAGAAATTGTCTAGGAACTTTGAAAGAAGCATTTAGTTTCTATAGAATTTTGCCTAAAAGCAATCATTTTCTTTAAAGAGATGTTGATTATTATCGGTAAGGCTATGAAGGAAATTCAAGAATATCCTCATTCAGATTCTGAATCTTCAAGCAAAGCTAGTTCTTTGATAGTTCTATTGAGAGATGTAGTTTTGCTGCAGCTATGGTTACTGTCAGTGAATTTTTAGTCTGTCACACAATTTTTCGACTTCTTTGCAATCAGAAACTATAGATCTTGTATACTTTCTCAAACCTTCAGACGATATTAGTAGAGACACGAGAGAGAGGAGTGAAGCTATGTTTCGTCCGCTTTTTACTGAAGGGACGGAACTGTGTTAAGATTAGAAAATCAGCATTAGAGTGCCCAGATGAGCTCCAAAAAATGTATAGGAATAATTACGGAACAGCGTCAGAGGATCCTCAAACGTATTACTGACTTTCTGTGTTTATCCCATTTATGGACTACTCTCTGCAGCAGCTGCATCAGCGATTCCTTAGTCACAGAAAGTTGCTGGAGTCTCTGCAATACCTATATCCTCAGCAATGTATTTCCCTCGACGACGAAAAAACAAAGGATTTATTGGCTACTCTGAATTTTTTTTTTGGTATCTTGATGCAAACAGCTATAGGGGAAGCTTGTAAGCTGAGTTAGGTCTATGGAGGAGAATTTGGATACAGTCAGGAAACTTGGCACCAAAATATTTCGTAGTGTGCTTAAAAAAATGGCATGATTTTCCCCACTCTACATCAATTTTTGAAGATTGGTGCAAACAATTACAGTCATTACGGCTACGTGCCAGCGTTCTTTACTACCCTGAGAAGAGTGAAATCTTATACCGGGAATGCCTCAGGTCAGGAACGGCAAAGTGGATTGGCCTTATTATCCATACACAGGGATGTCCCAGTCAATGGAGAAGGCGTTTGGGAGAAGCTAGCCCACAACAAAAAAAGTTTGCTTGATTTTATTTTATAATTGCAAATTTACAGTGGTGACTCATTAAAGAAAGTATCTTATATTCTAAAAATTTTCTTTTTCTTTTTAGCCAGTCCTACCATCCCTCAGTCAAAATATCTATCCTTCTCCGAAATTTATCGCTGGGTTCACCCCTGATAGCAGCAGGTTGAGCAAATTTTAGCTTTCTAAGAATTATAAATCTAATCAAACATTCTACTGCAAGCAATTTCATTAATTAGAAAGTTCCGTGACCAAAGGAATTAATGTAAAAAGTCTTCTCTCTTTTTTCATTCTGACGTAATTTACGAAAAAATTCGCCTTAATTTTTGAAGAAAAACTTATAAGATAAGAACAGAGGATTAAAATTATTGATTACCACCAATGAGATAGTATTAGTACCAAGAATTAGCTAGCACTAGCTTAAGCTAGTCAGAATTTTAACAGAATTTTACAGCCGATAAATTAATTCTAGAAAACATTTGACTTGGTCAAATTAGCACTAGCTAAATCTGAATATTAGTAAAAAATCTCATTGTAAATGGGCTCTTTGTGCGACAATGAGCTGCTCTAATGTGAAAATATTGTCTGATTTACTTAGAATTGTCATTGTTCCTTTCATGACATTTAAAATGCCGCACAAAAACAAATATGACGAAACTCAAATGCAACATGATAAGATATTATAAAAAATTGAATGGAAATATCCATACGGTGAAAACACTTGAGAAATAAAAATATTTCCAAGGTACAAATTCATAGGAAAACAATTTTGTTGGCCTGGGTTGGCCTTGGCTTAGGAAAAAGTGACTGGACAAGTTTATGTGTTTTTTTGTGTTATTTTTTTGGTTCATTTTATCTCTTTGTTTGAAGCAAAATAAAAGAAAGTAAGCCGATCTTATTCTCAAGAAAAATTTAACCACCCATCTTTCAGTCATCATTTTCACTGAACCAAATTTCATTTGCCTTGTCCCCAGTTTGAGGCTGAACTCGATTATCATTAACCCGGGCCGTATCCAGGATTTTTGTTCTGTTTATTTTTTTTTTTTTGGGGGGGGGGCTTAAAAACACATCAAGAATTTGTTTCAACGTATTTTCGTTGCGTTTTTCCGAGTGGGACGAACATTTCAGGAGGGGGGATTCAAAAATATCCTACCCCAGCCCCTTGGATACAGCCTTGTTATGAACTAGTTTTCAAACAGTTCGTGGTAACGAACTGTAAGTAAGGAACGACCCGGCTGAATAGTAACCGATACTCTAAAAAACGGAATTTTGATACCAACAGATACATTAAAAGAATCAAATTTTTATGCTGAATTCAAATATATAAGTTCCATCAAGTTTAGTCTTGCCCATTAAAAGTAACAGGCCTCGAAAAACGGAGGATACCCCCCTAAAAGTCATAGAACCTTAATGAAAATCACACCATCAGATTCAGCGTATCAGTGAACCCCAATATAGAGGTTTCAAGCTCCTATCTGCAAAAATTTGGAATTTTGTATTTTTTGCCAGAAGAAAGATCACGGATGTGTGTTTATTTGTTTTTTTAGTTTCTTTTCCCCAGGGATATCGTATCGACCCAGTAGTCCTAGAATATTGCGGGAGGGCTTATTTGAACAGAAATTAAAAGTTCTAGTGCCCTTTTTAAGTAACCAAAAAAATGGAGGGCAACTAGGCCTCCTCCCACGCTCATTTTGTTTCCCAAAGTAAGCCGATAAAAATTTTGAGATAGCTATTTTGTTCAGCATAGTCGAAAATATAGTAACTTTGTCTTTGAGGAGGATTTAATCCCCCACAGTCCCCAGGGGAAGGACTGCAAGCTATGAACTTTGCCAAACGTTTACATATAGTAAACGTTTGGAAGTACACAGACGTTTTGAGAGGGATTTTTTCTGTTATTGGGGGGGGGGGTTCGGGGGTTATGCGGGAGGATCTTTCCATGGACGAAGTTTTCATGGGGAAAGGGACATTGCTATGAGGGGGTCACCAAATTTCAGAGCATTATTTAAATAAACGATCAGAAATTAAATAAAAAAAAGGTTTTTCAACTGAAAGTAAGGAGCAACATCAAAACTTAAAACGACCAGAAATCATTACTGTTGGGACCTTTGGCCCCTTTTGTTTCAGAAAAATGCCTTTTTATAAATTTAACTTCATTTATGTTAAATATCTAAACCCCAGGAAAGCTTTTATTACGATGTCTAAAGAATCCACTAATTAGCGAGTGTCTGAAAAAGCCAGTTGAGCGATGACTCATACTGCTTAAATCTAGAGTTTGAAAAGCTTCAAAGGATACTGGGAGTTTGATTTGATTCGGCCATTCATCGCCTTTGGTCAGAGGTGCGCGCGCAAGCGCGCGTCTCGAAGAGTATTGTTCAAGTGTAATATTTTTGTCTTTAGTTCCGTTTTGAGTTCATTTTATACCGCGTGATTGTGAATACAGTAAGAATTTTCTATGTACTCTTATTAACTTTTCAGCTTAGGTCGAATCTAAAAGAGTTAGCTAGAAATCTTATCGGTAAACTTTGGCTTTAAATGTGGCCATAGACCATCCGATCACGTTAGTATACGGAACCGTTGGAGTAACCGCGGAAATCCCACTAATTTGGGGCCAAAGAGGGATCTTCCCCCTCCAGTAAGTGGCATAGCAACTCTTTGCGCCATTTTTGCCTTTAAAAGTGGTGACCCCGCACGGTAAACCTCCAATAAGTGGTGCCAGCGGTACTTACACTCCAATAAGTGGTGGCAGCGAGTTAAGGTCCTATCAGTAAATCTGATAATAAAAGAACTCCGCGCTTTCGAAGAGACAGGTTAATTTGGCCTAGACAGTAGCCTATTGTGGTGACACATACAAAGACAAAATTACGCATTTGATTAATAAAATTATGAAAGTCTATAATGGGCTGTGGGCCTTGTTAGACAAAAATAAAAAAGAATAACGCGAAATTAATGAGTTGAGTCTACAGTGGGGGAATCTCCGTATTTAAAAGTATTACAGGGTTTAAGGACAGATAAGAAAACGTTGGAAGTTGGGTTATTATTTGAGTGAATTGGCGGACTTAGAGATAATCTTCAGTGACGAAGGTTATAAGAGTATTGAGGACGGCAAATTAGGAGAATTTGTCAGTTTGAAAGCATATTGGACAAGGAAAGGTGGGAGGCACCTGTCCTATTGAATAATCTGCCCAGGAGGAGATTATATTTGGAATACGAGTATCCAGGAGGGATACGTGATTTGTTTTACAGGGTAGTTCCCCTATTTGAATTTAGTCCAGCAAATTTACTAGGGGAATATTCGCGCGGTTTTTCTGATTATTTTCTTGTCCAACCCCTGTTAATTCGTTTTTCGGAGATATATTTCACTTGGGTAAAACTGCTTGCTGTGAAAGAAGTCGTTATTCTCTAATGAAGTCTAGACATTCCGGTTATTTGATAAATTGTTGAATCTCATTACACGGAGCTGATAATTCACAATAGTAATTGCGTACCATAATTTTTGCGTGACAGTTTTTGAACTTACCAAGATTGACTAATTAAATAATATAATCAAAGAGAAGTAGACGCGGTAAAATGAGGGGGTACGAAAAAAACTTAGGAAGGATATATGAAAAAAACAAAAAAAATAACCCCTCAGAGGCTGTGCCAAATGAAGGGGAATTACGAATAAGAGAAAATACGGATAGAGATAGGACATATATAGGACAAATGAATTCAGAAAAGGAATTGAAAAGAAACAATGACAAATGGAATTTTGAAATAATGTCGGACAGAGATAAGATGAACTCAAAACCGAGAAGGGCGAATGAAGCCCATAGAAAAAGTAGGAACTTAGAAAGAAAGGCAAATATAGAGGCCTTTGAAAGAGAGCACCAAGAATATAAGGGAAAAATGCAAGCTGAGAAAGATTAAATTAGAAAGAATAGAAAAGAGGACGGAAAGGCTGAGTAGCCTATAAAGAAAGAGACAATACGGATATAGAACGAACAGATTCAGAAAATGAATTAAGAAGAAATAATGACAGACGGAATCAAAGTAGTCCGAGTGGAAGGAGCAGTGTTAAATTGAGGTCCAGCAGGGGCTCGCGAAAAAGCACTCGAATAGCTATAGCACAACGAATCTTAAATTTCATGGAGGAAGGAAGAATAGCTAGAGAAAAAAAGGAAGAGTTTAAAAGAACCATGATAGGCCTAATCGAAGCCCGCTGGGGAATTCTAGAAAGTGAGATTTTATTACAACCAACTTCTAGGCTGTCAGATGCCATAATATTTTGTCTAAGAATCAATAGCGAGAAAAAGAACATTACCAAACATTAAACACATTTACGAGAAAATATAATACTTCGCTAACTACGGGGGGAGATGAACCGGCCCATAAAACAAATGGGAAGGCTGTGCCACCCTGTCGGAAAAATGAAATACTTGATACGCGTGTTCAAAATATTGATAATCCACAAAAATGGGATGCGGAAGTAAAAAGACCACAAAATATTGAAAAAAAGACGCGCGAGAATGATTTTTCGGGAAAATTTCCAGAAAATGGAAAACTTGAAAACACTGTTAATGAATATGAGACACTAACAAGTACAAGCCAAAATGAAGCGCTGATTGTGCCAGAGAATAAGGAGACGAAATTTATTGTATTCGCTTTTCCGCGTAAAAATCGAGAAATTTTAGTACAATATGAAAAACCAAATGTCGGAATTCAGTTCCCATTTGATAACGAACTATTTGTTTCGGCGGTAAAAATAAAGAAGACTAAAAGAGAGAAAAGAGATATTAAACGGAGCTACAATGAAGTAATGAAGTCAAAGATAGTGGACACTGGAGTCCAAATCAGTTTTAACGATGATTTATTATTTTGCGCGAATGACAAAATTGAGAAAAGTAGAGATGAAAAGAGAAGTGTACAAAAGAGCAAAAATTTGGAGATTCAGTCTGCAGTGGCGAAAAATAAAAAAAAATGTTGGATGGGCTGTGCCTTGATGACATATGTTCGACTTTGGTCAGGAGAGATCTTTTTTGGTAGTATTCCAATTCGGTCTGGACTTAGGCAGGGAGGGGTTCTGTCACCATACCTTTTTAATGCTTGTTTATACCCTGTGCTTTCTCGTATTTTTCCGTCGTGTTTTACGGGTCTAACTAATTTATCTTATATTGCTTATGCAGATGATTTATTACTTATTAGCCGTTCAAAATTCACCCTAGCTAAGTCTACCCAGTTTGTTTCTAAGCTTTTGGAAAAAATTGGCCTCGTGCTAAATGCTGAAAAATGTGAATATTTAGTTTTCAATGCTAAAAACCCAAGTAGTGATTTGTGTTGTAGTTCTTTTTCAGTTAAGCTGGCTCCTGCGTTGCGTTGGCTCGGGATTAGTATCTGCTCTTCTATTTCAGCTATCCGTGCTAGTGCACTTGCAGATATTAAGAATAAGCTTAAAGCGGGTTATGCTAAAATTGTTCCAAATCGTGGCCGACATTCTCGTAAGGCATTGGCTAAACTATATTCTACGTATTGTGACCATTCCATTCTTTTTCTATCAGGTTTGCGCCCATTTTTTAATAATAATGATATGCAGGATATTAGAGTTTTGTATTTCCGTTATTGTAAATATCTTTTGTATTTGCCTCGTTGGTATAGAAACCGTCAGATTATTCGAATGTTTAATGCAACTGATATATTGACGTCATATAACAAGTTGGACTCCAAGTTAAAAGATGAGGCCCGCAAGCGGTTGGGTCCTTTTCATCCTCTTGTGTGATTGTTTTGATTTGTATTTGTAGTTTTTATATTGATATTGTTTTGCATGTGTTTTGTTTTTGTATGTCTTTACTTTTTATTTTCTTTTGTTACTCCACTTTTTTATAATTGTTAGTGGGTCAAAAATAAATTATTAATTATTATAACGAGTTACGGAAAGATTGGGAGATACTGAATTGTGGGTTGGATTGAAAAAAATTGGGAAGAAATCTGAGAATGGTTTTATTAACTCAAAAGAGGGTTTGTTCCTTTATGAGGGGGAGGAATCCCTTGGGGAAGATCCCCTGCGGGAAGTCGCGAAAGATAGCCCTTTTCCTCAATGCACAACTGGCGGACAAGTTGTGATCCCTTTACTGAAGCCTTGTCTTTCCAGTCTTCAAAATTATTTTCATCCCTCATCGCCGAGCATTATTCATTCGATTATTTTAGGGGATGGGATCCAGAGAAAAGCGATTCATGGTTCGCTCAAAATTTTACTTCATTTCCCTGAACCCTTATCGTTTTCACAGGCCTGTGTATTTTTGGCCTTAGATTATTTGAAATTATGCCAAGGGCAATTCACTTTTTGATTGAGATGTGGGGTTGTTTCCACAGATGGAAATTAAGAGGCTAGTGCAGCCAATTTTTCACGATGGCTGGCATCATCATATGTGCCAGAAACTGATTCTCTGCTCCTCTCAAATGTAAATTCGTGAGAGCGAGAAAATTTGTTGTTTTTGATTTGTGCTGTGCACAATGAATTCCTACGAATCTTGGGGACTTGGATTTTCAAAACCAAATTCGCATGTTAGACGATCTAGACCATGGTGGTCCTACAGTAGAGACGTGTCGAGGACGACCGATCCAGAGCCAAGCAGAGGAAGCACAGGCATTGGTAGAAGAGAAGATACAAGTTTAATGATTTTGAGTTTAATGTAATTTATTTTATATTTTTTTTGTGCTCTGACCCATGGCGTGATGGCGTTCATTTTTCTTAAGAGGGAGGTGTTGGGACCTTTGGCCCCTTTTGTTTCAGAAAAATGCCTTTTTATAAATTTAACTTCATTTATGTTAAATATCTAAACCCCAGGAAAGCTTTTATTACGATGTCTAAAGAATCCGCTAATTAGCGAGTGTCTGAAAAAGCCAGTTGAGCGATGACTCATACTGCTTAAATCTAGAGTTTGAAAAGCTTCAAAGGATGCTGGGAGTTTGATTTGATTCGGCCATTCATCGCCTTTGGTCAGAGGTGCGCGCGCAAGCACTCGTCTTGAAGAGTATTGTTCAAGTGTAATATTTTTGTCTTTAGTTCCGTTTTGAGTTCATTTTATACCGCGTGATTGTGAATACAGTAAGAATTTTCTATGTACTCTTATTAACTTTTCAGCTTAGGTCGAATCTAAAAGAGTTAGCTAGAAATCTTATCGGTAAACTTTGGCTTTAAATGTGGCCATAGACCCTCCGATCACGTTAGTATACGGAACCGTGGGAGTAACCGCGGAAATCCCACTAATTTGGGGCCAAAGAGGGATCTTCCCCCTCAAGTAAGTGGCATAGCAACTCTTTGCGCCATTTTTGCCTTTAAAAGTGGTGACCCCGCACGGTAAACCTCCGATAATTACGTATATGATTGGGTTCACCCCCTAGTTAATACCTCGCTCTTTACGCTAAAGCTTTTTTAGTCATTTCATAAGAGCTATTTATTCTAATTAACAGCCTTTGTGATTAAGGGGTCATTCTTAAAGAATTGGAAAAAAATTCGAACTTTAGTGCAAAGAGCGAGGTATTGAAAAGGGGGCGAACCCCCTAATATACATAATAAAACATACGAATATAGAAGTTGGTTACGTAAGTTTATTAATAAGTTACGTATATTTATTAATAATAAAAAAAGTTCGTAAAAAAAACTAAGCAAACTTTCGAGTTTTCCATTAAACCAAAAAAAGTAGAATTAATATGCAAATTTCGTTTTAATTATTTATGTACGGTGATCCAAAATCAAAATCTGCATTAATTCAAAAACGTTCAAAAATTAAATTAAAAAAACAAGTTTTTTTAACTGAAAGTAAGGAACGACGTTAAAACTTAAAACGAACAGAAATTATTCCGTATTTGAAAGCCCTCCTCAAGACCTCGCTCTTTACGCTAAAGTTTTTTATTGTTTTAAAAAATGAAGTTGTGAGACAGAGTCAAACTTTATCGTAAAGAGCGAGGCGTTGAGGAGGGGAAAGCCCCTTTCAAATACGGAATAATTTCTGTTCGCTTTAATTTTTAATGTCACTCCTTACTTTCAGTTTAAAAAAATGTTTTTTATTTAATAAAGTCAAGGAATGAATAAATAAATATTGAGAGAAGTTACCGACTCATTGATTAGGGAGGAAAAACCTTGTAATTTTCATAGTTTCATCCGAAATTGTAGAGAAATGGTGTGGTGCCAATTCACAAAAATGTAGAAGGGGGGCCCAAGATCTCTCGTGGACTATTATGCCACCTGTATTTGTTATCTAGCGATACCAGGGTTAGTCCCAAGGTCACTAGTGTAAGTTCTCTGGCACCAAGGCTGGTAACGAGTATAAGCAACGCGGCCCAACGTGTCACGGTCAACTCCGACGCACCACAGGTTCTACAAGTGCTGCCTTTGCTGATCTGTGCTGTGGGCTTGCAACAGCTACGAGCAGTGTGGATACGAAAAGTGTATTTGATGTGGATGAGTTAGTTTCACGCTATTTGACCCACAGTTCCACGACCAGTGTCACCAATATTTCCGATATTATAATGACGATAAACTCCATTTGCTCTGTTCCGAACTCTGCCAGGGATCGGGAAAATAATCAATGATCGTAGAAATATAACCCTAAACCTATAACCAATGTCAAATTCAATGTCAATAATGTCAATGGAACCCCCAAATTGAAGTAACTTTATCAATAAATTATAAATCAAAGGTAAGATTTAGCTAGCCCGTGAAAGGACTAGAACAGAACTTTAATACAAACCAATTTTTTCCTTTTTGCGAAATTAATTAAAAAAAAAACTTTTTCCACAAAATAAGTTTTTCAAAGAAAAGTAAAGAACTCCATTAAACCAAAATTGAGCAAAAATAAAATCAAATAATCTACCAAGCGTGAAAACTACCACAAATCAGCATCGATAAATAAATGAAACCCAAAACGAACAGAAATTACAATAAATAACTGAGTCAAACTCAAAACGAGCAGAAATTAAAATGAGTAGAGCTCAAAACCCTTATGCCTTCCCAAGGCCAGAACATAATTTGCATTTTACTTAAAAAATATTAATGTTTTTACTTTTATAACTTTAATAAATCAAATAATATTAAGATGTTGATTACTAAATATCAGTATATGTATATTAAACTTACAATGCACATTCCTTAGTATGTTTTTTTTCAGTAAAGTACAAATTATGTTCTGGCCTTGGAAATGCATAGGGGTTTTGAGCCCTACTCATGTTAATTTCTGCTCGTTTTGAGTCTGACCTGGTTATTTACTGTAATTTCTGTTCGTTTCGGGTTTCATTTATTTATCGATGCTCATTTGTGGTTGTTTCACGGTTGGTAGACTATTTGATTTTATTTTTGCTCATTTTTGGTTTAATGGAGTTCTTTACTTTTCTTTGAAAAACTTATTTTGTGGATTTTTTGTAATTAATTTCTGTTTGTTTTATATTGAAATAGTCTTTTCAGGGAAAAAGAAAATAATACTTTAAATTTTTCGTTTTTTTTAAGACTTTATAGTTTGGCCTGCTATTTTTATGCTGGAGAAAAATTTCCGGCAGTTTTTAACAACATAGACCCTTTTGAAAATCTGGATACAAATAGTAGTGTTTAATAGTTTCATACCTCCTCTAGTTGACCTGAAATAGAAAACCTGATATCATTCGCAAAAAAAATCTATTTACTTTCTTTAATAGCTTGGATACACTTACGCTATTTTGATTTGGTTAAATTTTAAGAGCAGAAGTAGTTCCAAAAGTTTGAACATAATACCCTCAGTCATTCTTGGGATACTGACGAGATGCCTTATTGGGACTTAGCATTAACACAGTGCATTTTGATTTAATCATTTTAGTTTAAAAACATTTAGTTTTTAAACATAATGGGCTAATGGGAGGTTGGGCGTGGGAGGGGGATTAGTGTCCTCCAATCACTTTCGACTATTAAAAAGGACATTAGCCCTTTCTATTTGCAATCGAATGAGCCCTTTTCGAAGTTCCTACGACAACTCCTTCGATACGAAGTGCCCTGGTCTAAAAAAAAAACAATAAAAAATAAACCATTGTACCCACATCGATCTTTACTACAAAAATGCCAAGCCTTCCAATCGCTTTCGACTACTAAAAAGAGCACTAGCCCTTTCAATTTCCAATCGAATGAGCCCTTTTTGAAAAGACAACGCTTTCGATAAGAACCTTATATGCCCCCAGGGCATAACTTACAACCCTTGCCCTGAGGGCTGTGGGGGAATGTCCTCCTCAAAAACCTAATTCCTGTCTGGAAATCAACTACACTGAACAAAATGGCTATCTCAAAATTTTGATTGGGTGTGTTTGGGGAAATGGTGGGCGTGGAAGGGGTGTTAGTTGCCTTCCAATCACTTCTACTATTAAAAAGGGCACAAGCCAATCCAATTTCCAATCGAATAAGCCCTTTTCCAAGTTTCTACGACAACTCCTTCGATACGAAGTGACATAGTCTAAAACCAAAAGATAATACGTTGTGTTAACATCGTTCTTTACTTAGGCACCGCTATTGCGCTGCCTATGATTACAGCCATTGAAAATAGGCTAGCCTCTCCAAGAGTTTAACTAGCAAATAAAAATTATATTATAGATAAATCCATTCATAAGAAAAGGGACAATTACCTGATAATATGGGACACTAGCCCCATTACTGCTCACTGCGTCAAACTACTTTAGGGAGACAAATTGGCAATAACACAAAAAGAGGGTTTTCATCCGTTTCTCATAGTTCCATTCTGGTCTAATTATGTCTTTAAGCATATGCCACAAAAGAAAATAAATAGCAAATAAATAACAATTGAAGTGCACGAACAAAAAATCAACAATTTTAGAACGGAGGGGCTGCTGACTTCTTTGCCACCTGATGTACATCTTAGAGTGCCAGATGTCACACCCAGTTTCTTCGCGCGTAGCACAGTTCAGACAAGCCCTGCAGAGCCTCCACGACGTTTGGTGCACTTCTACCATATTAACTAGGAACCATACTAGTTTTTGATCCATTATTTTTTTTTAGGCCTTGATTTAATTTTCCTGCTGACTTGGCACCAGCGCCGAGAGAGCAGACACCTTACTAGGAACGTGACTCCTGGTGTTCTATATTTCTCAAAGTCGGAGACCCTCAAATACAACTGAGCCTTTACGGCAGCATTTAGAAGTCAGTCGGAATCCAACTTTTGTTTTGCATAAGTTGGATCAATTGAACAGTTTAAGATTCGCGCAATCTCAGCCTGTCTGCTCAATAAATCACGTATTCACTTTTTGTTGTGTTTTCTAATCTTTAAAGAATAAGGATCGTGTGAGAAACGTTGAAAATTACAACATCACTTAGCTTTATCAGCCACAAAAACCTGGCACATAGTATGTGCCAGGCACATACTATGTTGCGATCTAAGGGGGAAAATTATAATTTCTTTAGTATGCTAGATGTCTTATACTATTTAATTTTTCAATGGTAGAATATTTAACGGATGTAAGCACAGATGAAATTTTCAATGATAACAACTTACACAACGCACCTTAGGACTCGTCAAAAGCCACATTTTTGCCAAGGTAAATGAGGCAGGGAATCCCCCAGTCTTAAAACAACCAAATACGCTTCTCCAATTTGCAAATACACGACAATAAACTGAATTTAATAAGCTGTAAGTATGGAGCACAGTTTATAGAATTATCCAGTAAGTTTATCGCAGATCATTTCTGGTCTTCATTCTCGGTACGAACAAAAAGCTCCTCCCACTTCTTTCTGCATTAGCGGTTTAGTCTGTTTCCGATTGTTTCCAACAAAGTCCATTTTTCGTAATAGCGGGTTTCCACTTGTTCCTGATTGGATCACAGTCTGACTTGCCTACCCGTGAAAAGATCTGATGCCGCCTATGTTTCTATCTGCAAAAACGTTCTCTGGAGCACTAGCACCTTGGTCCGGGTTTTTATAATGGGTGAGATAGGGAAAGATCATACTGGATAATTATATAAACTGTGGTATGGAGCAACTGGAGTAGAGTAGTACATTCCATTTCTAGCGGATTATGTTCCTTCCTGTGCTATTTGGGGAGATTACGTTCCATGGCAGCTTTCCAGAGCATGTACTTATGGATTCTAGCCGATTATGTTCCTTCCTGTGCTATTCTAAGGGTTAATGTTCACTCCCATGCTATTCTAAGGGTTTATATTCCCTCCAATGCTATTCTAAGGGTTTATGTCCCCTTCCATGTTATTCTATGTTCCTTCCATTGTTATTCTATGGGACCTCTACACGTGATTAAACACGTTATGAAACTACGTGCTATTTGCTTATGCCCCGTTGGTACCATTCCAAACGAGCGGGGATTCCCCACCTGTTCCTAAACATTGCAAAAAAGATAGCAGTATGAACGGGGATTCCCCACACAACTTTGTTTCAACTCTAAGTTTTTCAACCAGAGTGTTTTTCGAGCCGACATCTGTTTTTTAGGGAGCCAATCAAAGAATCGCTTACATATGATTTTCCCTTTGCATAACAATTCGTCATTGAAATTCTGTATAAAATGTTCATGCACTACAATTTAATTTTCATTATGTTTTAACATATCGTACATAGTACACTGAATTTTATTAACTTTGAAACAATGGATATTTCTATTTTCAACGTGAGTATAGTTTACTGAATTTCTTAATGTATTTCCAGATAAAAAGCATTTTACCAGTAAATTCAAATTTCAGGGGGACTTAGCCCCCCTTCCCCCCTCCAACAACACAAACCTTAAAATATGAAGAGTATACTCGCTAAAAAATGCATTTTACGCTTTTGTTTCCATTATGTAAATAAAATCTCTCCTCCACTGCTTTGTTTACAAGTTTTAATTCAGTAGAAATAGTTCTTTTCGTTCAAAAATGTCCTTTTCCCACCAATGCATTTAAAATGTGCTGTCTTTTTCCGAGCTAAATAAAACCATCTGTATTTATAATCCTGTTACCAAGAGGGGATGATTTCAAAACTACATTGGCATGCATCTTATCGGGATTAAGAAAACAAAAAGATGGAAATGTGCGATTCAAGACTCGTTGAAAAAAGAGTTTGTTTTTTGGCCAAATTAGACGAGATAATCCATTTTCAATTGCATTTGATGAAAGCAAATGGATTTCACAGATGATTAAGAGGCTTTTGTAAAAATATATAACAGGGAAGGGGGGGCAATGTATCAATTCTAACACGGTTTTTCTTTACTTGGTACCCATTAAAAACGAAATTTTTGTGTTAAATAAGTAATTCTTGTATCTTTTAAAAGAGCTTTACGGGGTTTGAGAGAGACTCTGTTCCCTGATTCCGTGTGGTTAGAGGGGGATTCTTTGTGCAGACTAATTTTTTCTTCTGTAAAAAAGGGAATCTTTTTTCAATGCTAAATTTTGTCTTCTTTTTAAGGAAGAGGATTCCTACAATGACTCTCCCCCCGAAAAGAGAGCTAAGGCTAACGGTGTTAGTCCAATACAACAAGTGGAGATAGGCGGTCCATTGGGGGCCACTCACATCCATTCCAGACTGG
Organism: Artemia sinica; assembly: GCA_027921565.1. Lineage (NCBI taxonomy): Eukaryota > Metazoa > Arthropoda > Branchiopoda > Anostraca > Artemiidae > Artemia > Artemia sinica. The sequence goes on along the minus strand of CM051271.1, from coordinate 3,270,301 downwards.
CGCTGCCTGCCCAAAACCCACCAGTGCCAACCTCTATGCAGCCGGGTAGAAAGCTGAAAAGAGAATGGATGGTTGCTCACTTGATGGGGAGTCCCACTGGCTCATCTGTACAAGCCAGTGACATCGCCACCACATCTATGCAAGAAATGGACGGCACTCAACAGCAGTCTGAATTTGGAAATGTGAGTATTTTCACCTCTAGCTTCTACCTATTTCTATCCAACTTTTTTACTGTTTTTTTAAGTATTTTCTTTTCGCCATTTTTCAACACCGTAAAAGTGTATGTCATATATATTAAAATGTTATCCCCCGCCCCAACCATTGTTTTAAATTTCTCTGCTCCCCTCAGAGATAGCTGAATATAATGCATTTTTTTTTGATTGGCAAAGAAAGCACTCTTTTGCGTCTTTCTGAACTTTCTGTGGGGGGGGGGGTGGAGGCAAGTATTTAGTTTAAATAATTCTAGGAGGAATTGAGTTTTAAGGATGGGGTTAAAAAATGAACATGTTTTTTTTTAACTTTATAAAATAATGGTTATTTCACATAGAAAATAAAACCTTTTTTCTATAGGTTAATGAATTAGCCTTTTCGCCATTTTTTCAACACTGTAAAAGTGTGTGTGTGTGTGTGCGTGTGTGTGTGTGTGTACACGTGTGTGCGCATACGTGTGTGTGTGTGTGTGTGCGTGTGTGTGAACGTGTGTGCGTGTGTGTGTGTGTGTGTGTGTGTGTGTGTGTGTGTGTGTGTGTGTGTGTGCGCATGTGTGAGTGTGTGCGCATGCGTGCGCATGTGTGCGTGTGTATGTGTGTGTGTGTGTGAGCGGCGCATGCGTCGCGTCTACTCGATAATTCATTGAGATAGTATAATGAATAGTGCAAATTCAATAACGATGTAATGATTGAATGGCGTATATTTATTTCCATATCATTATTTCTTATGTTTGATCCAGGTGCTGTAATTTTTTCAATATATATATATCAATCGAATTGTATTTTAGTGCTGATTTTGAATATCTTTAAATTATTTCGTTTAACTTAATCCATAAAAAGTTATGAGAAAATTAAGAATTTTTGAAGTAGAAATTCTGACGTCGCATAATTTGTTTCCGCAAAGCGTTTCTATCTGACTTCAGAGACATAATTACTTATAGGCTAATGGAATATATATAGGGGTTAGAAACGTAATTTCAACCTGTAAGAATATTTCAGCGTGTGTGCGCATGCGTGTGTGTGTGTGTGTGTGTGTGTGTGTGTGTGTGCGTGTGTGTGAACGTGTGTGCGCGTGTGTGTGTGTGTGTGTGTATGTGTGTGTGTGTGTGTGTGTGTGTGTGTGTGTGTGTGTGTGTGTGTGTGTGTGTGTGTGTGTGTGTGTGTGAGTTTGTGCGCATGTGTGCGTGTGTATGTGTGTTATTAACAAAATTTGTAATTTATTATGCATTGTTTTGTAAATAATGCTATAAGCAAAAATTTGTAATTTATTATGCATTTGTTTGATAAATAATGCTATAAGCAAAAAAAATTTGTAATTTATTATGCATTGTTTTGTAAATAATGCTATAAGCAAAAATTTTGTAATTTATTATGCATTTGTTTGATAAATAATGCTATAAGCAAAAAAAATTTGTAATTTATTATGCATTTGTTTGATAAATGCGAATCCAATTAAGAAAAAAAATTGTTTGATAAAAAAAAGTGTGCTATAATTTTGATAAAATTTTCGCCAAAGAAAAAAACTTAATCCATTCATTTTCTAGTTTCAGGGGGAAGCTGTGAAAACTTCTGCCTTCCCTGGCCCGGGACTTCAAAGTATCATGGGTAATTGTCCCCTCTCGCCGGATGATGTTAGTGAAGGTATGCTATTTAATATCCCCCTGGATTTTCAATTTACAACTGAAGAAATGGACAGTCTTATGCAAATTGTTGGACCTAATGTTCCCGGGGATATTTTTGACGATGACTTTATAATTAGTGAATTGGGTCCTGTACAAAAAGGTGCAGGAAATGAAAATAGTGTCATATCCCCGGAACTACGTGAATTTTATTTGTTAGAGTCTGCTCTAGGTCACTTACAAACATATAGGGTAGATTTTAATCCCCCCGAGGAAAACGTGATTGACTGGTTGGGTTCTTTTAACAGACCCTGTAAATGTTCTCCATAGCTACATCGATCGAATTCGAGCACTCATTGAGATACAGATCCAGAAATGGGGGGGTCAAGGGGGGGTTAAAGCATCAGTAAATCAAAAAGTTTATTTACAAAAGGGGACATCTGGAGACATTTTTTATTTTCATTTTTCAACTGGCAATCAAACTTTTTACCCTGGTCTAAATGAATTTGAGGGCAATTTTTTCAACTGGGTAAATAAATTAATATCAACTTTGGACACATTTAACGAGAGGGGAAGTGGGTCCACCATTTTATACATTGAACACCTGGATCTGAATCTCAGTGGATTTAAAAAAACTTTATTTTAAGGGGGGCGGGTAGTAGTCGACGAATAAAATGCCACCCAGATTTGTCGGCTACCAAAGGGGTTTAGAGTTTCGTTTTTGACACGGGGCTGCAATGCTTTAAATATGCATTTTTAGCAGCAGCCCATAAAACACTAAAAAAAGAGTCATCAATGAAAGATCTCGACAGCCTTGCTCGTAACGGTGGAGGAAATTTCCCGAAAGTAGATTTAGACTGTTTAGAGGGAAAATATCCGGTGTCCTTGAAAGAAACAACCATATTTGAAAAAGCAAATGAAAATCTTGGGTTGGGGGTGGTTGTTCTCCAGTATGACACGGAATTTGTAAATGGGGGAAAGAAACCGAATAAAAAAGGGGTTTTGTATTCAGTTAGGAAACCAATGGTAGATAATGTTAAAAATTGGGTTTCGGTTATTTACGAGCCTCCCAAAGATGTAAATTCCTATGGTCATTTTTTCCCCGTTACAGCAATAAGTCGACTCTTATCCCAAGGCGTTCAGAAAGGGGAACGTCTCTATTGCCCCATGTGCCTTTCTCCATTTAGATCTGAGCGAACATTCTCGGATCATATGAGATATAGCAAAATTCATGGCAATCAAAGAATAGAAATGCCGGCAGAAGGCAAAGATACTTTACAATTTAAAAATTTCCAAAATTCCCTGCTACAAGTTGATAAAGTATGTTTAGATTGTGAATCAAGACTGGTGGAGGTATCAGACCCATCAAGGCCAAATATAGTCAAGGAACACAAACTAGTTGCGTGTTCCTATGCGCATGCCCGTCGCAATTCCAATAATAAAATGCAGTTGGAAGAGTTTTTTTGGCTATGGATGAGAAGGGTAGCATGGAAAAGTTATTGGTATCTTTAATAAAAACAGCAAACGCCGCAATTTCATGATTGCGTCACACCAAATACCCAATGTCATTATAAGATAAAGAGCAACTGGCACTAGAAAAGGGGACAATTTGTTGGGTTTGTAGAGGCGATCTTGCCCCAAAAGACGCTGTCCAGGATCATAATCATCTTATTGATCCCAATTCAACGGGAAAAAGTAACTTTCGGGGGTGGGCTCACAATTCATGTAATTTAAAAATTAAACAGCAACTCTTTCTTCCGGTTTTTATACATAACTCTAACTACGATCTGAAGTATGTGCTACCAGCAATGGCACATCTTCAAAGAATTGGAACAGTGGATGAGGCATGGGTGATAGACAGCTTTTCCTACAAAATTGTTCCAAAATCATCGGAAAAGTTGCTTGTTTTGGAATTTATGTGGAAATTTGTTGAAGACGACGTTGAGTACACGAATAAAATTCGCTTTTTAGATTCCTGCAGTTTTTTCTCCAAATCATTGAGCGAATTAATTCAAGTGCAGAAAAACGATGACGGCTGCAACGCTTTCAACCTTCTCAAGCAACAATTTCGAAATGATTTATATGATTTGTTGACGGTCAAGGGCATATATCCTTATGATTATTATTGTTCCATGTCGAGATTCGCCGAGGAAACTATTCCCTCGATTGAATCGTTTTACGACAGTCTACACGATCGTAGGTGCAACCCCGATGAATACAGTTTTGCTAAGAAAGTGTGGGCAGAGGGAGGGTGTAAAAATGGGTTTGATTACTGCAAGCTGTATTTGTCGAGTGATGTGTTAACTTTGTTAGACATTATGTGTAAAAATACGGACAAAATCTATGGGGAATTTAATCTTGATTTGGGCTACTATTTTTCATCTCCTCATCTGGTGATGGACCTCATCCTAAAAATTAGTGGGGAAAAATCGGGCTAATCACTGACATCGATCAGCATCTGTTCATCGAAAGGTCAATGAGGGGTGGATACGTTTTTCACGGGGATCGTATCTTGGAAACTGATCCAACTGGAGAGAAGACGGGGACAAAATCGGATGCAGTTTTCCTTGATATGAATTCTCTCTACCCCTCGGCCATGTCCCATTATGCGCTACCTTGCGGTGACTATAAATGGCTCAATGACCCTCAAGCTCCCCATTTCCCCAACATTGACAGTGTTGAGGAGAACGGACCTGGTTGGATGGTTTTTTGAAATTGATGGGGAGATACCAGTTGAGCTTCACGATTCAGTAAAGGATTTTGTTTTCCCGTGCATCAATAGACCTGTGACTAGGGACTCTTTGAGCACCCGCAATAGGCGTTTAGTCGAGGTGGACGGATTGCATTGGTCACCTTCAAAACAAAAACTTATTGCTGACCTTCTGCCGAAAAAAAATATTGTTGTACATCATGTGGCTTTAAAATGGATGTGCAACAACGGTTTCAACGTCACAAAGGTTCATAGAGCGCTCCAGTTTAGTCAAAAACCCTATCTAAAAACGTTTGTTGACACCTTTGTCATAAACGTTCTGAAGCACAAACGAAAGCCGAAAAAGAAATTTATAAGCTCATTGTGAATTCGCTTTCGGTAAAATGTGTGAGAGTGTTCGCAACAGGAATCGTTGTGACGTCGTGACCGATCCCAAACAATGTGCTCGAATTATTGCCGATCCAAATTACACTTCCTTCACGATCATTGGCCCGGACATGGTACTATTGAATAGAAAAAAAAGAAGCAATGTCCTGAATAAAAATATTGCTGCAGGCAGTGCTATCTTGGAGATCTCTAAAAAGCTCATGTTGGAATTCTACTAAAATGTGGCTAGGGTACAGTGGCCGGAAAAGGGGCAAGTAGAGGTCTGCTACGGGGACACAGATTCTCTACTGTTAAAAGTAAAAACCCCAAATCTAATTGATGATTTGGCGCACGGTGAAATTATCAGCTCACGGATGGACTACACCAATTGGAGTGGGCTTTACCCAGAGCTAGTGAAACGTCGGGCGCCAAATCAGCTTTTATTTTTTTAAATCAGAAACGGGAAGTGACAGGATTTCCCGTGGTATGTTTGTAAGTCCGAAGGTGTACTTTATACAGACACACGACGAGGAAATCAAGAAACGTTGCAAAGGAGTACCCACGCGCTATGTGGATAAGAATTTCGACATGGACATCTATAGGAATTGTATTGTTCAAAATACAATTCCACGAGCCAAATTGCTGGCAATTCGTTCCCTCAACTACAGGAACTTTACTGTAAATGTAGAAAAAATTGCCATGAGTACCATTTCCGACAAGGTCTATGTTTGTCAAGACGGTGTGACTACCCTCCCCCTTGGTCACTATTTAACTTCAGACCGGGCCGAATGTGTTATCCATAGGGAAAGTCTCGGTTTGAATAAAGTCCAATAAATTTTTCCCAAAACCTTGGAGGGGGCCTCGCGGCCTTTGGGGGGGGCCTCGGGGCCCGGGGGGGGGGGCGGCCGCCAGCGGGGGGCGCACCGCCACTACCAAAGTTATCTTTTTTGACTTAGAGCAGATTTTTTTTTGTAAATATACATGTTTCATTGAAATTAAAAAAAGTGATATTATTTTAAGTGCTTTATTCTAATAAATGTTGTATTTTTTCTATAAATAAATAAACAAAAAAAAGGGTATTTATTTAAGTGTTTTTTCTCTATGCCTATGTAAATGTTGTATTTTTTATTATAAATAAATTAAAAAAAGTGTATTTTTTCATGTTTAATGTGCTTTTTTTTCAATGTAGTATTTTTTAAGTATTGTTACTTTTTTATGCATATAATAAAAGAAAATATGATTCTTTATTCGTCTTCTTCTTCTTATTATTATTATTCTTGAACGGAGTAGTAGTAGTAGTAGTAGTAGTAGTAGGGAAATTATTTAGTCATTAGACAGCTATAGTCTACAGTTAGTTGTCTAGGTGAACTGTTGAAGGGAACATGTATCAATTTAAAACACCATTCAGATCGTTTCTGTGTGGGCCGTCAATGTCGGGCAAAACAACACTCTTAACTAAAATAATTAAAAATTGCGATAAAATGTTTGTGGAAAAGCCGAAAAAAATCTACTATTGTTACAGTATTTGGCAGGAGTCATACGATAAAATAAAAGCAATTGCCACCACGGGATTGGTGCAGATACAATTCATACAGGGACTTGATGTTTTCAGCATTATTGAACCAAACTCTTGGCTGATCATTGACGATCTGGCTGAATCTATTGAACAATGGTCCCAGGAAATGCTACAACTGTTCACTGTTCGCTCTCATCATGAACAGATTTCCGTTACTCTGGTTCTACACAATCTCTTTCATCAGAGCAAATGTATGCGAACACTTGCATTGAACTGCACCTACTATATCATCTACAGAGTTGTTCGTGATTCCAGCTCGCTAATAACCCTCAATAAACAAATCTATCCAGGCGCCCCTAAATTTCTGCTCTCAGCATACAATCAGGCAACTAATAAACCCTACGGCTATATCCTATTAGATCTAATCAAAATACACCCGAGGATCTGCGTGTAGTCACAGATATTTTCGACAATGAAATTACAGTATATCTCCCCGTGAACACTAAAAAGACCTATTAGTTGCTATCATGACACTGAAGAAACTACATGAAAATAGACATCTGTTTTCAGTTCTAAGCACTTCAAAACCCTCGCTTAGGAAAGCCATACTCAAACATGGTATTGACAATGATTTCACTAATCTAATATCTGAACTTTGTTTAAATTTGACCGAGGGTAATGTTCAACTGCCAGAAGTAGTTAAGCAACAGGCAAAGCAACATCGTTCCATTGTACGTACATTGGCCTCTAAAAACAAAGGAAAGAATTTTAAAAAGAAACGACTTCTTCAGGCGGGCGGTAGCTTTTTCACACTTTTACTGCCAATAATTGCAGGACTTGTAAACAGTTTTCTCTAGTGAGATTGGCAAAACCCTATAAATTGACTCCAATAGAACTCGCTCTCTCACCCGTGGAACACTTTGAGAACAATCTGAGTAAATTCCTTGACAACGAGAATATTGAGGATGATAAAAAACTGCTTTTACTTCAAGATGCACTTCGCCGAGTGGACAAACATAAGCCCTATCGGTCGAAGGCCACTGCTGCTATTGATCACAAAAAAGAATCATCTCCTCAAGAGTCTGCTGCTGCTGCTGGAACACAATTAAAGAAGGAAGAATTGGATTCAATTGTATTGAAAATTGGAAATCTAATGCCCCACTCATATCGTGAACAAAGTAAACGACTCCTAACCTATCTCATGGAAAGTTGTCAAGATCATATTCAAGTTGAGAGCAATGGGAAAGGGATTATAATTCAGGGCAAGAGCTATAATCTACTTGATTTAATCTATGATATGGTTACAAATCGTAAAGGACTATTACCATTTGACGCTCATCTATACAACTTTCTAAATACATTAAACTTCCCCAAAAGTCTTATTAGCAATAGACAAATTCTAAAAAAAAATAAATGAACATGCATCATTGTCAACACACCATTAAAATATGAACATGAAGAAGAAGAAGATTTTAAATCAATTTTGGAAAATACTAGCACACCACTGATAGCTAGACAAAAGCGAAGATGTATCAAGTCAACGTCACCACCACCACCACCACCAACCGCCAGTATACAAAAGGGTAGTGGACGTTACACAACGTGTTTAAGTTCAAATTGGTTGAAGTTCTGAAACGTGTTTATGAAAATATTGGTGAAGTGGGGAGTTTAAGTTCCCCCACCACTCTTTCCAAAGCCACTGGTGTTCACTCTAAAAGTGTACAAGACTATCTACAAAATGAATCAAGTTACACTCTGCATAGAAATCATAGACTTCGTGCTAATCATTATCGAAAAACTAAAGCCTTTTTCCCATTGCATATAATGCAAGCAGATCTCCTAACTCTAGATGAGATTCAAAGACGTCACAATACACCGTACAAGTACATTCTACTTGCAATCAGTGTTTTTAGTTGCTATGCATATGCAATTCCATTGCGAACAAAGAGAGGCGTTGAAGTTGCTCAGGCCATTGAAAGTATTCTCGAACAGGATTCGTATAGAAAAATTCAAACGGATCGCGGTAGTGAATTTGTTAATCCCCATGTTGCAAAAGTACTAGTGAAATATAGTACACTGCTCTATCATAGTCATAGCCCTATAAAGGCTGCATTGGCCGAACGATTGATAAGAACTATTCGACTTTTAATTTCAAGATATTGTACATTGAAAAATACACCGGCTTTTATTCATGATTTAGATAAAATCATGTTGATTTATAATCAACGACCTCATCGATCATTGTCCAATTCAACCCCAACGGAAGTTCATCATTCTGATCATGATACAATTGACACTTTTCTTAAACAATATTCCAATGAAACGATTGTCAAGAAGAAAAATAAATTCAATGTTGGTGATACTGTTCGAATTAATAGAACAACTAATGTTTTTGAAAAGGGGAATTACTTGTGGTCCACAGAACTTTTTAAAGTGGCAAAAAGCCTAGACACTAAACCCATAACTTATCGTTTGCGCGATACCAAAGATGAAGAGATTCTCGGCGGCTTTTATGACTATGAACTACAAAAAGTTAAAAATAATAGTGAAATCTATCAAATTGAAAAGATATTAAAGACTCGTACTCGCAGGGGTAGGAAACAGTTACTTGTTCGGTGGCTAGGATACAACTCTGATTTTAATTCTTGGATCGGTGTTGAAGATATTGACAATGCCCAATGATTTCTATGTAACTTTTATGTCCAATGTTTCCGATCCTCTCTACAACGACTTGAATACGACAAGTGATTTTTGAACGAAACTCTCCCCCGCCATCAAATTTGACAGTGCGTATGAAGTGGCTCTTGTCGACTGTATTCTCAAAAATACCTATGACATCTAAGGATCGTGTGTATGATATAAAAGTTATACCATTCGATTGGACACTCTTTGTCGACTATGAATGGGTTGAAGCACTTAAATCTAGCGAATATCCACATGCTAAATTGAAATATATTGAATACGATAATATGACAGATTTGTGTCGTACAATCAATAGAAAAACCTTATATCGTAGGAATGGTAAATTCCATTTTAATTATTCATTGGAACACGATAGGATTTACATTACCTCACCTGTTGACACTGAAATAATTATTCTCAATGATAATCTGAGAGACGTTCTTGGCTTTAAACAGAATATGATCAATGGGAAAAATGCTGTCACCGTTTACGGGATGAATCAAGTTATTTTTGCTGATTATCCACCTGGTTTCGCCTCGGACTCTTGCATATTTTTCTATGCATCCTTTGTGGAAACCTCGAGAGTTGGCAATTCAAATGTCCCCCTCCTACGTGTTCTTGAACGAAAAACAACTCATGAACTTGTTCATCACTATAATATAAAGCATCTTCAGTATGTTCCTGTAAACACTTCGCATTTGGAACTCTGTCAGTTAACACTAAGAAGTGAATTGGGTGATCCTCTAGCAATAACAAAAGTCTTAGCAGTGATTACATGTCATTTTCGACCCATTGTTGGCGACAGCACAATCACCTAAAATGAACAATAGAAGAATTCCATTTGTCTGCCCCGATATCGATTGCTATGTTGGTGCTTTGAGTCCACGTCAAATAGGCAATGGAATGGACTACTACAAGGGTCGTACTACAATGTCTGGCTATGGTCTTGGTAGCTCGTTTGCTAGGCTATTTCGTTCTGCACTACCCCTTGCCAGAAAATATCTTGTGCCTGCTGCATCAAATTTTGCTGCCTCTGGTGAGAGCCGTTGGTGAGCAATTAAAATCTCGACAAAATGGGGAGGGATTGAAAAGGATGCGTGCGCGTCATTCACTCATCAGTCTCCACCCAGGCGGGAAGCGAAGGACATCAACAAGGACTTTGAGGAATGAAACAAGGAAGACCAATAAGCAGAAGAAGAAGAAGAGAAAAAGATTGTTAGATCAAAGAAGGATTTCTTCTCTTAAGATGACTTATCTCCCCCACAAGGAATCATATCCATCAATCAGTTCCTCATTGAATCTATTCAATGCTGAAAATGTTGATGTCAGTGTCAAGTATGGCTACTATGAACAATTTCATCCCCAACAACCCCTCTCGGAAAATATACACTTTCAAATATTTTCCAATGAAGACTATTTCATTGATTTGTCATCAACATTTATTGATTTAAATGTTGCGGTGAAGAAACAAGTCAGATAATACAACTCCAAATGCTGGCGATGGTCTCTCCTACGAAAACTGTATTCTACACAACCTATTCAAACAAATTAATGTATTTATTAATGGAACATTGGTGAGCACTAGCAATAATTTATCAAACTATGCAAGCTACATACAATTTATGATGATAACACCAAAGGCATACAAGGAGTTGATAGGACAGTCATTGGGCTATGAATATCGATCAGGTGTTGATACTGACGGTGAGTTGACTACTGCAGTGAGCCAGGAGTATCATCTGGTTGGAAAATTAAGTCATGAGATATTCAATATATCCCAATGGCTACCCCCCAACGTTAAGATTGACATAAAGTTACAGCTGGCCCCATCGAATTTCATTTTGAGAAAAACACTCCCAGCAGCACCCGATGCAAATGTCATTATCACATCGGCAATTCTCCACGTCCGAAAACAACAGGTTATGAGCTCTGTTGCATTGGCAGTGGAAAAGCTAAGAGCCAATGGCAACAACATTAAACTTCTTGTCCCCCATACGATCACCAATCAACGTCACATTGCCACCGGCTCTCGTAGCTATAGCGATTCATCATTTATCAATGGAGAAATCCCATCAAAATTGGCTTTGGCCTTTGTGAAGAGTGGCAGTGCCGTTGGATCCTGGACTGAATCCCCCCATGATTTTAATTTTTTCGGTCTATCTAGCCTTGTGTGCAAAGTGAATGGTATTCCACTGTACACTCTATCATTTGACAAAAAGTCCTATAGAACTCTGTACGAGTTGACCATGCAATCCCTAGATCATGACTCTCAACTATTTGAAAATGCAATAACCGATTCAATGTTTTCAAAAAATCATGGGGTAATTGTTTTGGACTTGTCAGGGACTCAGGATATGAGCATAGTACGAACAGGGAATGTACGTTTAGAGTGTACATTTGCCGATGCTTTGACTGAGAGTATCACGCTAATATCACTGAGTCAATTTGAAACCTATTGGGAAATCACACCCAACGGCAGTGTTCTACTAGACCTAGCACCATGAACACAAACCAAATAATCAACGTATTTAGTATGGATCCATACATGTCCCAGTACAAGTCCTACTGCATACCTTCGGACTTCATTGAAAAAATTCCAAATGTTAACAATACCCTAATCATTGTTAATAGCAGTCCATCGACTTTGAAGACCGGCCATTGGCTATGCATCTTTCAAACAGCGAAGAATATTGAATTTTTTGATCCTCTTGGCCTATCGTATAAATTCTACACTCCATACATCAGCAACTAACGACTAAGACATGTGGCTTTCATGCACTACTCTTTTTCATGTTCAGATGTCGTGGCTACACCTACAAGCAGTTTCTCGACATCTACGTTGACTTACCTCGATTGAACGACTTTCTAGTGGAAAATATACTTACAAGCGTATTTAATATTGATTTTAGTGCCCTACGAATAAAATGTTCTAAAAATGTATGTGAAATTGTTTATTAATAAATGATAAAAATTTATATACACGATAAAACGACTTTACTACTCTTTAGATTTCATCTTCTACTAGGTATTTGTCGACAACAACTAGTGCAGGTAGATTATCCGAATTCATAGTATACTGATCCTGATGTAGTGCAATGTCAGGGTCACATTTTCTACAGTAGAGTGTAACTTCACTCTTGTCATATCTCTTTGTATAGTCAATGATACTATTCTCATTCATTCTATAGAATTCTCATGTTTCAATTTGTTTATTTGAAGTAATATCACAAATAGTGTCCTCAAGCGGCGAATCACATTCCGTCACAGCCAAATAAAAATCAGTGGGCTTATAATCATAGTAGTCATTGTCTTCACAAGAATGACGCAGAAACCAAATTCTTTTGTTGTTCCAACAGTTGAATCGCTGACCCGGTTCCTCCTCCCAGAACAATCTAAAACCACGACGATACCAATCTCTTAGCAATAAACTAAAATCACGCTTAGGATTCTTTCCAATCATACCGGGATATGTATTCTCGCACTGATTACATTTATCATAGTGGCAATTGGAGCATAGGTGGCCTCTAGGATGAGAGTCACACACCTCTTCATGACAGGAATTACAACCTTTAATTTGTATAGCATATCCTTTATGCAATTTACACGGGTTGCATAATCTACACTTTTCATCATACTCATCAATCATTGTGCAATTCTCACATGATGACCAGCTGCCCAGTGTGTACATACATAGCGGACATGTATGGAACATTTTTTCATGTGTTGACACTCTCACTGCCACAATGAAACTGAGCTAGCAACAACAAAAAATTGTCTGAGAGAGAGAGAGAGAGGAGTAAATACCTCCGTTGTCTCTGATTGGCCCCATAAAAAACAGATGTCGGCTCAAAAACCAGTCTGGTTGAAAAACTTGGAGTTGAAACAAACTTATGTGGGGAATCCCCGTTCATACTGCTATCTTTTTTGCAATGTTTAGAAACAGGTGGGGAATCCCCGCTCGGTTGGAATGGTACCATCGGGACATAAGCAAATAGCACATAGTTTCATAACATGTTTAATCACGTGTAGAGGTCCCATAGAATAACAATGGAAGGAACATAGCGCTATAGAATAGCATGGAAGGGGAACATAAGCCCTTAAAATAGCATGGGAGGGAACATTAAGCCTTAGAATAGCACAGGAAGGAACATAATCTGCTAGAATCCATAAGTACATGCTCTGGAAAGGTGCCATGGAACGTAATCTCCCCAAATAGCACAGGAAGGAACATAATCGGCTAGAAATGGAATGTACTACTCTACTAACTGGTACTGATAGTAACCGGAACTCTAAGAAAGTGAGTTTTGTTAACAATTTATGCATCAAAAGAATTGAATTATGCATCAAAAGAATTGAATTGAAATGTACAAATTTAAAGTTACCCATCAAAAGCTACGAGCCGGAGCAAATTTGTCAATTTTTGAAAAGCAAATTTGTCAATTTTTGAAAGGTTTAGTATTAGAAGTATCAAAGAAGACCAGTACAGCAGTTTCCAGCCTCTGTCTATGAAAATTGCATAAATCTGCATTTTCTTTCCGTGAAGAATGACAACCAAATAAATGTTTTTTTTTCTCCAGGGGTAATCTTATCAAGCCAATGATTGTATAAAATCAAACAATTCGTCCTAACTGTAAGATATAAAGATCAGTTTATTACGCTGATTCCAAATAAATAAGATTCATGTTACATGTCAAAGACTACCAGCCTGAGAACATTTGCCTGATTTTCAAAAAAGAGGGAAAACGCCCCACAAAAGTAAAAGAATCTTATTGAAATTCACACAATCAGTATCAGCCTATTAGAGAACCCCGCTGTAGATATTTCAAGGTACTATCTGTAAAAATGTGGAATTTGTTTTTTTGCCAGAAGAAAGATCACGGATGCGTGTTTTTTCTTCTTTTTTTTCAGGATGACCATATTGAGCTAATAGTCGAACAACATCGGGAGAGGCATCATTCCCATCGAGATTAAAAGTTCTAGTGTCTTTTTTAAATCACCAAAAAGACTAGAGGGTAACTAGCCCCCTTCCTTTTTTCTCCAAATCGTCTGATCAAAACTTTGAGATATTCATTTTGTTCAGCATTGTTAAAAGGTTTATATCTAACAATATCTATAAAACTAAATCTTTCGAGATAACATGATCCCTCATAGTCCCTAGGGAATGGTCTTTAAGTTGTAAAATTTGTCCATTGTTTACGGATAGTATTTGTTATTGGGTAGCTTGCATAAACTTTTTGGTGGGAGCTGGGGGTGAATTTTATGCTGGAGGGATTTTCTACGGGAAAAATTCTGAATGGGGAGCAGGGTTGCCACCCTGACCTGGAAGAATTTACTAAATCGGAGAGGAAAAATTTACTAGATCGCATCTGTTTTTACTAAATGCTGAAAAAAAAATTTTTGCGCGTGCGGCGTAGCCGCACGCGCACCATCAAGCATCAATTTTTACTATAGGAGGATTATCAGTACGATTTTCACAATCTTTTTTCCTTTTTTCTTCTTTTTTTTTCTCTTTTCCTCTTTTCTTTCGTTTTCATAGTATGATTGAAAATTCCGGAAACCTACAAGTTTAAAAATCCTTTTTTGGATTATTTGGATGCACTACTGGATAGGCTTTATATTCCAGATGCGGTGTATGCAAGACGTCAAACAATAGTCTGGAATCTTGGATTCTGAAAATTCTGCTGGTGAAGCCTGGCTTTAAATTTATCAATGTCCTTCAGGTCATAAAATTCAGATATATTGAAAAACTAAAAAACAATCAACGAAGACAAACAGCTACAACTCATCACGAAGCAATTCAGGCGATGAAGTGCTAAGAATCTGAGGTGTGTTTGAAAGTGACGGCTTTTGAAATTTGTCCCCTAGTTTCCGTTTTTAGGTTTGAAATCTAAACCCTTCAATTTTACATTTGTAGGAGGAAATTTGCCAGTTTTAAAACACTAATTGGGCTGGTCTTTAAATTCGGGATAAGCTGCTTACAAAGATGTCTGACAGATTTTAAAGCAATTAATTTATGATTTTTTTAGCTGAATTTTTCTGGATTCTTTCTCGTTCGTGTTCTAGGGAATCAAAAGCCAATTTAATCTATGTCACTTCAAAACGGAAACGACGTAATCGGCTACCGGTTTAGTTGTAAAATTATGTAAGTTAAAAAGTACACCT
Source organism: Artemia sinica (assembly GCA_027921565.1). Classification (NCBI taxonomy): domain Eukaryota; kingdom Metazoa; phylum Arthropoda; class Branchiopoda; order Anostraca; family Artemiidae; genus Artemia; species Artemia sinica. Next base: position 3,255,037 of record CM051271.1, on the reverse strand, counting down.
CAAATTGGACTAGGTAAAGGTAAAGGTAAAGGATGCGGCACTAGACCCTAAGGTCCAAACCGGCGGTGCTGATCTCCGTTTCGTGGCCCTTCAGCCAGGAAGTGCAATGGGGGGCTGGGGGCCAGCCAACCTATGCTTTCGCAAACCCTTCCTGTTTACCTTCCCCAGATTTCTCCAGGTACCCATTTAGAGCTGGGTTGACTCTGGCTAAGCCTACAGGGTCACACCACTGACCCGCGTCCCAAACTAAGAAACTGACCACACCAGGGATTGAACCCGAATTCACGGATTCTCAGCCCAGCGCGCGTCCACTTAGCCAGAACGGCTTTGGGCTGCCAAGCGGACTAGGGCTGCCAAGAAAAAGAAAACTTATATAACATACAATAATTAGTTTAAAAAATATCATTTTTTCAATAGTCTTCAGGTCAGGTAAATCATACAAATTTAATAGTAAAAAGAAAAACATGTAGTCATTATTAAAAAAGTCGCACTTAAAAATATTTACTCGTCCTCGTCCTCATCCGAATTTAAAGCATCGACTAATGTCGAATTCTGACTCAAGGGATCCACCTGTTTCTATTTCTTGGTAGCCCAAGTCAAATCGCTGGGGATCACCCTGTCATGGACTCCACTTGACGACCTGAGGACAAGTTGCTTTGTTTTCATAAGGGCCGAAACAGTCGAGATATTTAGCTGATTCTGATTTTTGGTTTTTATGACGGACAAAATCGAGAACTGTCTCTCTGCTCCAGCACTTGAATGGGGCAAGCTGCAGAGAGTCAGAAAGAACTTTGGCAAGTATGGAAACAGTTCATTTCCAGCAGCGTCTTTAAAAGGGGACAAAGCTTTCCAAAATTTGCACGGATTTTTGAGGTCCAACTGTGAAACGTGACGGAGAATCGTTTTCCTCTGTTTAATTAACGCAAACTGAAGTTTGCGTTAATTAAACTGGCTCATGACGCAAGTTTATCGGACCAACCTATTTTGCCCCCCCTAAAATATTTTTTTCGGATCAACCTATTCAACCTATTTTGCCCCCCCCCCCCTAAAAAATCCTGGATCCACCCCAGTGCAGACTAAAACCATATGTCATCTCATTCAGAAGAGAAGAAGCACTCAAGTTCACGGCATTCACCTAACACAGCGGTCAGCAGCCATTTTAGTTAAGAGTCTCAAATATAAACAATGGGACGATTATTTAATATCTGACAACAATGGATGTTTGTTAATGTATCAAACCTATATCATAGCTTTAGACCTTGAGTCAATTACGAGTGCCCCACCCGCAGTTGCCCCTACCCACAAATATTTCTATTTACGTTAGTTCTACCCTAGAACTAGGATGAAAGGATGATAAACTTTCTATCTACAAGTAAAATGAATCATTTTCTGCAATTCTGAAAAAAAGATAACTTTCACTGCTTTCAAAGTTTGGTAACGACAATTTTTTGGCATATTATGGAGGGATAACTGTTTCTTAACACGTATATATATATATATATATATATATATATATATATATATATATAATATATATATATATATATATATATATATATATATATATATATATATATTATATATATATATATATATATATATATATATATATATATATATATATATATATATAATATATATATATATATATATATATATATATATATATATATATATATATATATATATATATATATATATATATATATAATGTTACTTTTCTACTTACTTTTAATTTCTCTCAGCAGGCTCCTTTTTCCTCAATAAAGATTTTCAGACTGAGGAGATTCACCTAATCACCTTGGGTGGTTTTTGTTTTGGGTGGCTTTTCTTTTGATTCCACTAGATTCCCAATCATCACAAATCCAATTGTCATTACAGCTTCATTTTTAGTTGGTATGATTTGATACACAGAAAGATGATTTTGTCGACCTTTAGACGCCGGAAGTGAAGTGTCTGCTTATGAAAATAGGCGACTACTTGTCTGTCTCTTTAAGTGACAGACAAGAATTAATTGTCATATATTTACGATAATTTTTTTCCCTGAATTCATTGAAAATAAAAAAAAAGTTTTGTTTACTATCAATCATGAATTTTTACTAGTTTTTACTAGATTTCGGGAAATTTACTAGATCCTCTAAATTTACTAGATTTTTTTTACTAGATCTAATAAAATCCTACTGACGGTGGCAACCCTGATGGGGAGGGAACTTTCTGGGAGGATAAAATTTTCAGGGGCAATTTTACATTGGGGGAGATTTTCCAGAATTTCTATGTAAAAGGCTTTTTGTTTGCCTTACTTTCTCTTTGCCAACTCATTTTTACGTATAGAGATATTAAAGCTAGTTGTCCTGAGAAAATTTTCACCGGGATTGAATTGTCTAGAATATTTTTTCGTAGGGAGGGGGGAATTTTTCTTGGAGATGAAGCCGGATTTCTGGGCTTTATTTGAAAAACCATCAGAAATGAAATTAAAAAACAAACAAGTTGTGGGCTAATAAATGCATTTTGAGCCTGCCATATACCCAACATTAACAAGCCCGTCTTTTACCATTATAAAACGTTTTTGTCAAGAATAGGTAATTTGTATTATTCATGGTTCTTGCCCTAGAGTTCCAGTGGTCATACCAGCCCTTTTCGCACATTTATCGGAGCTTTCATATATTTTGAGCAAAATAGCTATTTCAAATCTTGATCGGATATCCTGTAGTGTCACGGAGAGGTTTTGTAGCAAAAGAGAATGTGCAAAGAAGGGGGATGCTGCCCCCAGTTACTTTTGGATCAGAAAAAAGCAATTAGAAATTTTAATTTCCGATCGAATAAGCCTCTCGTAGTTTGTACCATAACCCCTTCCATACTTACTATAGGCAATGCTAGAATATTTGCCTCTGAAAAGATTAAAAATAAGCAGCAAAATTTAAACCAAAATATTTTAGCCAGCAAATAAGGGGGATTACCAACCCATCGTTAAACTCTCGCCCTTCACACCAAGCTTTAACTGGTCCATTTCTCAGCGAATTTAGAATGCAATAAATACACCTTTTTGGAAACTGCAGGTGTTTAATCTTACGTCTGTCTTTCGTAACATTTCAACAACTAATTTCAGTGTGCAAAGCAACACTCGTCTAAATGGCTGAGCTGATAGAGTCACGCCACTGACCCCCGTCCCAAAGTAAATAACAGAACACGCCTGGAATCAGACCCGTGCCCCTTGGAAAAAGGATTCCCAGCCCAGCGCATCAACCACTTAGTCAGGACAGTTCCCAAAAAGGATTAGGGTATTAAGTTGAAACTTTCAGAGTATTATAAGGCGGATGTTGAAGAATGATCACGGGCAAACATCCCCTTTTGCCGTTTTTAGATGCCTCCTCCACTCAACGCTGATAAAAATTTTGGATAAGCCATTTTTTTCAAAATTGTTAAAAAGTCTAATAACTAACAACTCCGGGTACTCCATAGCTTCGTCAGTCCAGGGGTAAGGATTGTAATAAATTATGGAACTTGCTCACTGTTTACTTGCAGGATTCACCATTGGGAAAAGTGGGAATGTTTAATTTTGTGTGTGACCATGAGAGCCAAAGGCATTAAAATGAAATATCAGGGGGAATGTTGAACTAAATCAAACGACGCTACGTGCATCCAATTTATCAAAAAGGCGTTTCTGCAGTATCTTAAGAACAGCTATGGAAATGAAGCTTAAGGAAAGGATGAGGGGGGGGGGTCTTCAACAAAATCAAAAGACACTATTTATATCCGGCTTATCAAAAGGTCTTATCTGCAATATCTTAAGAGTGGTTAAGGGTATTAAATTGGGACCTCAAGGACCATTATTGCTACTACTACTGTGACGGCAAATGCGACTACTTACGACTACGGCTACAACTGTGACTATGACTACTTGCAAATATGACTACTTGTGACTTCAATACGACTACTTACGACTGGGACTTGCGACTGCTTGTGACTAAATTTACTTGCGATGGCCACACCACTGCTTGTGACTGCGACTACTTGTGACTGCGGCCATGACTACTTGCATCAACGACTGCGACTGCTTGCAACTTCTGCTTCTTGCGACTGTAACTACTTGTGACTACAAACACTAATGACTGTGACTACTCGTGATTGTTAATTGCAACTAAGGATATTTACGATTACGAATTAGACTACTTGTGTGACAGCTTGCAACCGTGACTACGACTACTAGCAACTATGACTACTTGCGACTGCAATTACTTTAGAGTGTGAGTACTTGCTACTGCAATTAATTGTGAATGTGACAACTTAGGACTGCAACTGCTTGCGGCTGAGAATCTGAATGCCGCTCGACTGCTACTTGCAACTCTTACTGCGAGGGCGTCAACTTACGACTGTGAATGTGAAAACAAATGACTGTAACTGCTACTACTTGCGACTGCAACTACTACTACCACTACTACTACTGCCACTACTGCTGTGCTTCCGACTGCAAATACTAACTTAAATTCTACTATTACATCTTGAACTGTCAAACTAAATCAAAAGAGTTTATCTGCAGTATTTCAGATATGGTTAAAATTATTAAGTTGAAAATTTCAGAGATTGTTGAGAGAATCTCAACGAGAGTCATTTTTGAGCCCAGACACATAGCCCCATCAATTTGGAATTCTTTCCAGATTTTGTTTATCAAGTAGAGTACCACAACTTTAGGATGGTATGAACTAATGTTCTGCATTGATAAAGGTTCTTGACAAGGCTTTTTCTTTTTTTCTCGTATATTATTTTTATTACTTATTTGTTTTTTTTCTAAGTTGAGTTATATTTTTTATTATTCCCCATACCCCTTGTCTTTTTTTATTAGGTATGATGAACTGGCATGAATGATATCCAACCGGTCATTAAATTAAGTTGAATTAAATTAAGATGCCGCACTAAATCTATAAGCGCTAATTGCATCCGAATTGCCAAAAAGACATATCTGGAGTATCTATATCGATCTTAGGTCCAGAGTAGGAATGACATATCGACTCGTGACATGACACCATATATGGGCATACACTCCCTAGGGGAAATGGATTTCCGAGAAATTGATTTGTTGGTGTTCGTCCAGGAGAATTGTCTCCGGGCGAAGTTTATTAATGTCTTTGGTGTTCGTCCAGGAGAATTGTCTCCGGGCGAAGTTTGCACATGCGCACTAACGGTGGGGAAGAGATATTTTGATCTTAGAGATGAAGAGATTAACGCGGGAAATGGTTTCCTAGGAATTTCAAATGTGACAGCGCAGGGATGTCAAAACAAAAGGAACACGCAGAAATTACGTTTAGAGATTATTTGAGCGAAACCGTTTTGAGACATTTTAGGAGATGATTTGAGCGAAACAGTTTGATGCATTTTAGAAGATGATTTTAGAAGATGATTTAGAAGATGATTTGAGGGTGAAACTCTGTGGTCGTTATAATAAACAAGTTCCATTTCAACAGTGTTGTGAGGTCCCCTACCCCAACAACCCCCCTACCCCAACCCCAAAGGGCTCCAACATCCCTACCCCAACCCAAATGGCCCCCCGGCCCCAAAGGTCCCCCGGCCTTCAAAGGGCCCCCGAGGCCCCCAAAGAGCCACCAGGGCCCCCCTAGCCAACGTACGCGCGCGTACGTAGGCTAACCTAACCTAACTTAACCTAACCTAACTTGATCTAACCTAACCTAACAATAGTCACCGGAAAATCCCCCCATGTCGACTTTGTACCATGATTTAGTTATGTTAGGTTAGCTTATCATGAGCGCTCATGATAAGTTAACCTAACCTAACCTAACATAAACATGGAGAAATTTTTACTAGCAAACTTAACCTAACTTAGCTAACCTAACCTAACTTAGCTAGCCTAACCTAACCAAACACCAACACAGACATGTAAACAAATAGATTCAGACATTGAAACAGATAAAGACATGCAATTTAGACATTCAAACCGACAAAGACAAATTCTTGGACTTGTAAAAAACCAATCCAGATACAAAACATTAGTGAAATATTCCAACTCTTGCATTTCAACGAAAGAAATCCAAGATGAACTTTGAAAAATCAAGAGAATGTAACTTTGACAAGGTAAACCATGACAAAACACTACTGAAATATTCCAAATCTTGCATTTGAATGAAAAAAAATCCAAAATGAACTTTGAAAAATCAAGAGAATGTAACTGTGACAAGGTAAACCATAACAAAACACTACTGAAATAATCCAACTCTTACATTTCAATAAAAGAAATTCAAAATGAACTTTGAAAAATCAAGAGAATTTAACTGTGACAAGGTAAACCACAACAAAACACTACTGAAATATTCCAACTCATGCATTTCAGTGAAAGAAATTCGAAATGAACTTTCAAAAATCAAGAGAATGTAACTGTGACAAGGCAAACCATAACAAAACACTACTTAAATATTCCAACTCTTGCATTTCAATGACATAAATTCAAAATGAACTTTGAAAAATCAAGAAAATGTAACTGTGACAAGGTAAACCATAACAAAACACTACTGAAATATTCCAACTCTTGCATTTCAACGAAAGAAATTCAAAATGAACTTTGAAAAATTAAGAGAATGTAACTGTGACAAGGTAAACCATGACAAAACACTACTGAAATATTCCAACTCTTGCATTTCAATGAAAGAAATCCAAAATAAACTTTGAAAAATCAAGAGAATGTAACTGTGAAATTGTAAACCACGACAAAACACTACTGAAATATTCCAACTCTTGCATTTCAACGAAAGAAATTCAAAATTAACTTTGAAAAATTAAGAGAATGTAACTGCGACAAGGTAAACCATGACAAAACACTACTGAAATATTCCAACTCTTGCATTTCAACGAAAGAAATCCAAAATGAACTTTGAAAAATCAAGAGAATGTAACTGTGACAAGGTAAACCACGACAAAACACTACTGAAACCTTCCAACTCATGCATTTCAATGAAAGAACTTCAAAATTAACTTTGAAAAATCAAGAAAATGTAAGTGTGACAAGGTAAACCACAACAAAACACTACTGAAATATTCCAATTCTTACATTTCAATGAAAGAAATCCATAATGAACTTTTAAAAATCAAGAGAATGTAACTGTGACAAGGTAAACCACAACAAAACACTACTGAAATAATCCAACTCTTGCTTTTCAACGAAAGAAATTCAAAATGAACTTTGAAAAATCAAGAGAATGTAACTGTGACAAGGTAAACCACGACAAAACACTACTGAAACATTCCAGCTCATGCATTTCAATGAATGAAATTCAAAATTAACTTTGAAAAATCAAGAAAATGTAAGTGTGACAAGGTAAACCACAACAAAACACTACTGAAATATTCCAACTCTTACATTTCAATGAAAGAAATCCATAATGAACTTTTAAAAATCAAGAGAATGTAACTGTGACAAAGTAAACCACGACAAAACACTACTGAAATATTCCAACTCTTGCAGTTCAACGAATGAAATCCAAAATGAACTTTGAAAAATTAAGAGAATGTAACTGTGAAAAGGTAAAGCACAACAAAACACTACTGAAATATTCCAACTCTTGCATTTCAATGAAAGATAACCGAAATTTCCAACTCTTCGATTTCAAGGAAAGAAATTTAAAATGAACTTTGAAAAATCAAGAAAATGTAAGTGTGACAAGGTAAACCACGACAAAACACTACTAAAATATTCCAACTCTTGCATTTCAATGAAAGAAATTCAAAATGAACTTTGAAAAATCAAGAGAATGTAACTGTGACAAGGTAAACCACAACAAAACACAACTGAAATATTCCAACTTTTGCATTTCAACGATAGAAATTCAAATGAACTTTGAAAAATTAAGAGAATATAACTGTGACAAGGTAAACCAAGACAAAACACTACTGAAATATTCCAACTCTTGCATTTCAATGAAAGAAATTCAAAATGAACTTTGAAAAATTAAGAGAATGTAACTGTGACAAGGTAAACCATGACAAAACACTACTGAAATATTCCAACTCTTGCGTTTCAACGAAAAATATTCAAAATGAACTTTGAAAAATTACGAGAATGTAAGTGTGACAAGGTAAACCACAACAAACCACTACTGAAATATTCCAACTCTTGCATTTCAACAAAAGAAATCCAAAATGAACTTTGAAAAATCAAGAGAATGTAACTGTGACATGGTAAACCACGACAAAACACTACTGAAATATTCCAACTCTTGCATTTCAATGAAAGAAATTCAAAATGAACTTTGAAAAATTAAGAGAATGTAACTGCGACAAGGTAAACCATGACAAAACACTACTGAAATATTCCAACTCTTGCATTTCAACGAAAGAAATCCAAAATGAACTTTGAAAAATCAAGAGAATGTAACTGTGACAAGGTAAACCACGACAAAACACTACTGAAACATTCCAACTCATGCATTTCAATGAAAGAACTTCAAAATTAACTTTGAAAAATCAAGAAAATGTAAGTGTGACAAGGTAAACCACAACAAAACACTACTGAAATATTCCAATTCTTACATTTCAATGAAAGAAATCCATAATGAACTTTTAAAAATCAAGAGAATGTAACTGTGACAAGGTGAACCACAACAAAACACTACTGAAATAATCCAACTCTTGCTTTTCAACGAAAGAAATTCAAAATGAACTTTGAAAAATCAAGAGAATGTAACTGTGACAAGGTAAACCACGACAAAACACTACTGAAACATTCCAGCTCATGCATTTCAATGAATGAAATTCAAAATTAACTTTGAAAAATCAAGAAAATGTAAGTGTGACAAGGTAAACCACAACAAAACACTACTGAAATATTCCAACTCTTACATTTCAATGAAAGAAATCCATAATGAACTTTTAAAAATCAAGAGAATGTAACTGTGACAAAGTAAACCACGACAAAACACTACTGAAATATTCCAACTCTTGCAGTTCAACGATAGAAATTCAAATGAACTTTGAAAAATTAAGAGAATATAACTGTGACAAGGTAAACCAAGACAAAACACTACTGAAATATTCCAACTCTTGCATTTCAATGAAAGAAATTCAAAATGAACTTTGAAAAATTAAGAGAATGTAACTGTGACAAGGTAAACCATGACAAAACACTACTGAAATATTCCAACTCTTGCGTTTCAACGAAAAATATTCAAAATGAACTTTGAAAAATTACGAGAATGTAAGTGTGACAAGGTAAACCATAACAAAACACTACTGAAATATTCCAACTCTTGCATTTCAACAAAAGAAATCCAAAATGAACTTTGAAAAATCAAGAGAATGTAACTGTGACATGGTAAACCACGACAAAACACTACTGAAATATTCCAACTCTTGCATTTCAATGAAAGAAATTCAAAATGAACTTTGAAAAATTAAGAGAATGTAACTGTGACAAGGTAAACCATGACAAAACACTACTGAAATATTCCAACTCTTGCGTTTCAACGAAAAATATTCAAAATGAACTTTGAAAAATTACGAGAATGTAAGTGTGACAAGGTAAACCATAACAAAACACTACTGAAATATTCCAACTCTTGCATTTCAACGAAAGAAATCCAAAATGAACTTTGAAAAATGAAGAGAATGTAACTGTGACAAGGTAAACCACGTCAAAACACTATTGAAATATTCCAACTCTTGCATTTCAACGAAAGAAATCCAAAATGAACTTTGAAAAATCAAGAGAATGTAACTTTGACAAGGTAAACCACGACAAAACACTACTGAAATATTCCAACTCTTGCATTTCAATGAAAGAAATTCAAAATGAGCTTCGAAAAATCAAGAAAATGTAAGTGTGACAAGGTAAACCACAACAAAAAACTACTGAAATATTCCAACTCTTGCATTTCAATGAAAGAAATCCAAAATGAACTCTGAAAAATCAAGAGAATGTAAGTGTGACAAGGTAAACCATGACAAAACACTACTGAAATATTCCAACTCTTGCATTTAAACGAAAGAAACCCAAAATGAACTTTGAAAAATCAAGAGAATGTAACTGTGACAGGGTAAACCACGACAAAACACTACTGAAATATTCCAACTCTTGCTTTTCAACGAAAGAAATCCAAAATAAACTTTAAAAAATCAAGAGAATGTAACTGTGACAAGATAAACCACGTCAAAACACTACTGAAATAATCCAACTCTTACATTTAAACGAAAGAAATCCAAAATGAACTTTGAAAAATCAAGAGAATGTAACTGTGACTAGGTAAACCACAACAAAACACTACTGAAATATTCCAACTCTTGCATTTCAATGAAAGATATTCAAAATGAACTTTGAAAAATCAAGAGAATGTAACTGTGACAAGGTAAACCACAACAAAATACTACTGAAATATTCCGACTCTTGGTTTTCAACGAAAGAAATCAAAAATGAACTTTGAAAAATCAAGAGAATGTAACTGTGACAAGGTAAACCACAACAAAACACTACTGAAATAATCCAACTCTTGCTTTTCAACGAAAGAAATTCAAAATGAACTTTGAAAAATCAAGAGAATATAAATGTGACAAGGTAAACCACGTAAAAACACTACTGAAATAATCCAGCTCTTGCATTTCAATGAAAGAAATTCAAAATGAAATTTGAAAAATCAAGAGAATGTGACTGTGACAAGGTAAACCACGACAAAACACTACTGAAATATTCCAACTCTTGCATTTCAATGAAAGAAATTCAAAATGAACTTTGAAAAATCAAGAAAATATAAGTGTGACAAGGTAAACCACAACAAAACACTACTGAGATATTCCAACTCTTGCATTTCAATGAAAGAAATCCTTTTGAAAAATCATGAGATTGTAACTGTGACAAGGTAAACCACGACAAAACACCACTGAAATATTCCAACTCTTGCATTTCAACTAAAGAAATCCAAAATGAACCTTGAAAAATCAAGAGAAAGTAAGTGTGACAAGGTAAACCACAACAAAACACTACTGAAATATTCCAACTCTTACATTTCAATGAAAGAAATCCAAAATGAGCATTGAAAAATCGAGAGAATGTGACTGTGACAAGGTAAAGCACAACAAAACACTACTGAAATATTCCAACTCTTGCATTTCAATGAAAGAAATTCAAAATGAACTTTGAAAAATCAAGAGAATGTAAGTGTGACAAGGTAAACCACGACAAAACACTACTGAAATATTCCAACTCTTGCATTTCAACGAAAGAAACCCAAAATGAACTTTGAAAATCAAGAGAATGTAACTGTGACAAGGTAAAGCACAACAAAACAGTACTGAAATAATCCAACTCTTGCATTTCAATGAAAGAAATTCAAAATGAACTTTGAAAAATCAAGAGAATGTAACTGTGACAAGGTAAAGCACAACAAAACACTACTGAAATATTCCAACTCTTGCATTTCAATGAAAGAAATCCAAAATGAACTTTGAAAAATCAGGAGAATGTAACTGTGACAAGGTAAACCACGAAAAAACACTACTGAAATATTCCAACTCTTGCATTTCAACGAAAGAAATCCAAAATAAACTTTGAAAAATCAAGAGAATGTAACTGTAACAAGGTAAACCATGACAAAACACTACTGAAATACTCCAACTCTTGCTTTTTAATGAAAGAAATCCAAAATGAACTTTGAAAAAACAAGAGAATGTAACTGTGACAAGGTAAACCACAACAAAACACTACTGAAATATTCCAACTCTTACATTTCAACGAAAGAAATCCAAAGTGAACTTTGAAAAATTAAGAGAATGTAACTGTGACAAGGTAAACCATGACAAAACACTACTGAAATAATCCAACTCTTGCATTTCAATGAAAGAAATTCAAAATGAACTTTGAAAAATTAAGAGAATGTAACTGTGACAAGGTAAATCACAAAAAAACACTACTGAAATATTCCAACTCTTGCATTTCATTAAAGAAATTTAAAATGCACTTTGAAAAATTAAGAGAATGTAACTGTGACAAGGTAAACCATGACGAAACACTACTGAAATATTTCAACTCTTGCATTTCAATGAAAGAAATTCAAAATGAACTTTGAAAAATTAAAAGAATGTAACTGTGACAGGGTAAACCACGACAAAACACTGCTGAAATATTCCAACTCTTGCTTTTCAACGAAAGAAATCCAAAATGAACTTTAAAAAATCAAGAGAATGTAACTGTGACAAGGTAAACCACAACAAAACACTACTGAAATATTCCAACTCTTGCATTTCAATGAAAGAAATTCAAAATGAACTTTGAAAAATCAAGAGAATGTAACTGTGACAAGGTAAACCACAACAAAACACTACTGAAATATTCCAACTCTTGCATTTGAACGCTAGAAATCCAAAATGAACTTTGAAAAATCAAGAGAATGTAACTGTGACAATGTAAACCACAACAAAACACCACTGAAATATTCCAACTCTTGCTTTTCAACGAAAGAAATTCAAAATGAACTTTGAAAAATCAAGAGAATGTAACTGTGACAAGGTAAACTTGTCAAAGCACTACTGAAATAACCCAATTCTTGCATTTCAATGAAAGAAATTCAAAATGAAATTTGAAAAATCAAGAGAATGTGACTGTGACAAGGTAAACCACGACAAAACACTACTGAAATATTCCAACTCTTGCATTTCAATGAAAGAAATTCAAAATGAACTTTAAAAAATCAAGAAAATATAAGTGTGACAAGGTAAACCACAACAAAACACTACTGAAATATTCCAACTCTTGCATTTCAATGAAAGAAATCCTTTTGAAAAATCATGAGAATGTAACTGTGACAAGGTAAACCACGACAAAACACCATTGAAATATTCCAACTCTTGCATTTCAACGAAAGAAATCCAAAATGAACTTTGAAAAATCAAGAGAATGTACCTGTGAAATGGTAAACCACGACAAAACACTACTGAAATATTCCAACTCTTGCATTTCAATGAAAGAAATCCAAAATGAACTTTGAAAAATCAAGAGAATGTAAGTGTGATAAGGTAAACCACAACAAAACACTACTGAAATAATCCAGCTCTTGCATTTCAATGAAAGAAATTCAAAATGAAATTTGAAAAATCAAGAGAATGTGACTGTGACAAGGTAAACCACGACAAAACACTACTGAAATATTCCAACTCTTGCATTTCAATGAAAGAAATTCAAAATGAACTTTGAAAAATCAAGAAAATATAAGTGTGACAAGGTAAACCACAACAAAACACTACTGAAATATTCCAACTCTTGCATTTCAATGAAAGAAATCCTTTTGAAAAATCATGAGATTGTAACTGTGACAAGGTAAACCACGACAAAACACCACTGAAATATTCCAACTCTTGCATTTCAACGAAAGAAATCCAAAATGAACTTTGAAAAATCAAGAGAATGTACTTGTGAAATGGTAAACCACGACAAAACACTACTGAAACATTCCAACTCTTGCATTTCAATGAAAGAAATCCAAAATGAACTTTGAAAAATCAAGAGAATGTAAGTGTGACAAGGTAAACCACAACAAAACACTACTGAAATATTCCAACTCTTGCATTTCAATGAAAGAAATTCAAAATGAACTTTGAAAAAACAAGAGAATGTAAGTGTGACAAGGTAAACCATGACAAAACACTACTGAAATATTCCAACTCTTGCATTTCAACGAAAGAAATCCAAAATGAACTTTGAAAATCAAGAGAATGTAACTGTGACAAGGTAAAGCACAACAAAACAGTACTGAAATAATCCAACTCTTGCATTTCAATGAAAGAAATTCAAAATGAACTTTGAAAAATCAAGAGAATGTAACTGTGACAAGGTAAAGCACAACAAAACACTACTGAAATATTCCAACTCTTGCATTTCAATGAAAGAAATCCAAAATGAACTTTGAAAAATCAAAAGAATGTATCTGTGACAAGGTAAACCACGAAAAAACACTACTGAAATATTCCAACTCTTGCATTTCAACGAAAGAAATCCAAAATAAACTTTGAAAAATCAAGAGAATGTAACTGTAACAAGGTAAATCATGACAAAACACTACTGAAATACTCCAACTCTTGCTTTTTAATGAAAGAAATCCAAAATGAACTTTGAAAAAACAAGAGAATGTAACTGTGACAAGGTAAACCACAACAAAACACTACTGAAATATTCCAACTCTTACATTTCAACGAAAGAAATCCAAAGTGAACTTTGAAAAATTAAGAGAATGTAACTGTGACAAGGTAAACCATGACAAAACACTACTGAAATAATCCAACTCTTGCATTTCAGTGAAAGAAATTCAAAATGAACTTTGAAAAATTAAGAGAATGTAACTGTGACAAGGTAAATCACAAAAAAACACTACTGAAATATTCCAACTCTTGCTTTTCAACGCAAGAAATCCAAAATGAACTTTAAAAAATCAAGAGAATGTAACTGTGACAAGGTAAACCACAACAAAACACTACTGAAATATTCCAACTCTTGCATTTCAATGAAAGAAATTCAAAATGAACTTTGAAAAATCAAGAGAATGTAACTGTGACAAGGTAAACCACAACAAAACACTACTGAAATATTCCAACTCTTGCATTTGAACGATAGAAATCCAAAATGAACTTTGAAAAATCAAGAGAATGTAACTGTGACAAGGTAAACCACAACAAAACACTACTGAAATAATCTAACTCTTGCTTTTCAACGAAAGAAATTCAAAATGAACTTTGAAAAATCAAGAGAATGTAACTGTGACAAGGTAAACCACGTCAAAACACTGCTGAAATAATCCAACTCTTGCATTTCAATGAAAGAAATTCAAAATGAAATTTGAAAAATCAAGAGAATGTGACTGTGACAAGGTAAACCACGACAAAACACTACTGAAATATTCCAACTCTTGCATTTCAATGAAAAAAATTCAAAATGAACTTTGAAAAATCAAGAAAATATAAGTGTGACAAGGTAAACCACAACAAAACACTACTGAAATATTCCAACTCTTGCATTTCAATGAAAGAAATCCTTTTGAAAAATCATGAGAATGTAACTGTGACAAGGTAAACCACGACAAAACACCACTGAAATATTCCAACTCTTGCATTTCAACGAAAGAAATCCAAAATGAACTTTGAAAAATCATGAGAATGTACCTGTGAAATGGTAAACCACGACAAAACACTACTGAAATATTCCAACTCTTGCATTTCAATGAAAGAAATCCAAAATGAACTTTGAAAAATCAAGAGACTGTAAGGGTGATAAGGTAAACCACAACAAAACACTACTGAAATATTCCAACTCTTACATTTCAATGAAATAAATCCAAAATGAGCTTTGAAAAATCGAGAGAATGTGACTGTGACAAGGTAAAGCACAACAAAACACTACTGAAATATTCCAACTCTTACATTTCAATGAAAGAAATTCAAAATGAACTTTGAAAAATCAAGAGAATGTAACTGTGACAAGGTAAACCATGACAAAACACTACTGAAATATTCCAACTCTTGCATTTCAACGAAAGAAATCCAAAATGAACTTTGAAAATCAAGAGAATGTAACTGTGACAAGGTAAAGCACAACAAAACAGTACTGAAATAATCCAACTCTTGCAGTTCAATGAAAGAAATTCAAAATGAACTTTGAAAAATCAAGAGAATGTAACTTTAACAAGGTAAAGCACAACAAAACACTACTGAAATATTCCAACTCTTGCATTTCAATGAAAGAAATCCAAAATGAACTTTGAAAAATCAAGAGAATGTAACTGTGACAAGGTAAACCATGACAAAACACTACTGAAATATTCCAACTCTTGCTTTTCAATGAAAGAAATCCAAAATGAACTTTGAAAAAACAAGAGAATGTAACTGTGACAAGGTAAATCACAACAAAACACTACTGAAATATTCCAACTCTTGCATTTCATTAAAGAAATTTAAAATGCACTTTGAAAAATTAAGAGAATGTAACTGTGACAAGGTAAACCATGACAAAACACTACTGAAATATTTCAACTCTTGCATTTCAATGAAAGAAATTCAAAATGAACTTTGAAAAATTAAAAGAATGTAACTGTGACAAGGTAAACCACAACAAAACACTACTGAAATATTCCAACTCTTGCATTTCAATGAAAGAAATTCAAAATGAACTTTGAAAAATCAAGAGAATGTAACTGTGACAAGGTAAATCACAACAAAACACTACTGAAATATTCCAACTCTTGCATTTCAATGAAAGAAATCCAAAATGAACTTTGAAAAATCAAGAGAATGTAACTGTGACAAGGTAAACCACGAAAAAATACTACTTAAATATTCCAACTCTTGCATTTCAACGAAAGAAATCCAAAATGAACTTTGAAAAATCAAGAGAATGTAACTGTGACAAGGTAAACCATGACAAAACACTACTGAAATATTCCAACTCTTGCTTTTCCATGAAAAAAATCCAAAATGAACTTTGAAAAAACAAGAGAATGCAACTGTGACAAGGTAAACCACAACAAAACACTACTGAAATATTCCAACTCTTGCATTTCAATGAAAGAAATTTAAAATGAACTTTGAAAAATCAAGAGAATGTAACTGTGACAAGGTAAACCACGACAAAACACATTTCAACGAAAGAAATCCAAAATGAACTTTGAAAAATCGAAAGAATGTAACTGTGACAAGGTAAACCATGACAAAACACTACTGAAATATTCCAACTCTTGCATTTTAATGAAAGAAATTCAAAAGGAACTTTGAAAAATTAAGAGAATGTAACTGTGACACGGTAAACCACAACAAAACACTACTGAAATATTCCAACTCTTGCATTTCAATGAAAGAAATTCAAAATGAACTTTGAAAAATCAAAAGAATGTAACTGTGACAAGGTAAACCACGACAAAACCCATTTCAACGAAAGAAATCCAAAATGAACTTTGAAAAATCAAGAGAATGTAACTGTGACAAGGTAAACCACAACAAAACACTACTGAAATATTCCAACTCTTGCATTTCAATGAAAGAAATTCAAAATGAACTTTGAAAAATCAAGAAAATGTAACTGTGACAAGGTAAATCACAGCAAAACACTACTGAAATATTCCAACTCTTGCATTTCAACGAAAGAAATCCAAAATGAACTTTGAAAAATCAAGAGAATGTAACTGTGACAAGGTAAACCACAACAAAACACTACTGAAATATTCCAATTCTTGCATTTCAACGAAAGAAATTCAAAATGAACTTTGAAAAATCAAGAAAATGTAACTGTGACAAGGTAACCACAACAAAACGCTACTGAAATATTCCAACTCTTTCATTTCAACGAAAGAAATCCAAAATGAACTTTGAAAAATTAAGAGAATGTAACTGTGACAAGGTAAACTATAACAAAACACTACTGAAATATTCCAACTCTTGCATTTCAACGAAAGAAATCCAAATGATCTTTGAAAAATCAAGAGAATGTAACTGTGACAAGGTAAACCATTACAAAACACTAATGTTAGGATGGGGAGTTAAAAGTTGGGTGGATGGGGCCCTTTTGTGTCTCAAAATGCGCAAATTAAAAAGTATTAAAAAATGGGGGGCAA
Organism: Artemia sinica; assembly: GCA_027921565.1. Lineage (NCBI taxonomy): Eukaryota > Metazoa > Arthropoda > Branchiopoda > Anostraca > Artemiidae > Artemia > Artemia sinica. The sequence goes on along the minus strand of CM051271.1, from coordinate 3,237,458 downwards.
AAAAGTTGGGGGCCCTGGGGGCTCTTTGGGGGCCTCGGGGCGCTTTGGGGGCCGGGGGTTCTTTGGGGCCCGGGGGCCCTTTGGGGTTGGGGTAGGGGTGTCAGAGCCCTTGGGGGTTGGGGTAGGGGGGTTGTTTGGGTAGGGGACCTCACAACACTGTTCAAATGGAACTTGTTTATTATAACGACCACAGAGTTTCAAATCATCTTCTAATCATCAGAATCATCTTCTCAAATCATCTTCTAAACCATCTTCTAAAATCATCTTCTAAAATGCATCAAACTGTTTCGCTCAAATCATCTTCTAAAATGTCTCAAAACGGTTTCGCCCAAATAATCTCTAAACGTAATTTCTGCGTGTTCCTTTTGTTTTGACATCCCTGCGCTGTCACATTTGAAATTCCTAGGAAACCATTTCCCGCGTTAATCTCTTCATCTCTAAGATCAAAATATCTCTTCCCCACCGTTAATGCGCATGTGCAAACTTCGCCCGGAGACAATTCTCCTGGAAGAACACCAAAGACATTAATAAACTTCGCCCGGAGACAATTCTCCTGGACGAACACCAAAGACATTATTTAACTTCGCCCGAAGACAATTCGCCTGGAAGAACACCAACAAATCAATTTCTCGGAAATCCATTTCCCCTAGGGAGTCTATGCCCATATATGGTGTCATGTCACGAGTCGATAGGTCATTCCTACTGTCCAGCTAATTGTATTAGCTCAAATTTTCACGAAACGCTATGGGAGATGTTGTATTAAATCAAAAGATATTATATGTGTGAGACTTCCTTTGGTTAAGGCTTAGTTCATCAAATTGTGCTCACAATATAACCATTCGTTTGATAATGACCCAAAGTCAGTAGTTGTACAAAAACAGAGGCGCCATTTCAGCCAAACCTTAGGGTGGGCAAGCAATCGACATGGGCCCCGAAGCAGGCTTGTATAAAAAAAGATGCCTCTAAAAAAAACTCACGCTTTGACTAAAGTATATTCTGTAGCCGAATTCTTCAGCTCGCTGCTTACAGTAAATACTTTAGTCCAAGTCGGAGTCACGCTCCGGCTATGACGATGCAAAACTTTGCTCGATCAAGTATATTTACAAAATCAAAAAATACAACAAAATTTTGAAACAGATCAGTGAACACTCAAGGCAACAAGGGGAACCGACGTGGTTTCATCTTCGCAAAGTCGTCAACAAGCTGGTCGAAATCCAAGTTTTTAACTAAATCCTTCTCTGCAAAAATTAAAAGCAGGTGACTGAGACGATCGTCTCCTGTGGTCGAGCGCAGATAGTTGTTCACTATTTCCAGCCCTGAAAACAAGCGTTTATTGCTGGCTGTCGTGACAGGAAGTGGCAGCAATATGAAGAACTTTGATAATTTCTGAAGAGGCCACTGGAAGTGTCTCGATATTATCGATAACGTCCATGAAGTTCTTCGGCTATGCCTCCTCCTCGAGCAAAAACCGTTTGGCAATACCAGCTTGGGTCTCAAAAAGAATCTGGTCAATGGCCATTTCAGAATAAAGTTCAGAGAATTGCTTGAGGAGCCCTGCATCCATGAACTTGGTAGAGCTGGGGTCCAGAGCTTCGAGTGTACTGAGCACTGGAAGGTTATCTGTAAACCGTCTGTCGAATTCCGCAATCAGACGATCTACAGTCTCCATGGTATTCTCTTTTCAGTTCTTCCGCTAGAATTGGAGCTCTATTGTCGGATTCAACAAAGTTATTTCCTAACGTCGAAGTGGTCATGAATTCTTTCATGTGTTTGATAATTTTTTGGGTTCTTCTAGGTCGTCCCTTCTGACCCGCAGAGGAGGATCCGGTCGTGGGTCCATTCACATCAGGTACTTCAATTTCAAGACCTTCAGCAAACTCTTTTGCCTTCTCCAAAAGCGATGCAAATGAAGTGTCAGAGCGCAGTTCAGCTATTTCCTTCCTTGTTACTTGAATCAAGGTGCGGGACCTAGATATTACCAGATCAACTGCCTGAAGCTGCTCAGAAAGGGAGTTTGTCGTCCTCAGAATTGCTTCCATATAGAGCAACTGGAATATAACTGTGAAAGATTCCATTTTTCTCTGGAGCCCAGCTGCTTCTGCTCGAGCTTCACTATCAGTTCCCTCGCTGACTGCAGACAGTACAGCCAGAACACATTCATGTCGGAGTCTTATCTTCGATATTGATCGATACCAGTATGACTATCTTGTCACAGCACTCCTTTCTTATTCCAGGACTGGCAGCTGAGTAGCCTTTTGGGACTCGACAAAAAGCTGATGTCTGGTGTTGCTGTTGGAAATGAACTTGTACAGATTTTGGACTAACGAAAAAAATGAGCCAACAGTCCCAACACCTTCAACGCAGTTTGCAATGACCAAATTTAGTCTATGCGCATGGCAATGAATGCATATTGCTTGTGGCGCTTTCGCTTTCGGTCGCGCTTGAACACCAGAGAAGGACCCGCTCATCTCGCTTGCTCCATCGTAGCACTGAGCAACAAAATAGTTCCAGTCGAGACCAAGTTTCGCCACTGTGTCGTGAATGAAGCTGGCTAAACTCTCAGCATCCAGGCTTTTCATATGGTAGAATCCTATTGGTCTTTCTCGTACTTTTCCATCGTCGAAGTACCTCAGAAGAAGCTGTTCTTTCTTTGAATTATCTTTTGTCTCGTCGACAAGAACAGCAAAGTATTTGGCACGCTTAACTTCTTGCACTATTGTAGACCGAAGCCTAGATCCGATAACTGAAATTAGATCTTTCTGGTATTCGTGGGACGTATAGTGGCCGTATCGTCTTTGTAGCTTGTTGAAAAGCATGGGAGAATACTCGGCGAGAAGATTGCAAGTTTCGACGAAATGTCCTTTGTTTGCCGAAGATTCAGTCTCATCGTGGCCGCGAGAGGTTGTACCCAGTCGCCCCAGTAGGGCTGTTACTTTCAGTAAAGCCTTTACGTGTTCCCTGCTTTCATTCATCTCCTTAATCCTGTCCGTTTACAAAACAGATGCGATGGTTTGCATCTCCTTGGCTTGTATAGCTTTGAACTTCGTCCACGAAACTGCACTGTCCCTGTGGCGGTCACTTTTCGCATGCTCTTCTAGAACGCTTGAGATGTCCTTCCATCTTCGAACGCCAGTCTCGATGAAAGGCCTCGCCCCTTATATCTGTCCATGAAGGGTTGACGTGCCGCCAAAGTGTCTGCAGCAGAAACGGAAAACCGAATTTTCCTTAACTGAGTACTCAAGCCAAGGATGCTTTCCATAATGCGAAATACTAAATGACCGTCTTAGCTTGTCGTTTGCTGAAACCTTTGCAAGGTACCGTAGCAGCTGTGGTTGACATGGATGGTCGTGGGAGGATGAAGAAATATCAGTAGGACCACTTGAACGATGGTGCTCTTCATCTTGAGTCGTATCTCCTCCAGATTGTGCCTCTTGAGCAGTGACAGGCGCAGTGTCTCTTTGAGTCGTCTCGTTTTCTACTAGCTCGGTCTGACCGACCACCACGTCCTTCGAAGGACCAAAAGCGACGGCAATGGATTGTTCGGGTGCTGAGTCAGGCACCTGAAAGATATACCCAAAGGTTAAAAGCCACTTTTGTACTTTGAAGCACTATTGAACTCATTTTCAACATTTAAACAGTTTCTTTTTTTTAGTATGTTAATTCCAAACTGCGTAGCAGTTTCCGCTTTCGGCACAGCAGTTCGGGAAAAATAGTGCTGGAACTCCTCCATGGTGTGACAGTTTACTAGAGTATATCGAACTTCGGAAAAAAACAGGAAATTTCAGCAAAGCCAAAGAGGGCGTTTTTCGAATGATTATACATGCGTTGATCCTTATCTACCCGTAAAGACAATAATAGAAACTTTGGGCTTAATGCAATAGCAGCCCAAATCGCAAAAAGCCTTTGCAGTAGTCCTTGAATGAATGATTCGGGTGTCATGACAGATCGCAAATAAGCTAAAGGCGCTTTTGATTTGCTATAGTTTCAGTTACGTCCTTCTCCGTTGTGGGCTTATTTGCATCTTTTCTGCGACGTTTTCCCATTTAGCCTGAAGAACTACTGATAATGTGACCGCCAAACAGGTTCATAATTTTGGACCAAATGGCGAAACGTGAAGCGTGACTACAGCAAATCGAATGAGGCTTCATATCACCAGTCGGCATTGTAGCAAATCGAATGCTATAAGCACTGCCAAACTGTGTGGTTCCATTAATAAAAAAAAAGAAAGAAAAGAAAAAAAACGACGATCTTTGGCTTATGCCCTTCAACCCATGTAGCATTGTTATCCATAAAATTAAAAGTGCTTTGCAGAAGAAAAAAGAACAAAACAAAACAACATAGAGGTAATCTTAATCAAACAGTTCGTGGTAACGAACTGTAAGTAAGGAGCGACCCGGCTCAATGGTAACCGAAACTCTAGAAAACGGGAAACCAGACATGGAGACCCGTCGGTAATTTTTTCGCAGTTCATATTATTGACATACGAATAACGTAAACATATTACTCGATTCTTTTTTTTATGTTCTTTACAAATAGAAGAATCATTTTTGTCGGATATGAATTTTACCCCCATCCCTATTCTAATTCAGGGTATATATTTGCACATTAAGGGGGGGGGGGGTAAATTGTATTTCTGATGTAAATGGGAGGTAAGTTTAAACTTAACCCCTACCCCCACCCCTGATGTGCAAATATATGCCCTGAATTAGTATATATAGGGGTGGGGGTAAAATTCATTTCCGACAAAAATGATTGTTGTATTTGGAAAGAACATAAAAAAAGGCATCGAGTGGTATGTTTACTTTATTCGTAAGTCAATAATATGATTCGCGAAAAATTTACCTATACATATATATATATATATATATATATATATATATATATATATATATATATATATATATATATATATATATATATATATATATATATATATATATATATATATATACATATATATATATATATATATATATATATATATATATATATATATATATAATATATATATATATATATATATATATATATATATATATATATATATATATATATATATATATATACATATGACTGTGCCGAGTAAAAATCAGGGCAATAATACCAATAAATAAAAGTTCAAATAGGGATAAAATCCTTTTAATAGACAGTGATGATGATAACAGTGATAGAAATTCACAAAAATGCCAGATATTTCGGTCACATATACAGTGACCGTCATCAGTAGCAAAACTAAACTAAAACAATTTAAAACAAAAGTTTATATACTAAATCAAATAACACTACATATTGTTTAAATCTCTAATTCTTTTCAAAGCAAAGGCGGAAGCTATTTTCTTTGACCTTCTTGGATTCGGTTCATTAGCGTTCAATGATATAACATTTGGACAAAGGTAAACTACATTGGGTGAATTGAACTTTACTCTGTCAGATTTTAATAAATTATCATAGATAGAGTTCAGCCCATATTCATCTGTATTCCGATTCAAAGCAATATTCCTTTTAATCAAAGAGACATTCTCGAACAAAATAAAATGGTCTGGAAAATTAAAAATATGTTCTGAAAGGGCTGAAGTACCTTTCAGCCATTTCAGAACATATTTTTAATTTTCCAGACCATTTTATTTTGATCGAGAATGTCTCTTTGATTTCTAGGGATCGGGGTTTAAAGCAAAATTTTCATAAAATTCGTGAAATAAAGAAAATCTTATTCAAGAATATTGCTTTGAATCGGGATACAGGTGAATATGGGCTGAACTCTATCTATGATAATTTATTAAAATCTTTTGAAAAATGTGTCCACTTTATGTCCCAAATGTCTAAAATGTGTCCATTTTTTGCCCTATTATGTCATTATGTCCAGGCACATAGAAATATGTCCTTTGGACATAAAATTTGTCCAGTTGGCAACCCTGTGCACGACCAAGTTGCACTATTAATTTCACTATTATCTAAGTTAATCTACATATAAATGTAGCAGTTTCAAAATTTTGACTAATTGCTAATTGTAATTTTGTTCCTGTATATTTTGTAAAAGAAAAAAAAGGCCTTTTTGGGAGGAAGCTTGGGCCCCCCAGAAAAATTAGGGTGGGCAATGACCCACCCCTGCCCCCCCCCCCAAATGGCGCCCCTGTACAAAAAATGGTTTATTTACAAAGTCCAGGAATATACAAGGTCCAGTATCAGAGTCACATAATACTGTGACTCTGAGTCACAAACAAATCAGAACATCTTCATTGTAACATATGAAACTAGATTCTCTTCATTGTAACAGATATGAAACTAGACTCTCTTTAACAAACGTACGCTCAGAATATATCTACGGAAATAGATTTAGGCCAAAAACAAGTAACTGACCTCTATGGTATAACTAATCTAGTGCATAGTACGCAAACGACCCCTGGTTTATTTCAAGCTATGGGTCAATTGCTCTTACGATATATGAGAGAAAGGTGGTCAGGAAAATATCTAGGTTTATAAGTCCTTTGAACTTAACAAATATGTGTCTCGCATGATTTCTGACTAATAAAGATAAACACATTGATAATGAAGTTCACATATGCATCAAAGTTAAAGTGGCATATCTTCAATATTTTAAGAGCAGCCTAAGGGATGAGTGCCAAGTTAAAACATTCAGAGAATGTTGAGAGGGATGTTGAAGTTGAATTTAGAGACACAGACACAACGTCCACCCCTGATGTCAATGGGCGTAGCTTGAACATCTTGGTAACGTCTGAAACTATTAAGCTAAAACTTTCAGGAAGTGTCAATTTGAATATTGAACTAACTTCAAAGACACCATATGCACCCTGGTTGCAGGGTTGCCAACTGGATATATTTTATGTCCAAAGGACATATTCCTATGCGTCGGGACACAATGACATAATAGGGCAAATAAGGGATTTATTTGAGATATTTGGGACATGAAGGATATTTGGGACATAAGTTTTGCAAATAAATGACATAAAACCAAATATTTTCCGACTGGATATATATATATAAATATATATATATATATATATATATATATATATATATATATATATATATATATATATATATATATATATATAATATATATATATATATATATATATATATATATATATATATATATATATATATATATATATATATATATATATATATATATATAAATAAATATATGTATGTATATGTATATATATATATATATATATATATATATATATATATATATATATATATATATATATATATATATAATATATATATATATATATATATATATATATATATATATATATATATATATATATATATATATATATATATATATATATATATATATATATATATATATATATATATATATATATATATAAAATAGCATTAGCACTAAAGTAGTGCTAAAACTACTTATCTAGCATCAAATCTACTTAACTACTTACTTTCTACTAAATTTTTACATTTTATACCGTATATTTTGGAACTGCTTGCTCTTTCCCGAAGACAACTACCGGTATCTGCACATATTCTTGAAATTCTTTGCAAGCTTGTATTCTGTAAACGATTTTATTTCTCATTGCTTTTACGCCACAGTCAAGATAATAGGCAAGCAGGCCCTTTTTTCGTTAAGACTCTCTTCCGGCTTCCGATAGTCAGGCAAAAACATCGATCTCTTTTTCAAGCATTATCAACTAAAAGGAAGAAGTTAAAAAAAAAAAATGGATTTCTGACGTTCTGGAATCAAAACAAAGGCCAAGCACCCAGGATGAATTCCGTCAGTTTGAAAATTTTTAAGGAAAGAGCGATATGGCCACAATGTATTATTTTTTATTTTATTTTTGTTTTTTTTTTTCTGATGAAGGCACTTCGCATAGAAGGAGTTGTAATAGAAACATCGGAAGGAGCTCATTCAATTAGAAAATGAAAGTTCAAGTACCCATTTTAAGAATCAAGATTGATTGGAGGGCAACCAGACCCCCTCAGCCATTTTCCCAAAAACCTATCCAATCCAAATTTTTATACTGCCATTTTGTTCAATTCAGTTGAAAGGTCCTGTAATTATGTTTTTGAGGGTAACACCCCCTAATCCCCCCCTCTGGCCACGGCCTTGCCTCCGGGAAAGGCATATGAGTTGCACCAGGTGCCCATTGTTTACATATAGGGTTTTTATGGAAGGGGTGGTCGTAAAAACTTCAGAGGGGGCTCTTTGGATTGGAAATCAGAAGTTTTAGTTTTAGTCATAAGTGATATGAGGGCAACTAGCCATCCCCTCTAACAAGGCCTTCGGGGTTGTCGCCCCCCCCAGATCTTGGGGATAAGGGCTCTACGTTATGCCCATAGGCATACAAGGTTTTTATGGAAAGGGTGGTTGTGCAAACTTTAAAAAAGGATCTTTCAATTTGAAGCTGAAATTTCTAGTATCACTTAAGAATCAAAAGTGATAGGAGGACAACTAGCCCCCCCTCCCGAAGTCATCTTTTTCTTCAAACACATTTCATTGAAGTTGTGAGATAGCACTGTGTTTAAAATAGTCCAAAGAAGATGCGAAACTCAAAACGGCTAGAAATATATAGGCAGCGCAATAGCATGGCTGAACTGAAGAGCGATGTGGGCACAATGTATTACTTATTAGTTTCTTTTTCTGACCAAAGCACTCCGTATAGAAGGATTTGTCGTAGGAACTTCGAAAGAAGTTCAAGCGATTGTAAATTGAAAAATCTAGTGTTCTTTTTAAGAGTAAAAAATAATTGATAACTGGCGTTCTAGAACTTCACTTGACTTCTGGATTGTACCTTGTGACATACGTAACAAATAGTCTGATTACCAAAAAGCTACCAAAGGAAGTGGAAAGGCTGACCCTCATGCCGACCATATCTGTCAAGATGAGCCTTAAGCTCAAGATGAGCCTATGCTCAAGATGAGCCTTAAGCTGTTAAGATGAGCCTATCTGTTTCAAGATGAGCCTTAAGCTCCAACAAGTAATTTTTTACTGTTTACATGTTTTTTATGAATTATTGCTTTTATACCAATCCATTCTCTATGGATGAATTAAATTAATTTTATTCCTTTTCATTATATTTAGCGTTAGTTGGCCGTTTTGAAAGAGGCTTACAAAGCATCTTTTGGTCAATAACACATGTCTTAAAAACAAGTTTTTGAGATTTCAAGATGGACATATTATGGACATACTATAGACAAAATATGGACATAATTTGGCTGAAAATGACATATTTTAGATGCTCAGAGGACATATTCACGGACCAGAAAATTAGCAATTCAGCCTGGTTGTCGAAAAGACATGTCCGCTACGTCTCAGGAATAGTTAAGGATATTAAGTTAAACTTTCAGAAAATGTTGAATAAATCAAAAGATACTACGTGCATCCAGTTGTTTAAATAGCGTGTGTGATGTCTCAGCAACAGTTAAAGATATTGAGTTGAAATTTTTAAAGAATGTTGAGGGGATGTTTAACTTAATCAAACGACAGACTGTATCCAGGTTGTCAAAAGAGCGTATCTATGTCTTTAAAACCTCAGGAATAGTTAAGGATATTAAGTTGACACTTTCAGCGAATGTTGAGAGGGGTGTTGAACTCGATGAAAAGACACTCTTTGTATCTCGGTTGCTAAAAAGTGTATCTGCAATATCTCAGAAACGGCTAAAGGCATTTAGTTTAAACTTTCAGGGAATGTTGAGGGGATGCTGAAATAAATCAAACGACACTAATTGCAGCTAGTAAACTATAATCCGATGTAAGCCCAACATGTAAAACCTGGATAAATTTTCATTGTTTCAACCAATAACAAAAGTTTGACAATCAAAAATGACGAGAAATTAATTTAGAAAAAGCTCTCCGGTAAAGAAGTTTTGGTACTGGTAAATTTTGCGAGCATCACTATACACTGTATGTGGAATGTCAAACGGGAAATACTACATTAACCCGACAAAACCCGTCAAACAGCTATGCGCAAGACCTAAATCAATAGCAAAGCGTTGTTTCTCATAGATTTTCATATTTAAACGACTGTTTTTGGGGGTTTAGGCGGGGGGAGGTACCTAGGTTAGGTTACGTATTTAAAATGCGCTATACTTTACCCCCCCCCCTAATGTGCAAATATATAGCCCAAATTTGATTCTAAACTATTATATATTCATCCTATATTATTTTATTTAATTAGCATTAACCAAACATGACTTCTTTCGCGGTGCCCGCATAACGTACCAGTACCAAAATTTTTAATGAGAAATAAGGAGTCATATCAAACAGTTCGTGGTAACGAACTGTAAGTAAGGAGTGACCCGGCTCTTTGGTAACCGGAACTGTAGAAAACGGAATTTTGATACCAATAGATACATCAAAAGAATCAGATTTTAATGCTGATTTCAAATATATAGGTTTAATCAAGTTTAGTCCTACCTATCAAAAGTTACGCGCCTAAGAAAATCCCCTAGTCAATACCTCGCTCTTTAAGCCAAAGATTATTTAGTACTTTCATAAGAGCTTTTTATTCTAATTAACGGCATTTGTGACAGTAGTAACCTATCTAGTACTTTCACACCTACATTCACACCTACAAGAATATGGTCAAAAGTGTAACAGATTGAAAACCTACATGAAAATATACATTGGAATTGCGCAAGAAAAACCCATGGCTGTGTCATTAAACTTACATGTGAATATTTTAAAAGTTGGCACACTATAATGCATGTTATGAAACTAAAGACAAGGTTTTTGTTATTGTTGTCAATTGCACGAGAATGTAGGCATAGAGCTGGCACGCATGTTATTTGGAAGATTGCCTTAACTCGAGAATAGTTTGTTTTTAAAAAATTGGATGTTACAATCAGAATTGTTTGATTGACATTTAAAAAGGGGTAATGAGATTTGCGAATTGGAGTGTAGGATTTGCGAATTTGATCCTATTAAGGATTGACTTGAAATAAAATTTTTTAACAAGAAATGGCTGAAAAGTGTTTTGGAGGAGATGGAGTGATTGTGTACTGTATAATACACAAATGATGTTTGGACAGTGTTGTCAATTTAAAAACAATCGGAATTCATTGATTGACATTTGGAAAAAAGGGGTAATTTTCAAAATGGCATATCTCAAAAAGGGATTTGTGTATTAAGTTGGAACTTTCAGAGAGTGCTTAAAGGGAAAGTCAATTCACCAAAAGGAAATATGTGCACGCTCAGGCTGGGGTTGAGTTGCACAGGAGTTGAGTTGCAAGGAGGGTTGAGTTGCACGAGGGTTCAGTAGCACGAGGGTTCAGTAGCACGGGGGTCCAGTTGTACGGGGTTTCGGTTATACAAGGGTTCAGTTACATGGGGAGTTCAGTTGCACGGGGGTTTAGTTAAATGAGGTTGAGTTGCACGGGGGTTGAGTTGCACGAGGGATTCAGTTGCACGGGGTTCAGTTACATGTGGGTTCAGTTACACGGGATTTAGTTAAAAGTGGTTGAGTTGCACGGGGGGTTGAGTTGCACGAGGGTTCAGTTAAAGGGGGTTCAGTTACATGTGGGTTCAGTTACACGGGGTTTAGTTAAATGTGGTTGAGTTGCACGGGGGGTTGAGTTGCACGAGGGTTCAGTTAAAGGGGGTTCAGTTGCACTGGGGTTTGAGTCATTTTTACGGGGTTTGAGAGACTCTGTTGCCTGATTCCGTGTGGTTCTTCTTTACTTGGTGCCCATTAAAAAAAACGATAGAAATAGTTATTTCTTTCAAAAATCTTTTCCGATGTAACTAAAAGGTATCTGTCTTTGTAATTAGAGAAATGCTCCCTTTTGGAAAAATGGGCATCGCAAGCTTGTGTTATCTTAGAGATTAATGCGTAACTCGAGACATCCTTGGTAAAGTTTTTAATAGAGGCTGTTTCCAAAAAGATTTAGGATTCACTAACTTTAGTGTTGCCAGTCAAAAGCTATGGGTTTGAGAAAATTGCCTGATTATCGAAAAATGAAGAAACACCCTCCAAAAGTCGACAGGACTGGGATTGTCTTGAGGGGGAATTTACCATGGAATAGGTGGAGGGTATTTTTACGTGAAAACAACTTCAACCGTGCCCAGCCCCCCGCGATCAGAAATTAAATTATAAAAAAAAGTTCCTTTAACTGAAAGTAAGGAGCAACATCAAAACTTAAAAACGGACACAAAATAGAGGCTGTTTCCAAAAGATTTAGGATTCATTAACTTTAGTGTTGCCAGTCAAAAGCTATGAGTTTGAGAAAATTGCCTGATTATCGAAAAATGAAGAAACACCATCCAAAAGCCGACAAAAATAGGATTGTCTTGAGGGGGGAATTTTCCATAGAAGAGGTGGAGAGTATTTTTACGTGAAAACAACTTCAACCGTGCCCAGCACCCCGCGATCAGAAATTAAATTATAAAAAAAAGTTTCTTCAACTGAAAGTAGGGAGCAACATCAAAACTTAAAAACGGACAGAAAATACAGGCTGTTTCCAAAAGATTTAGGATTCATTAACTTTAGTGTTGCCAGTCAAAAGCTATGAGTTTGAGAAAATTGCCTGATTATCGAAAAATGAAGAAACACCTTCCAAAAGTCGACAGGAATGGGATTGTCTTGAGGGGGGGGGGGAATTTCCATGGAAGAGGTGGAGGGTATTTTTACATGAAAACAACTTCAACCGTGCCCACCCCCCGCGATCAGAAATTAAATTATAAAAAAAGTTTCTTCAACTGAAAGTAAGGAGCAACATCAAAACTTAAAAAACCTACCAAAATTCAACAGGAATAGGATTGTCTTGAGGGAGGAATTTTCCATGGAAGAGGTGGAGAGTATTTTTACGTGAAAACAACTTCAACCGTGCCCAGCCCACCGCGATCAGAACTTAAATTATAAAAAAAGTTTCTTCAACTGAAAGTAAGGAGCAACATCAAAACTTAAAAAACCTACCAAAAGTCGACAGGAATGGGATTGTCTTGAGGGGGGAATTTTCCATGGAAGAGGTGGAGGGTATTTTTACGTGAAAACAACTTCAACCGTGCCCAGCCCCCCGCGATCAGAAATTAAATTATAAGAAAAGTTTCTTCAACTGAAAGATAGGAGCAACATCAAAACTTAAAAACGGACAGAAAATAGAGGCTGTTTCCAAAAGATTTAGGATTCATTAACTTTAGTGTTGCCAGTCAAAAGCTATGAGTTTGAGAAAATTGCCTGATTATCGAAAAATGAAGAAACACCTTCCAAAAGTCGACAGGAATGGGATTGTCTTGAGGGGGAATTTTCCATGGAAGAGGTGGAGATTATTTTTACGTGAAAACAACTTCAACCGTGCCCACCCCCCCGCGATCAGAAATTAAATTATAAAAAAATTTCTTCAACTGGAAGTAAGGAGCAACATCAAAACTTAAAAACGGACAGAAAATAGAGGCTGTTTCCAAAAGATTTAGGATTCATTAACTTTAGTGTTGCCAGTCAAAAGCTATGAGTTTGAGAAAATTGCCTGATTATCGAAAAATGAAGAAACACCCTCCAAAAGTCGACAGGAATGGGATTGTCTTGAGGGGGGAATTTTCCATGGAAGAGGTGGAGAGTATTTTTACGTGAAAACAACTTCAACCGTGCCCAGCCCACCGCGATCAGAAATTAAATTATAAAAAAAGTTTCTTCAACTGAAAGTAAGGAGCAACATCAAAACTTAAAAAACCTACCAAAAGTCGACAGGAATGAGATTGTCTTGAGGGGGGAATTTTCCATGGAAGAGGTGGAGGGTATTTTTACGTGAAAACAACTTCAACCGTGCCCAGCCCCCCGCGATCAGAAATTAAATTATAAAAAAGTTTCTTCAACTGAAAGTAAGGAGCAACATCAAAACTTAAAAACGGACAGAAAATAGAGGCTGTTTCCAAAAGATTTAGGATTCATTAACATTTTCAACTTTATTTTTTTTTCTTTTTGTACATATCTTAAAATGTCAAAATATGCTTACGGTTCTAACAATTGTGCTCTATGATTGGTCAGAGACACGATGTGGCTTTCCCACTGATATTCTATGACCGGTTATCGACCGGTAGTCGTCACTTTGAGTGTGTCGTCTCTGTGTGTGTGTTGTCTCTCTGTGTGTGTGTCGTCTTTGTGTGGGTGTTGTCTCTGTGTGTGTGTGTTGTCTCTATGCGTGTGTCGTCTCTATGTGTGTTTCGTATCTGTGTGTGTGTGTGTCGTCTCTTTGTGTGTGTCGTCTCTATGTGTGTTTGTCATTTCTGTGTGTGTGTCTCGTCTCTCTGTGTGTGTTGACTCTGTGTGTGTATCGTCTCTGTGCGTGTGTCGTCTCTATGGGTGTTTCGTCTCTGTATGTGTGTATCATCTCTGTGTGTGTGTCGTCTGTGTGTGTGTGCGTGTGTGTGGTCTCTGTGCGTGTGTCTTCTCTGTGTGTGTGTGTCGTCTCTGTGCGTGTGTCGTCGCTATGTGTGTATCGTCTGTGTGTGTGTGTGTTGTCTCTGTGTGTGTATCGTCCCTGTGCATGTGTCGTCTCTATGTGTGTTTCGTCTCTGTGTGTGTGTGTGTGTCATCTCTGTGTCTGTATCGTCTGTGTGTGTGTGTGTGTGTGCGTGTGTGTCGTCTCTGTGCGTGTGTCTTCTCTCTGTGTGTTGTCGTCTCTGTGTGTGTGTGTCGTCTCTATGCGTGTGTCGTCGCTATGTGCGTGTCGTCTCTGTGTGTGTGTGCTGTTTCTGTGTGCGTGTGTCTTCTCTCTGTGTGTTGTCGTCTCTGTGTGTGTGTATGTGTCGTCTCTGTGCGTGTTTCGTCGCTATGTGTGTGTCGTCTCTGTGTCTGTGTGTGTGTTGTCTCTGTGTGCGTGTTGTCTCTGTGCTTGTTGTCTTTGTGTGTGTGTGTCGTCTCTATGCGTGTGTCGTCTCTGTGCGTGTGTTGTCTCTGCGTTTGTTGTCTTTGTGTGTGTGTGTGTGTTGTCTCTGTGTGTGTGTCACCTCTGTGTATGTGTTGTCTCTGTGTGTGTGTGTTTCGTCTCTGTGTGTGTGTCGTCTCTGTGTCTGTGTTGTCTCTATGTGTGTGTGTGTCGTTTCTCTGTGTGTGTCGTTTCTGTGTGTTTGTCCTCTCTGCGTGTGAGTCGTCTCTTTGTGTCTGTCGTCTCTGTATGTTTGTCGTCTCTGTGTGTGTTTCGCCTCTGTGTATGTGTCGTCTATGTGTGTGTGTGTTTTGTCTCTGTGTGTGTGTGTCGTCTCTGTGTCTGTGTTGTCTCTATGTGTGTGTGTGTCGTCTCTCTGTGTGTGTCGTTTCTGTGTGTTTGTCCTCTCTGCGTGTGAGTCGTCTCTTTGTGTCTGTCGTCTCTGTGTGTTTGTCCTCTCTGTGTGTGTTTTGGCTCTGTGTGTGTGTGTCGTCTCTGTGCGTGTGTCGTCTCTTTGTTTTTGAAATTATTTTCTACAATAGCGTAACTATCATGTGACTTGGTACTTTGAAATTATTTTCTATAATAGCGTAACTATCATGTGACTTGGTACTTTGAAATTATTTTCTATAATAGCGTAACTTTCATGTGACTTGGTACTTTGAAATTATCTTCTACAATAGCGTAACTATCATGTGACTTGGTACTTTGAAATTATTTTATACAATAGCGTAACTATCATGTGACTTGGTACTGAATTGTATTTTCCATAATTTTCTTACAAGAAACTAGAGTTTGCGGTCAAAAAACCCTCATTAGCTCAGATTTTAAGGAAATAGTTTTATTTTTCGATCCAAAAATAGACTTAAGTTTCAAATTTGAAACAGAGAATTGTATTTTCCATAATTTTCTTACAAAAAACTAGAGTTTACGGTCAAAAACCCTTAATAGCTCAGATTTTACGGAAATAGTGTGTCTGACAATAGATGTACGCAAATTCCTTTTCTTCCATCTCTGATGTTTTAATGGACATTCTAAACGCTTGATATGCTAGCTTACTCTAAAAAATAATGAACACATAACAATGTAATATATTTAATGAAATAATGCTATGTAGAATACTAATATAAAAATATATTATGATACATTATTAATATCAATGATTAACTTTGGACATTTTGAATCTGTTCCATAAAATAGTTCACCATGTTCTCTCTTGATATTGTAGTTATTGTCTTCTCTTAGTTCGTAATCAGTAGAATAATCATTATTCCATTTTGAATCATACACAATTTTTACTGTTGTCTCATGAACAGGCTCAATATGCTTTTCGTCTTTGGTATTATTTGATTCATTGACTGTTTGATCAATGCCAGTAACGTTTGCTGGTGCTTTGTTTTTCATCGTTTCTTCTTCATATTCCGTTGTGATATTTTTTGACAATGCCATTTTTATTTTTCTGGCAATTTCACTGTCTATTAACACATTACTTTTACACAGGTAACAGTTTCGGCACGTAAACAAGATATGGTTTACGATATTAGTAGCAGAGTAAGCCTTTCTTTCATTAGCCTTCCGTTGAATGCTAATACCCGAAAGCTGATGATTGGGTATATCCGTAGGTAATGTGTTACCTGCAGCAGTAGCAAGGAGTTGTCCTCTATCATCAACAATTATTTTTATGTTAGCATTCTCTTTGATTCCAATCATCTCTGGAGATCTCAATCTCGCATAACCACCATCATAAGAGTTGAATTTTTTCGGTATTCCAAAGAAATTTAATTCCTTACTGTCATGACAATGCATGCATACATTTCCAATAGTGCTACCACTTGTACTTGTTTCATAGGTTAAATACTTCTCCTTGTCGGCATTCAATGCTACAATAACCTTGTTATGTGAACACACTCTATTAAGATGTTCCATCTTCACTTTTTTTTTAAGATATGACTTATGTGTATATCGTTCCACTGCGTAAAAAATACTGATTTAGTACATGCAATAGACTAGCTAGTGTCGATAACCGGTCATAGAATACCAGTGGGAAAGCCACATCGTGTCTCTGACCAATCATAGAGCACAATTGTTAGAACCGTAAGCATATTTTGTCATTTTAAGATATGTACAAAAAGAAAAAAAAAAGTTGAAAATGTTAATGAATCCTAAATCTTTTGGAAACAGCCTCTATTTTCTGTCCGTTTTTAAGTTTTGATGTTGCTCCTTACTTTCAGTTGAAGAAACTTTTTTTATAATTTAATTTCTGATCGCGGGGGGCTGGGCACGGTTGAAGTTGTTTTCAGGTAAAAATACCCTCCACCTCTTCCATGGAAAATCCCCCCTCAAGACAATCCCATTCCTGTCAATTTTTGGTAGGTTTTTTAAGTTTTGATGTTGCTCCTTACTTTCAGTTGAAGAAACTTTTTTTTAATTTAATTTCTGATCGCGGTGGGCTGGGCACGGTTGAAGTTGTTTTCACGTAAAAATACTCTCCACCTCTTCCATGGAAAATTCCCCCCTCAAGACAATCCCATTCCTGTCGACTTTTGGAGGGTGTTTCTTCATTTTTCGATAATCAGGCAATTTTCTCAAACTCATAGCTTTTGACTGGCAACACTAAAGTTAATGAATCCTAAATCTTTTGGAAACAGCCTCTATTTTCTGTCCGTTTTTAAGTTTTGATGTTGCTCCTTACTTTCAGTTGAAGAAACTTTTATAATTTAATTTCTGATCGCGGGGGGGTGGGCACGGTTGAATTTGTTTTCACGTAAAAATACCCTCCACCTCTTCCATGGAAAATTCCCCCCTCAAGACAATCCCATTCCTGTCGACTTTTGGAAGGTGTTTCTTCATTTTTCGATAATCAGGCAATTTTCTCAAACTCATAGCTTTTGACTGGTAACACCAAAGTTAATGAATCCTAAATCTTTTGGAAACAGCCTCTATTTTCTGTCCGTTTTTAAGTTTTGATGTTGCTCCTTACTTTCAGTTGAAGGAACTTTTATAATTTAATTTCTGATCGCGGGGGGCTGGGCACGGTTGAAATTGTTTTCACGTAAAAATGCCCTCCACCTATTCCATGGTAAATTCCCCCTCAAGACAATCCCATTTCTGTCGACTTTTGGAGGGTGTTTCTTCATTTTTCGATAATCAGGCAATTTTCTCAAACCCATAGCTTTTGACTGGCAACACTAAAGTTAGTGAATCCTAAATCTTTTTGGAAACAGCCTGTATTAAAAACTTTACCAAGATGTCTCGAGTTACGCATTAATCTCTAAGATAACACAAGCTTGCGATGCCCGTTTTTCCAAAAGGGAACATTTCTCTAATTACAAAGACAGATACCTTTTAGTTACATCGGAAAAGATTTTTGAAAGAAATAACTATTTCTATCGTTTTTTTTAATGAGCACCAAGTAAAGAAGAACCACACGGAATCAGGCAACAGAGTCTCTCAAACCCCGTAAAAATTACTCAAACCCCCGTGCAACTGAACCCCCTTTAACTGAACCCTTGTACAACTCAACCCCCGTGCAACTCAACCACATTTAACTAAACCCCGTGTAACTGAACCCGCATGTAACTGAACCCCCTTTAACTGAACCCTCGTGCAACTCAACCCCCCGTGCAACTCAACCACATTTAACTAAACCCCGTGTAACTGAACCCACATGTAACTGAACCCCCGTGCAACTGAATCCCTCGCGCAACTCAACCCCCGTGCAACTCAACCTCATTTAACTAAACCCCCGTGCAACTGAACTCCCCATGTAACTGAACCCTTGTATAACCGAAACCCCGTACAACTGAACCCCCGTGCTACTGAACCCTCGTGCTACTGAACCCTCGTGCAACTCAACCCTCCGTGCAACTCAACTCCTGTGCAACTCAACCCCAGCCTGAGCGTGCACATATTTCCTTTTGGTGAATTGACTTTCCCTTTAAGCACTCTCTGAAAGTTCCAACTTAATATACAAATCCCTTTTTGAGATATGCCATTTTGAAAATTACCCCTTTTTTTCCAAATGTCAATCAATGAATACCGATTATTTTTAAATTGACAACACTGTCCAAACATCATTTGTGTATTATACAGTACACAGTCACTCCATCTCCTCCAAAACACTTTTCAGCCATTTCTTGTTAAAAATTTTTATTTCAAGTCAATCCTTAATAGGATCAAATTCGCAAATCCTACACTCCAATTCGCAAATCTCATTACCCCTTTTTAAATGTCAATCAAACAATTCTGATTGTAACATCCAATTTTTTAAAAACAAACTATTCTCGAGTTAAGGCAATCTTCCAAATAACATGCGTGCCCGCTCTATGCCTACATTCTCGTGCAATTGACAACAATAACAAAAACCTTGTCTTTAGTTTCATAACATGCATTATAGTGTGCCAACTTTTAAAATATTCACATTTAAGTTTAATGGCAAAGCCATGGGGTTTTCTTGCGCAATTCCAATGTATATTTTCATGTAGGTTTTCAATCTATTATACTTTTGACCATATTCTTGTAGGTGTGAATGTAGGTGTGAAAGTACTAGATAGGTTACTACTTGTGACTAAGGGGTCATTTTTAAAGAATTGGAACAAAATTCGAACTTAAGTTTAAAGAGCAAGGTATTGACTAGGGGCGAACCCTCTAATATACGTATTAAAAATATAAGAATATAGAGGTTCGTTACGTAAGTTACGTATATTTATTACTAATAAAAACGTTCGTAAATAAAATTAAACAGGTTTAGAGAAAGCCATTTAACCAAATAAAAGTAAAATTAATATTCAATTTTTTTTTTAATTATTCATGTACGGTGATCCGAAATCAAAACCTGCATTAATTCAAAAACGTTCAAAAATTGAATAAAAAAACAAGTTTTTTTAACTGAAAGTAAGGAACGACGTTAAAACTTAAAACGAACAGAAATTATTCCGTATATGAAAGGGGCTGTCCCCTCCTCAATGCCTCGCTCTTTACGCTAAAGCTTGACTTTCTCACGACTCTATTTTTTAAACAGTGAAAAGCTTTAGCGTAAAGAGCGAGGTGTTGAGGAGGGGACAGCCCCTTTCATATACGGAATAATTTCTGTTCGTTTTAAGTTTTAACGTCGTTCCTTACTTTCAGTTAAAAAAAACTTGTTTTTTTTATTTAATAAAACTTAAGACCAGCGGAAACAAGTTATAAAAACTCAAAACGACCAGAAATTACTATCAAAGAATAAATAAACCCCAAAACGAACAAAAATTAAAATTAATGGTCATATCAAAATAACATGCTATCATTTAAAGATAACAGGTTCTGATATAGATGAATAGATAACTCTTGAAAGGAATAAAAATTAAACTGAATATTCACAATAAACATAAAACCAACAAAAAGCACTACAAATAGAGGTTTGGCTACTGCAACCTTTCCCTTAATTTTTCAAAACATCGGCAAAAAATAATTTGAAAATTAGTTTGGATTATTATAGGACATATTTCTGTTGGTCTTAGACTTCTCAATTAATAATCTAAGACTTAAAATTTGTTTGACACATCCTCTCCCCTTCCTGAATCTACACTACTCTCTTAAAACTATAACTACATCCTTTTTTAGTCTAATAAGTATCATCATTCTAAATAATTTGCGTCCTACAAAACCCAAGCTGAGGCCTCTGGAAGTACAAAATAGTCAAAAGATCTTATAAATATGCCACCGGGGTTCACATGACGGCAAAGATGAAGTTTTCAACTTATCAATCGCTCTTTAGTAGAAAAGAAAGGCTTATTTGTTGATGGTTTACCGATCTGGTTGGAACCGTTACGGATCATTTGCTAATCCAAGATTATCCAGAGTCTCCAAGAGTATACAAACGACATGTGAACCAGAGTAAACCAAAATACTTTGTATCCGCCGGACCTTAAAACAACATATTTGAAATATCACGAGAACGTTTGGGGGATAGAGTTAAAACTTACAGGTGGCAATAGGAGGAAAAAGGGGAGGGGGTAAGGGAACATCAAATTCTGTTTTGGGGGACAGGGGCTAAAAATGTTTTTCTTCCACACACCTTAGTACTTTTGCTCAATAAGCCCCCATTGGACTTAGAATCTATTCATGGCTAAGTAGCAAGGTAAATCAACGGGGTGCTATCATTTCGAACAACCGTCAAAAGCAACAAACGTCATAACATCCAACCGTCGGAACCATCCAAAAAAATTTATAAGTTTATATAATAGTAATAAGTATATAATAGTTTAGAAACGAATTTCGGCTATATATTTTCACATGAGGGGGGCTGGGGGTAAAGCATAGTATATATTAAATACATAATCTATCCTAACCTAGGTACCTTTTCCCTCCTAAACCCCAAAAAACTAAAGTTTTAAAATGTTGGATGTTGTGACGGTTGGTGGTTCTGACGGATTTTTTTGTCGATGTTATGACGGATTTTGTGGATGTTATGACGTTGGATGTCCTAACGGTTGGATGTTATGACGCCTTCTCAAATCAATGACACTATTTAGTACCAGTTATCAAAATAGCGTACCTGCAGTATCTCCAGACTGAAAACCATGCATTTTTCATTTATTTTTCATTTATAATTTGCGTTTTTAGTTTGTATTTACTTTCTTTACTTTATTCTTTACTTTCTTTTCTTTACTTTTGTATTACTTTATTTCAGCTCGTTTTAGGTTTTCGTAACGCTCCTTGCTTTCTTTTGAAAACCTTTTTTTCGGAGAATTTTTTTTATGGAGACGGTTTAAAAAAAATCAATTCATTTAAACAGCAAACTTACTTTTAAATAAGACACAAACGTTGTCAAATAAACAACCAAAATCCCCACAGCTCCCATGATCACAGCTGGGAATTGGTAAACCTTCCCCTGAGTCGGGTCTGACTTCGTAAGCACTGCCGATACTTATATTATCTCTTGAGCCACAGAAAGAATTCAGGTCTCCAGGACAACGGGCTATTTCTTCGCTTGTTTCAACAACTCTGATCGTATTTTCACATGCACACACTGGCAAGGTATCATTTCTATTCTGCACTTTCGTGTAACCAAGAATCGCAAAAGAGTTGTTTAAGAAATAGCACAACGCAGCACAATCTTTAGGATTATTATTAGGGAAATAGTCACAAAAATGTGCAGTGGTTGGAGAGTGATCAAATGATGGGCAATGCAACTGAGATTCATATTTGTAATCAGACTTCACTGGAGTAGTATCAAAATTGGGGTTGATTTCACCTGTATGTAATTCTTTGCTATATAAACTTCCAGCAAAATTACCCCCTTTGAAAACCCCATCTTCTTTAATTGTGCAGTATCTATCGTCAATACGCAAAAGTTCGCTCGAGCTAGAAAAACAAAGACACTCACTACCACGGATAAAGGCACTTAAGTCACCACAATTTTGGATACATGCCAAAGCACTGATACCATAGTACCCAGTTTCTGACCCTTCTCCTGCGTAGTTCTTATACTTAGCAAAGCAGCCAATATAAGGTTTACTTAATCCAAAACATATTTTTGCACAATATATTATAATAAGGTAATAAACCTTCATTGTTCCTTGAACTATTTCATTCTACACTGATTCCAGTTAATGTAACTCAACACTTCTCATATAAGTGACTGGCAGATAAGAATAAAAATTAATTTGAGATAAACAATGTGTATAATCTAGGTTGAGTAAAACAGGAGATATGTTCGCGTTTTCCATTCGTTATCATGTTTGTTTGCAACAAAGCCCCTGTTTATATATATTGTTCTACTAATTAGAAAAGCGCGATAAACAACCTACATAGTTCAAATAATTCGGTACACATTGAAAGCGTAGCTATAAAATTATTGCCTAAATAGACATCAGATAATACGCGCGAGAAGGCAAAAAACCACCGCGCATCTAGCAAAAATAATGAAATTAATAGTGGAATACGGGTTCTAAGCGTTTACCCTCCGGCGATTACCCCCCGGAAGATACTCCCCCACAGAAAATACCCTACACCCCCCGCAAAAAATACCCCCCCCCCCACCGCAAAAAATACCCCCCCCCCCCCTTGAAAATACCTCCCCCCAGAAAATAACCCCGCGGAAAATAAGGCTTTCCAAATTTGAGAATTTTATTTGAGTTTTATTTTTGTAATTTCTGTAGGGGGGGGGGAGAGGAATTTTGGTACTTGTGTATTATACGCTACTCACTCAAGTTTAAGCTGTGTAAAACTCAAGAAAAAAACCCGTTTCTTCGTTAGTTATTTTCAGCTTAGCGTGAGACAAGACAAAGACAAGTGACAGAATAGATGGGAAATAAATAATTTAGGCTATATATTTGCAAATAAGAGGGGGGGGGGGTTGCCAGCCATCGCCTTAGTTAAAATGGAAATTGGAACGACAGTAGTGCAGTGGTCTATCAAACAGCTCATGGTAACGAATGTAATTAAGGAGCGATCCAGCTCCTTACTGAAACTCTACAAAACGGAATTACGATACCAATAGACACATCAAAAGAATCAAATTATTATGATGATTTCAAATATATAAGTTTCATCAAGTTAATTCTTACCCATCCAAAGTTAAAAGCCTGAGAAATTTTTTCCTATTTTCTAAAAAAAAGGAGAAACAAACCCTAAAAGTCATAGAATCTTAATGAAAATTGCTCCATCAGATTCAGGGTATCAGAGAACCCTACTGTAGAGGTTTCAAGCTCCTACCTGCAAAAATATGGAATTTTGTATTTATCACAAGAAGAAAGATTAAGGATGCGTGTTTATTTATTGTTTTTTCAGGGGTGATCGTATTGACCCACTGGTCCTAGAATGTTGCAAGAAGACTCATTCGAACGGAAATTAAAAGTTCTGGTGCCCTTTTTAAGTGATCAAGAAATGTGAGGGCAACTAGGCCCCCTCCCAAGCTCATATTTTCCCAATGTCACCCGATCAAAATTTTGAGATAGCCATTTTGTTCAGCATAGTCGAACAATCTAATAAATATTTCTTTGAGGATGAATTAATCCCCCACAGTCCGCGGGGGAAGGGCTGTAAGTTATGAGCTTTGCCCATTGTTTACATATAGTATTTGTTGTTGGAAAGTATACAGACGTTTCCAGGAAAGATTTTTTCTGGCGGTGAAGGTCGGGCGAGGGATTTACATGGGAGGATCTTTCTACGGAGGAACCTTTCATGGGGAGGGAAATTTTCCGTCCAGGTGTTGTTGGATTTCCCAGCATTATTTTAAAAAAAATCAGAAATTAAATAAAAACAAGTCTTTTCAACTGAAAGTAAGGAGCAAGATTAAAAATTAAAACAAACAGAAAGCAGAGGGCATTGCTAAATTGTCTGAAGCAATCAAAATTCAAAATTAAGAAGATAGACAAATACTGTTAGCAGATATACAGCAGCGAATATCAAAACGTGTCAAAAATGAAAGTGAAGAGCAAAGACATAGACGGTTAGAAGATATGCGAAAACGAGAATTAGAGCGTGTCGAAAAGGAAAATAAAAAGCAAAGACACGTGCGGTTAGAAGATAAATGAAAAAGAGAATTAAAGCGAGTCAAAAATGAAAATGAAGAGCAAAGAAACAAGCGTTTAGGAAACCAGCGGCGTCGTAATCTTCGGCACCAATAACGTGTGGCACAAAACCAAGTACATACGCGCTAAGATGCCATAAGCTCAGTAAATGTTACATAAAAGTTTCTGGAACCCTTCAACGTTGCTTGTACTCACTGTGGATCCCTCCATTTCCCGACGAAAGAGTAGTAAACAAAGGTAATTCATTTGGAGATTGTTGCTTGCATGGTTGAATTGCAATATCACTACCTTAATTTCCTAACGATTTGGTTTGCCTTTTTTTTAGGACGCCACTTGCTCTCTGAAGAGTTTCACAAGCGTATTCTAAACTTGAACTCGTGTTTTGCTCTAGCTTCATTGAAAGTAAGCGATGATCGAACCATCAATACTCGGAATATATTTAGCTTTAAGGTAGCTGGACAAATTTATCACAAAATCAATTTAGCGGCACATCTCTCACAAACTACTGAAGATGAAATCGAGCCACCCTCATATGGCCAAATGTAGTTTTTAGACCCCATGAAGCAGTTGAGGAACGCCTCGCACATCCTTTAAGGAATAGTGGAGGATGATGCAAGTCATCTTGCTGTTTCACTGGAAGAACAGCCTTCAAATGCGCAGCTAATTTTTAGTGTGTGAAATGGTGTTAATTATAGACGGTTCAACCCTCCTGAATGTAATGAACTGCGTGCTGTGCTTACTCCTAATGCTTTTAAGATAATGCTGACCATAGTTTTCCACCAAATGAAAAGGTTGCAAAACAACGTGCTAAAAATCTTGTCACTTAAAAGAATAACGACCATCGTGTGGAGCCCTTTACCTACCCAATGTTTTATCCAGCTGGAACTTCAGGATGGTCAAGGGGTATGGTACTTCAACCAATTTATGTAAGTCATCCACATAAAACACGGCTTGATTTAGCCAAGTATCGTATCGCTTTCCGACCTGAACATGCGAAAAGCTTTCTGTGCAAGCCGTAACGTTCGACCTGCTTCGGATTGGTTTTAATATTTTGCATTTTGGTGGAAGACTTTTCCGACAGTTCCTCGTTGATACCAATATTCGTGTTGAAAGTGATCTTATTGCCTGGATAAGATATAGCCAGAAAACTATTATGGGTAAAAACTACGTAGGTGTTACACGACTTCTTAAAGACTTAGCCTCGAAACAGGATGCATTCGTTGGTGAAAATGTAATACTACCTTCATCATTCGTCAGATCAACACGCTACTTTGCTGAATATTTTGAAGACGCCTTGGCTATTGTTAGTCACTTTCTACCCCCAGATTTCTTTCTATATGTGACATGTAATCCTGATTGGCCTGAATTTAAAGAAGCAGCAATTATTAAATTTAATTATTACTCTATTATAGAGCAGTCCCCTCAAGATTGTCCCGATCTCATTACTCGAATTGCAAAACTGAAATTCTACGATATAATCAATGGTATTGATAAGGATCAAATATTTGGAAAGGTGGCAGTATATGTTTATACGACTGAATTTCAAAAACGTGGACTATCACATATGCATATGTTATTGATCATGAGTCCTCAGGATCGAATCCATGATTCAATTGAAATTTATAATCTAATTTCAGCTGAAATTCTAAACTCCAACGATTCATTATTATGAGAATTAGTCTTAAAGTGGATGATTCATAATCCGTGTGGGAACTTTAGTCCAAATGCAAGTTGTATGATTAATGAAAATGGAAAATTCCCGTGTCGCTTCGGTTTTCCACAGTAATACAATTCAGTTACATCTCTAGCGGATGCTGAAAAACCAAAGTATTGGCGTCGTTACGATTCCAAATTGGCGTATTGGCGTCGTTACGAACCCAAAGAAGACCAAAGCGATGCGCACCACAAAAGACCCAAACCCATCCACTGTCCATGTCGTAGTAAGTGGCGAAGAAGTCGAATCGGTGACCAAGTTCGTGTACCTAGGGAGCTTAATATCATCAGACAACAACTGCTCCGACGAAATAAAACGAAGACTTGCCCTAGGAAGTGCAAGCTTCAAGAGGCTACTCTCTCTCTTTAAAAATAAACACCTATCTATGCAACTGAAAATTCGACTTCTTGACTCTCTAATCATACCTGTTGCCATGTACGCCTGCGAAACGTGGACACTGAAAGTCGAAGATGAACGCAGAATTTCGGCTTTCGAGACAAAATGCCTCAGACGCATTGCCGGAATCACATACCAAGACAGAGTTTCGAACGAAGATCTTCGGAAGCAGCTGAAGCGGGAAACTACTATTCTCCAAAAAGTGCGCCTGCAGCAACTTAGGTGGCTGGGCCACATACAGCGAATGGAGAACTCGCGCCTGCCAAAAGTTGCCTTCGAAGGAAGGGTCCACGGTAGCCGCCCACCTGGAAGACCTAGGAAGAGATGGCGTGACAACTTCGGAGATGACCTCTTATGCCTTCTGAGACAAGCTGATGACCGGGCTTTGTAAAGGAAACTGATCCAGGAACGTGTGAAGGAGATGGCCCCAACGCGACCCTTGAGGACGTCCGGGACATAAGTCAAAGTAAGTCACGATTCCAAATTAGACGAAATGAATAGAGAATTTTTACATGACCGTGCTGTTTATCAAAAAGATTCCAATAATCGCCGAATTACTCGTGATAATCGTCAGGTCATCACATATAATCCTCACATGCTAAATTCAATGTCAGGTAAATTTCGGATATGTTGTAAATATAGGTAAACGTATCTATACAAATACATCTACAAGGGACATGATTGTGCTTCAATAAAGATTGTCGAAATGAAATGGTGCATGGCTTACAATGAAGCAGAAACCTATGTAGAAGGACGTTACATTACACCAACTGAAGCATGCTGGCGACTATTTAGTTACGATATCTAGAAAAAGAGCCATATCATTCAACGTTTAAATGTTCATTTGCCAGGATGTTACCTAATGCAAAATATCATCCAAGCCCAGGAAGATTTGGCAGATATTGGACAACAAGGCCCAATGTTGGAAGCGTATTTTCGACACAACAACGCGTTAAAACAAATGAAAAAGAAGGAATTTCTCTGTTATTGGGAAATGCTTGAACGCTATAGATGGAATGGCATTATCAGTACATGGGAACAACGAACCCGTCGATTACATGTCATTGGACTAATTCACAACATAAGTTTTGCGACTTATCCTGAGTACTTCTATTTACGAGTACTTTTGTATCATGTGAAGAATGCAACAAGTTTTGACGATCTTAAAACAGTTGATAACATTATATATTCCACACACAAAAAAGCTTCTCTGGCTCATGGCCTTGAAAAAATGAAACTCAGAGAGGAAAGAAAATAACAAAATGAAAAATAAAATAAAAAAAAGGTGAAAAAATAAGGATTTTGTCAGCCAGTGGCGAACCATGAAGGAGAAGAAATAAGCAAATATTTCGACAAGGACCTCCGCCAAGTCGTCCTCAGTGCTAAACAAAACAGAAAGAAAAGAAAAAAGAAACCAATGAGAATTAGTATGTAGAAAAAAAGAAAACATGTAGGCGAAGACCTACATGCCCGAGAGGGGTCTTACCCAGAAGCCAAGCTTACGCGTATACATATTTATATTATTAATGTATATACCGTTCTGTATAGTACACTCACCACTCTTTTATTAGTATAATAGTATAATATTAGTATAATATTAGTATTAGCATAATAAAAGAGTGGTGAGTGTACGTTATTTAAATCGTTTAAATAGTATTAAATTTTATTTAAACCGTCTTGAGAGGATTTCTTTAATAACACAGAGATATTGGTTTATCCTGGAATGTTTGGCGTTCCAGGGTAAATAAAATCATTATCTCATCTAATAAAACCCTCTTAAGAGGGTTTAAAATTTAATAGAGTTATAAAATTATTTGTAGTATTTTTATACAAAAAAATACTACGGATAAGTTTATATCTGTTCTTATATGATCATTTTATTAAATTACTTTCTTATTTAATATAATTATAATGACGTTCTGTATACATAAATTGATTTCAAAAATTTGACTCCAAAAACCTCTAAAATCACTAAAGATCAGGTTAAAAGTTACTTTTAAGGAATTTTGCGACCCGCTTTTTCAAGATTAACGTAGGGTTCATTGAATTTAGTCCGAAAAATGGCCTTGTTCAGAGTATCGCCTTAAAGTCTGAAAATAGAAAATTTTAAATTCGTCCCAATTTTGGTTCCCAAAAATTCTGTAATCCCAATTTTAGCTTATTTGAAGAGGTGACCCGAAAAGATTGGCAAATTTGATGTTAATAAAGGGAATATTCTCTTTATTAATTGTTGGAGAAATTTAACCTTTCAGTGATATAAATATTGAGTGCTATTAATATGTAGTATCTTGTATAATTGAAGTAAGCCTTAGAGAAAAACTCCCTCCTCGAATCGCTTCAGTTATTCAGTTCTCGGGGGGGGGTGGGGGGAGTCTTTCTCGTTCTGCTAAATTAAAGAGTAGCTAAATTAAGCTACTGGGCTCATACCCCAATGATAAAGAAATCTCTCTTTAAGTGATTAAATGACTATGTTTATTTTTTTCCTTTATCCTTATGATATCCTCCCACTCATGACTATAATAGCAAAGTGGATTAGAATGGAAATAAACTCTTTAAGCTTTATTCCTATTATGATTGAGGAGAGAAAAGAAAATAGACTAAAATATTTTTTAATTCAATCAGTAGCCACAGTAATCTTTTTGGCAAGTACTCTAAATCAGTCGTTTTCATTTTTAATTCCCCTTGCCTTATTAATTAAGATTGGAGCGGCCCCGTTTCACATGTGGCTATTGAGTATTTCTAAATCTATATCATGGAAGGTCTTAGCTCTCGTAATAACTTTCCAAAAAATTGGACCCCTTCTCGTACTAACTATGATCCAATTTACAAACTCTTTTTTTGTTCTTATTAGAGCAATTGTCGGTGGACTAGGAGGTATCAACCAATCCAACCTGCGCCTAATCGTAGCTCTTTCCTCTGTTAGCCATTTATCCTGGCTTATAATTAATATAAGCAGATTTTTTTGGTGTCAATTTATTATATCACTTACTTGATTATTCTTTATTTTGTAGTAACCCTATTACAGAAAAGGGGGTTATTTTCCCTGAGCCAGATGAATGACAACACCAGACTAACTTATAAAGCTTCGATTTCATTTGACCTCCTCTCTTTGGCTGGACTCCCTCCTTTTCTAGGGTTTTTTATTAAATGAATATCTCTAGAAATGAATTATTCTACCCCCCCCCTTTATTGTATTGACTCTCGTTGTGTCTTTATGCCTCTCAGTTTCTTTCTATTTCAAGATTGCTATGAGCTATCTTTTATCAAACAGTTCGTGGTAACGAACTGTAAGTAAGGAGCGACCCGGCTCAATGGTAACCGAAACTATAGAAAACGGTATTTTGATACAAATAGATACATCAAAAGAATCAGATTTTAATGCTGATTTCAAATATATAAGTTTGATTAAGTTTAATTGTACCCATCAAAAGTTAGGCGCCTGAGAAAATATGGCTGATTTTTGAAAAAAGGAGGAAAGACCCCCTAAAAATTATAGAACCTTAATGAAAATCACACCATCATATTCAGCGTATCAGAGAACCCTACTGTAGAGGTTTCAAGCTTCCATCTACAAAAATGTGGAATTTTGCATTTTTTGCCAGAAGAAAGATCACGGGTGCGTGTTTATTTGTTTGTTTGTTTGTTTTTTTTTTTTCCCAGGGGTGATCGTATCGACCCAGTTGTCCTAGAATATTGTGAGAGGGCTCATTGGAATGGAAATTAAAAGTTCTAGTGCCCTTTTTAAGTGACCAAAAAAATGGAGGGCAACTAGGCCCCCTCCCACGCTCATTTTTTTCCCAAAGTCACCTGATCAAAATTTTGAGATAGCCATTTTGTTCAGCATGTTCGAAAATATAATAAGTATGTCTTTTAGGATGACTTAATCCCCCGAAATTCCCAGGGGGAGGGCTGAAAGTTATGAACTTTACCCAATGTTAACATATAGTATTGGTTATTTGGAAGTATACAGACGTTTTCAGGGGAGATTTTTCCTGGTAGTGGGGGGGGGGTGGTTCGGGGTTTATGTGGGAGGATCTTTCCATGAAGGAAGTTTTCATGGGGGAAGGGACATTGCTATGAAGGGGACGCCGGACTTCCCAGCATTATTTAAAGCAAGATCAGAAATTTAATATAAAAAAACAACTATTTCAACTGCAATAGCAGCAACATCGAAACTTCAAACGAACAGAAAATATTACATATATGATTGGGTTCACCCCGTAGTCAATACCTCGCTCTTTAAGCCAAAGATTTTTTAGTACTGTCATAAGAGCTATTTATTCTAATTAACGGCCTTTGTGATTAAGCGGTCATTTTTAAAGAATTGGAACAAAAATTCAAACTTTCGCTTAAAGAGCAAGGTATTGACTAGGGGGCGAACCCCCTAATAAACAAATTAAAAATATATGAATATAGAAGTTCGTTACGTAAGTTAATTCGTAAGTTACGTATATTTATTACTAATAAAAACGTTCGTAAATATAATTAAACAAGTTTCGAGAAAGCCATTTAACTAAATAAAAGTAAATTAATATGAAAATTTTGTTTTAATTATTCATGTACGGTGAGCCAAGATCAAAACCTGCATTTATTCAAAAACGTTCAAAAATTAAATAAAAAAAACAAGTTCTTTAAACTGAAAGTAAGGAGCGACAATAAAACTTAAAACGAACAGAAATTATTCCGTATATGAAAGGGGCTGTCCCCTCCTCAACGCCTCGCTCTTTACGCTAAAGTTTGACTCTGTCTCACAACTTTATTTTTTAAAACAATAAAAAACTTTAGCGTAAAGAGCGAGGCGTTGAGGAGGAGACAGCCCCTTTCATATACGGAATAATTTCTGTTCGTTTTAAGTTTTATTGTCGCTCCTTACTTTCAGTTTAAAAAACTTGTTTTTTTTATTTAATTTTTTCCCTCAGAGATGAAGCCTAAAAACATAGAAGTTCTAGCAATTTTATCGATAGCGTTTAATATTTTATTTCCTTTGCTCTTTTTGTAAAGCTTTAAGTTAATTAAACTACCAGCGTTCCAAGCCGGAAAAAAGAGATTCTTAAGCTTTAGTGCCTATATACCCTATTAGACGAGGGTATTATGTACATAATTATAGTATCAATGTAATCCTTTTTATCAGGCACCTCATTGCAACATATTATATATGAAATGTAAATTCCTCTTTAGGAATTAAAATCCTATGTGCACATAACACCTATATATATATATATATATATATATATATATATATATATATATTATATATATATATATATATATATATATATATATATATATATATATGTATATATATATACATATATATATATATATATATATATATATATATAGATATATATATATATATATATATATATATATATATATATATATATATATATATATATATATATATATATATATATACATATATATATATATATATATATATATATATATATATATATATATATATATATATATATATATATATTATATATATATATATATATATATATATATATACAAATGCTCTACCGATCAATGATGGTTGAGATGACTCAGAGCCGACTAGGCCTAGGGAAAATGTAAATTCCTCTTTAGGAATTAAAATCCTATGTGCACATAACACCTATATATATATATATATATATATATATATATATATATATATATATATATATATATATATATATATATTATATATATATATATATATATACTATATATATATATATATATATATATATATATATATATATATATATATATATATTATATATATATATATATATATATAATATATATATATATAATATATATATATATATATATATATATATATATATATATATATATATATATATATATATATATATATATATATATATATATATATATATCTATATATATATATATATATATATATGTATATACAAATGCTCTACCGGTCAATGATGGTTGAAATGAATCAGAGCCGACTAAGCCTAGGGATTAACCATCTTAAGATTTGCTATCTCACATTTTCTTAAACTACTAAGCCTGGAATTAACTCTAGCAAAGGGAAATATCATATCATTAACTAAATTTACAATTTAGCACCTATTATCGGCTACCTTACTTATGCACATTGGTTTTATTCTTCAAATCGTAAAGATATCGGGACTTTATACTTTATTTTTGGAGCTTGAGCAGGGATAGTCAGAACTTCTTTAAGTATACTTATCCGAGCAGAATTGGGCCAACCCGGCTCCCTAATTGGTGATGAACAAGTGTACAATGTTATTGTAACGGCTCAAGCATTTATTATAATTTTTTTCATAGTTATACCGATCCTTATTGGAGGATTTGGTAACTGGCTAGTACTTATTATGTTAGGAGCCCCTGATATAGCTTTTTCCCGGCTAAACGCCTTGAGCTTTTGAATACTTCCACCTTCCCTTACTCTTTTTTTAGCTAGATCTATAGTTGAAAGAGGGGCGGGAACCGGGTGAACAGTTAACCCCCTCTCTCCACCGCCATTGCCCATGCTGAACCTTCAGTGATTCTAGCTATTTTCTTTCTTCACTTGGCTGGAGACCCCATTCTTTACATTCATCTATTTTGGTTCTTTGGTCACCCTGAAGTGTATATTTTAATTTTACCCGGATTTGGTATAGTTGCCCACATTAGGCTATTAGTCAAAAGAGAGGGAAAAAGGAAGCATTTGGTACATTAGGTGTGATTTATGCTATCCTTGCCATTGGGATTCTTGGCTTTGCTGTCTGGGCCCACCATATATTTACCGTAGGCATAGATGTGGACACCCGACCATACTTCACTGCTGCACCTATAATCATTGTGATCCCTACAGGAATTAAAATTTTTAGATGGATCGGGACTCTCTCCGGAACACGACTCACTATAACCCCTTCTATACTATGGACCCTCGGGTTTGTCTGCTTATTCACTGTAGGGGTCTTACTGAAGTTGTCCTTTCAAACCCTTGAATTGATATTGTCCTCCATGACACTTATTACGTTGTTGTCCACTTTCACTACGTCTTATCGATAGGGACTGTCTTTGCTTTTATAGGGGGATCCGTGCACTGATTCCCCCTTATGACTGGGCTGAGAATAAATCAATTTCTTCTTAAGGTTCATTTTTTTATTATGTTTTTAGGGGTAAACTTAACCTTTTTCCCGCAACATTTTTTAGGCCTTGCCGGGATACCGCGCCGCTATGCAGACTACCCTGACACGTATACTTCATGAAATGTGGTTTCTTCGTTAGGAAGTGTTATATCTATAGTTGCAATACTTATGTTTATCTTTTGTATCTGAGAAGCTATGATCACCAAACGAGTTAATGTCTTCTCGCTAAATTTAAGATCGAGGGTAGAGTGGAATCATACCCATCCACCCGCTTACCACTCTTACGAAGAGCTTACTATAATTTCTACATTTTAAAGTGGCAGAAATATGTATGCGTTGGATTTAAGCTCCAAAGATGGGTAACCCCTTTAAAAATGTCTCAATGGTTTCAACCGGGCCTACAAAATGGGAATTCACCTCTGATAGAGCAACTTTTTTTTTTTTTCACGATCATGCCCTACTAGTAGTAATTCTTATTACTTCACTTGTTGGATTTTTCCTAGCCGCGCTGTTTTCCAACAAGTTTCTTCATCGCTATCTTCTTGATGGGCAGGCAATCGAGACAGTATGAACTGTTATCCCTGCTATTATTCTAGTAGTATTGCCCTCTCCTCTATTCGTCTTCTTTACTTA
The DNA here is from genome assembly GCA_027921565.1 of Artemia sinica. NCBI lineage: Eukaryota > Metazoa > Arthropoda > Branchiopoda > Anostraca > Artemiidae > Artemia > Artemia sinica. The sequence goes on along the minus strand of CM051271.1, from coordinate 3,203,226 downwards.
ATTGATGAGATTCATAACCCTGCCCTAACAATTAAAGTAACAGGGCACCAAGGATATTGATCTTATTCAATTCAGACTTTTGGTAAACATACCTGGAGAATTTTACGGGCAGTGCTCTGAAATTTGCGGCTCTGGACAAAGTTTTATACCTATTGTAATTGAGGCTATCGGAGAGGGGGATTTCCTTAAAGTGACTTGAGTTACAGATTTCATAGGGTGGCTGAAGTTTAAGCGGTAGCCTCTTAAGCTTTCTTATGGTGATTACCCCCTGTGGAGGTAGAGACTTAGTTTAGTAATAAATATAAGGTTGTCAACTTTAAGAAGCCAATGGCAGCCTCTTATCCCCCAAATAATGCCGCTTCCTTAAATTATTATCTTTTTTGCTTCTATACTCCTCCTATGAATTCTTATGGCTGTAGTCTTTTTCCTCTATCAGTCGCTCCCGATATCCTGTTCTAAGGGGTTCTTTAACCGAACTGTCTAGCCAAGCTGAAAATGATAACGAATCTCTTCTCAGTATTTGATCCGACTTCCTCTTTCTTGTCTAATTGGTTAAGAATACTAACCCCACTCTTGTTTATAGTGATATCTTTTTGACTAGTCCCCTCAAGACCCCCAATTTTTAATTAAGAAGATCTTAAAGGGGCTAAACCAAGAAATGACCCTACTTATAGGACCAACTAGACTTAGAGCCAACATTCTAGTAATTGCCCTTTTTTTATTTATTCTATTTAATAATTTTGTTGGCTTTTTTCCCTATATTTTTACTGCCACCAGACATATGGCGGTCACCTTGAGATTAGCAGTACCACTATGAATTTCTTTTGTCATTTACGCTTGAATTAAGGAAATTCTAAATACCCTAGCCCATCTCGTTCCATTGGGGACACCAGGACCCCTTATACCTTTTATGGTATTAATTGAAGTTATTAGAAACCTCATTCGGCCTATCACTCTCTCTGTACGACTGGCAGCTAACATAATTGCGGGTCACCTTCTCCTAGCTCCACTAGGAAACCAGGGCACTATAGAAAGTATCTATATCACCACAGCTGTAATCTTTTCTAAAATTATTCTCTTAGTTCTAGAATTCTCTGTGGCTATTATCCAGTCCTACGTCTTTATAACTCTAATGACTCTCTACGCGAGAGAATAATGAATCAATTAAACCACCCCTATCATTTAGTTAACGTTAGACCCTGGCTCTTGGCTACAGGTATAGGAGCCTTTGTGATGACCTCACGACTTGTCAAGTGATTTCACTCTTTTTACAGAGTGTTGTTCTTACGGGGCTAATTTCAGTTATGTTTGTCTCCTATTATTTGAAAAAACTACGTTTTCTAAAGAGTTAAAGAGGCTGAGTCACAAGTTCGAACCTTAAAACGTACAGGGATTAGGAGGTACAGTTGGGGGGCTACCGCCCCCCAAATACCTCGCTTTTGCAGCCTCTTTTGTTAAGATTTTTATTTTGGGGGTCTACCGCCCCCCTCAACCCCCACTTTTTCCCTTGGAAAGAAATACTTTGCAACACGAACAAAGTCTGCTTGAATTTTTTACCGTAAGAACATCCTATTGCATCTCTTTGATTAAAACAGTACTGAGCCTGTTTGCTGGATATTTACAGGAGATTTTTCCCTAACCGATAACAAGCTATAATGTGATGAACTTAACAATTTTGAACAGAAAAAGAAAAACAGGGAACAGAAGAAGGGCTCAGCATAAACAAGCATTTAGGTTCAGGTAGGTTCAGGTTCATCTATTTTTCCATCATACATAATCACACTGAATACATAACTATACCTGGCACAGAGACAAGTTTGTAGTTATAACTGTAACAAACTGAGTTGTCATTGCCAAATTCTCTGAAGATTTAATAAAAATGCCATTGAAACAGTTTCATTCGTGTTGGTAAGACCAACTGATTGCAGGCTACAGGACTGAAAAAATCTTAACAAAAGAGGCTGCAAAAGCGGGGGGTTTGGGGGGCGGCAGCCCCCCAACTGTACCTCCTAATCCCTGTACGTTTTAAGGTTCGAACTTGTGACTCAGCCTCTTTAACTCTTTAGAAAGCGTAGTTTTTTTCAAATAATTATTGCACGTTTTTGTACAGTTTATTACTTATTATTGCTTGACTAACTGTTAGCTGATCGTATCAGGAGTTAAAGTTTGGGGGCTGCCGCCCCCCAAACCCCTCGCTTTTGAAGATTCTTTTGTTAAGGCTTTTAATTCCTGAATACTCAAATCAAATGCACAGTAAGATTTTCTTTTTTTCAACTTTTCTTCGAGCATGTGGGTATACGGCATGTTATCAAAGCAGTGGAGACTTACCTGTATGCTGAAGGCTGACTGTGATATTCTTCTGGAGACGCCTGTTGAGCCTTCTGGAGACGCAAGTATTTAATAGATTGGATTTCAAAAAGAAACTGAGTTTCTTTTTTAAACTTTAAATTTAAGAGATACTACTTTAAATTCAATATGTAAAAAATTTACTCTGACGGGGAGTCGAACCCGAGTCTTCTGCATGACAGACAGGAATAGTGACCACTGTACCATCAGAGATAACTGTCCATGAGATGGTACAGGTAACACTGTCCATAAGATGGTACATCTCTGATGGTACCATCTCTGATAACCATCAGAGATGGTACAGTGTTTGTCAAATTATTTTTAGTCTCTGCAATCTATTTTCAACGCAAGCAAATAGAAAGTCAGATTTTCATTTTTCGACAAAAAAAACTTCTGGGAAAGAGCTGGAATTTTTGGAAGCTTGCAGTCGGTCTTGTCAGGTTAAGAGGATTATTTTGATCTAATTTAATAATGAAATACTATGCTTTTAGGAATTTCAAAAATTAACATGGGCTCTTATAGGAAAACGAAGTTTTTCGTAGGTGTAAAATCTGGGGATAATTTTTTCTGTCTGAAAATATCAAAAGGCCCTAACAGGTTGAATTCCGTTTCGAATGAGTCCTCATTTACCCGGATCCGTTGCCAACTGTGGCCTGTAGGCCTGTCAGATAAAAAAAAATAACTTGATGTTTGGTTTTTGGAAAACAGGAAAGGAGTGATCGGATTGAGCTGAAATTTTGAGGATAAGCTCCCAGGCCCTAGGAAAGCTTATCCTTTAAATTTCAGCCTGATCGGATAACGTTAAAGGGGGACTGTGGTGGGAAAAATTAACATGGGCTCTTATAGGAAAACGAGTTTTTTCGTAAATGTAAATTCGGGGGTAATTTTTTGGGTCTGAAATATCCCACTCCCTAACAGGTCAAATTCCACTTCGAATGAGCCCTCATTCACTCGGATCCATTGCCAACTGTGGCCTGTAGGCGTGTCAGATAAAAAACAAACTTAATAAACATTAAGTGGCTATATTTGGTTTTTGGAAAACAGGGAAGGAGTGATCGGATTGAGCTGAAATTTTGAGGATAAGCTTCCAGGCCCTAGGAAAGCTTATCCTCTAAATCGGACAACGTTAAAGGGTGGCTGTGGTGGGAGGGTTGAAATTCCGGCCCACTTTCCCCCATGAAGATAAATTCGGAGGGGGGGGGGTGAAATTTTGCATGTTTCTTAGTTTGAGCTTAGGCTACAAAATGCGATCACCGCCGTCTCTCTGCGACCGCTAGGACCGAAAATCGCTTAACATTGTGCTGGGTCGCCTCTTTAAAGAGGCACAAGTGTGCCTCCTTGATCAGTGACGACGAGATGTTTCACGAGAAGCTACTTTTCAAGGAATACATTCGAGTAAAGTGGCTTAAGCTTACGATGGGGAATGATCCTATTTATCATTTCCGGAGTTTTATTTTTTGTGTATTTTTTTTAGAATTTTTTCATAGAAGTCTGTCGCCAAATATCGAAGTTGGAGCCTTATGGCCGACGGTTGGAGTAGAAAGATTTAATCCGTTCCAAGTGCCTATACTTAACACAAGAATTCTTCTAGGTTCAGGGGTAACAGTAACTTAAGCCACCATGCATTAATAGAAAATAATTTTGATCAATGTCTTCAAGGGCTTTTGCTCACTGTTCTTCTAGGGTGTATTTTTCACTCCTTCAAGGGTTAGAGTATATAGAAGCCTCTTTACTTTTGCGGATAGAATTTATGGATATATATTTTTTCTAGCGACAGGTTTTCATGGCCATCATGTACTTATTAGTACTATCTTTCTTATAAGTTGTGCACTGCGTCACGGTAAGTGTTACTTCTCCCCACAACATCACTTCGTATTTGAAGCTGCGGCTTGATACTGGCGCTTTGTCGACGTTGTCTGATTATTAATTAAAAAAAAAAAATTCCGGAAAATAAGTTTTTCAAAGAAAAGTAAAGGCCATTTTAAGCTTATGCTCAGGAGATACAAATACCTTTTAAAATTCTAACTCAAAACGACCAGAAATTACTATTCAAGAATAAATGAAACCCAAAACGAACAGAAATTAAATAAACAATCATAGCAAAAACATACAACAAGTAATAATATAAATGAATAAATAGATCTTAAAGCGATTAATGCTTGGATTGAATATGAATATCAAGCTTAAAACGAAAAAAAAATATTTTGCTATTGAAGTATAAATGGCACTTAAAACGAACAGAAATTAAATAAACAATCAATGCAAACAAACATAAAATAGATATTATAATTAAAATTAATAAGTAAATCTTAAAACGAGTGAAACTTAAATTGAATATGCAAATCAAGCTTGAAACGAACAAAAATCACCATAAACAAGAGGTTGGGTATGACCTCCTTCTCGCACTGTAAAAGTCTAAAACCTACTGCGTCACTGGCGCTTTACTACTTGTTATCAGAACTTTGAACTATTTTTACAAAATGTCTGTCTCAAAATTTTTATCTGATGCATTTAGGGCGTGGAGGACGGGGGGGGGGGGGCTAGCTACCGTCCGATCTCTTTTGAATCTTAAAAAGTGAACAAGAACTTTCAATTTCAAATCAAATGAGCCCTCTCCGAAGTTTATACGAGCATCCCTTCCAAAAGAACTATATATGCCCCTAGAGCATTACTCATAAGGCCTGCCCCCGGGCCCTGGCGAGTTCCCTCGACACAGAAATTTTTATTATCTGACCTTTGAACTATTTTTAATGAAAGGGCTATTATAAAAATTTTATCGGATGAGCTTGGGGAAAAAAAGGCGTGTGGAGGAGGGGGGAGGCTAGTTGCCCTCGGATATCTTTTGACTCTTAACAATTGAACTAGAACTTTCAATTTCCAATCAAATGAGCCCCCTCTGAAGTTTATATGAGCATCCCTTTCATAAGAACCATATACGCCCCCAGGACAACACTTACAACGCCTATCCCCCCGGCTCTGGGGGGCGTTTTCTTGTTATCTAATTTTTGAACAATTTCCAAAACACTGGCTATCTCAAAATTTGTAGCGGACGGGCTTGGGGAAAAAGAGCGTGGGGAGGGGGGCTAGTTCAGTTCTCTTGACTCTTAAAAAGTGAACTAGAACTTTCAATTTCCAATCAAATGAGCCCTCTATAAAGTTTATACGAGCATCCCTTTCATAAGAACCATACATGCCTTAGGGCATAACTTAGAACGCCTTCCCCTGTGTCCTGGGGGTTGTATTGACACCGGAGTTTTTCTTATCCGACCTTTGAACTATTTTTTTTAACAAGGTGTCTATCTCAAAATTTTCATCAGATGGGTTTTGAAAAAGAAGGCGTGGGGGAAGGAGGCGGCAAGCTACCCTTGGATCTCTTTCAACTATTAAAAAGTGAGCTCGAACTTTCAATATCCAATCAAATGAGCCCTCTCTGAAGTTTATACGAGCATCCGTTTCATACGAACAATATATGCCCAGGGCATAACTTACAACGCCTGCCCGGGGCCCTGGAGGGCTTTGACGACACCTGAGTTTTTGTTATCTGAATTTTGAGAAATTTTTAACTTAATGGCTATCTCAAAATTTTTATTGGATGCATTTGGGGAAAAAGGGCGTGGGGAGGATAGTTGCCCTCCAATCTCTTTTTGCTCTAAAAAACTTAACTAGAACTTTCAATTTCCAATCAAATGAACCATCTCTGAGTTTTTTATGAGCATCCCTTCAATAAGAACCATATATTCCCCCAGGGCATAACTTACAACACCTACCCTCGGGCCCTGGGGGGCTGTTTTGACCCCTAAGTTTTCGTTATATGGTCTTTGAACTATTTTAAAAAAAGCTATCTCAAAGTTCTTATCGGATGGGTGTGAGAAAAAAGAGCGTGGAGGGGGGGGGGGCTAGGTGCCCTCCAATCTCTTTTGACTCTTGAAAAGTGAGCTAGAACTTTCAATTTCCAATCAAATGATCCCTCTTTGAAGTTAATACGAGCAACTCTTCCATAAGACCCATATATGCCCCCAGGGCATAACTTAAAACGCCTGCCCCGGGCCCTGGTGGGTTGTATCGACACCGGAAATTTTGTTAGATGATCTTTGTACTATTTTTAACAAAATAGCTATCTTAATATTTTTATTGGATGCATTTGGGGGGTTGGGGGGCTGGGGGGGGGAAGCTGGTTACCCTCTAATATCTTTTCCCACTTAAAAAGTGAACTAGAACTTTCAATTTCCAATCAAATGAGTCCTCTCTGAAGTTTATACGAGCATTCCTTTCATAAGAACCATATATGCCCCTAGGGCATAACTTATAACCCTTGCCCCTGAAGACTGGGAGGAGGAGTGTCCTGCTCAAGCATATATTTTTCAGAAACTTTAACTACGCTGAACAAAATGGCTATATCAAAATTTTGACTGGATATGTTTGGGGAATTGGTGGGCGTGGAAGGGGGGTTAGTTGCCCTCAAATTACTTTCGACTATTAAAAAGGGAACTAGCCATTTAAATTTCCAATCGAATGAGCCCTTTCTGAAGTTTCTACGACAACGCTTTCTTTACAAAACCTTATATGCCCCCAGGGAATAACTTACAACCCTTGCCCGGAGAGCCGTGGGGGAATTGTCATCATCAAAGACCCAATTTACAGAACTTAAAACTACGTTTAATAAAATGGCTGTCTCAAAAATTTTTTTCGATGTGCTTGGGGAAAAGGTGGGCGTGAGAGGAGGGTTAGTTGCCCTCAAATCACGATCGACTATTAAAAGGGGCACTAGCCCTTTGAATTTCCAGTTGAATGAGTCTTTTTTGAAGTTTCTACGACAACGCCTTCTATAAAACCTTATGTGCCCCCAGGGTATAACTTAAAACCTTGCCTTGAGGGTTGTGGGGGAGTGCCCTCCACAAAAATATACTTTCTATCTAGAAATCAACTACGCTGACAAAATAGCCATCTCCAAATTTTGATTGGGTGTGTTTGGGGAAATGATAGGCGTGGGGGGGGCTAGTTGCCCTCCAATCACTTTCGACTATTAAAAAGGGCACTAGCCCTTTGAATTTCCAATAGAATGATCCGTGTTGAAGGTTCTACGACAACACCTTCTATAAAAACCTTATATGCCCCCAGGGCATAACTTAAAAATCTTGCCCTGAGGGCTGTGGGGGAGTGTCCTCCTCAAAAACATATTTGCTATTTGGAAATTAACTGCACTGAACAAAATGGCTATCTCAAAATTTTGATTGGATGTGTTTGGGGGAATGATGGGCGGGGGGGGGGCTAGTTACCCTCCAATCCCTTTCGACTGTTTGTAAGTTTGGACTTCTTGCTGCCCGGTTTTAAGTCGGCTTAAGCACTTCGGTGTAGACTCGAGAAGATATGTGATCCCCGTCCTGCACTGGTATCCGGGATAATTGCTTTTCCTGAGGCAAAAATAATTTCAATCATTTAAAGAACATGAAAATTGGAACTTGGAATGTCACGACGTTAAAAAATGACTATCGTATCGACATTTTGACTGACGAATTCAGACGATTCAAACTGGATTTATTAGGGGTTTCAGAAACTCATATCCCAGGGGTAGGAAATTTGAAATTAGGTGATATAGAATTTGTTTACTCAGGCAGGAAGGATGGGGTACATAGACAGGGAGTAGGGCTAATGATGAATAAGGAAGCTGCTAAGTCTTGTTTAGGCTGGGAAGGTATTAATAATAGAATACTAATTGCTCATTTTATTACTAAAAGGTTCAGAGTATCAGTTATAGTAGTATACGCCCCTGTAAAACCATGTAGAACCGACTGACGGAGATACTAGTGACTCAGATGAATTTTACTTATAGTTACAGGAGCAAATAGACAGGGTCCCAGGTAGAAATATGATGTTTTTACAGGGAGATTTTAACGCCCAGGGTGGTAGAAATAGGGATAGATGGTACCCTAGCCTAGGTAAATTTGGTGTAGGAAAAGAAAATAGTAATGGATACAGACTTTTGCAATTTTGTAGGTATAACAATCTAGTTATAACCAACACGGTGTTTGGTCATAAAACGGCTCATAAGTTAACATGGTATTCACGTGATGGTAAGACAGCAAACCTTATTGATTATGTTATTGTAAACTGAAGACTGGCAGGATCAATACAAGATACTAGGGTATACAGGAGTGATGTTACTGATGTTAAGAGTAAAGATCACCATCTAGTAGTGTCAAGGGTTAATTTAAGGCTGAAATATCGGAAGGGTAACTACCTCTCGGGAAGTTATGATGTTGGTAGACTCCAGGGTAAGAATTTGAGAGAAACTTTCCTGGAACAGTTGAATACTAAACTTGAGAGTTTAAAATTTGATAATGTGGAAGATGGTTGGAATAATTTTAGAAAAATAATTTGTGAAGTTGCGGAAGGTGTATTAGAGAATAAAACTAGAACTGCAGCTAAGAATATTAGTGAAAAAGCTTTATGTTTGATAGAAAGGAGAAAGGACTTGTACAAGAATTACCTTAGTGATAGATCATATGAAAACAAAAGGAATGTAAAGAAAGTGGCGAAAGCATGAAAATATGAACTAAGGAGCTGTGAAGTAGAGGCCATGGGTAAAATTGCCGAGGATATGGAAGATGCTGCTAGACACCATAATAGTAAAATATTGTACTGGCATGTTAAAAAATTGAGAGGGAGTAGTCAATGCGGACTTGGCCCAGTTAAAGATAGGAATGGGGCCGCAATTAGTGATAAGGAAAAAACTAAAGAGAAATTGGCCGAACATTTTGAGAATTTTCTTAACCGAGTTAGAGTTGAAGGAAGAGATCTAGAGGAAAATGAAAAAGTTTGTGATACCTTGGATGTGAAGGAAGATTTGTTTTGTGAGGAGGAATTAGCGACTGTACTAAAAGGTTTAAAAAATAATAAGGCTCCAAGTGCTGATAGGATGGTAAATGAGTTTCTTAAATATGGTGGCTCTGAGGTCAGAAATAAGTTACTGAAGATTATGAATATGATTTTTGAAAAAGGGGAAATACCTAACGATTTTAGGAAAACACTAATTAAGCCACTTTTTAAGAAAGGTGATAAAAGTGAGTGTGGTAATTATCGAGGGATTAGTCTGGTCTCTGTAGGTAGTAAATTACTTAGTAATATGATACTTTTTAGACTGAGAGATACCGTAGACAAAGTTTTAAGAGAAGAACAGCGCGGCTTTAGAAAAGGTAGAGGATGTGTCGACCAAATTTTCACTCTTAGGTTAATTATTGAGAAGTGCCTGAGTTTTCAAACACCTGTAGTTCTCAGTTTTATAGATTATGAGATAGCGTTCGATTCTATTGGTAGAAGAGCTTTATTAAAGATTTTTATCCTTGTATGGTGTACCGGACACATACATTAAAGTGATTAGTGCTATGTACGAGACTAACACTGCTGCAGTTAAGGTAGGAAATGAGGTTAGCAGCTGGTTTTATATTAAATTAAATAAAAAAAACAATTTTTTTAACTGAAAGTAAGGAACGACGTTAAAACTTAAAACGAACAGAAATTATTCCGTATATGAAGGGGGCTGTCCCCTTCTCAACACCTCGCTCTTTACGCTAAAGTTTTTTTATTGTCTAACAAAATAGAGTTATGAGAAAGCGTTACAAAATAGAGTTGTAAGTTTTAACGTCGTTCCTTACTTTCAGTTAAAAAAAACTTGTTTTTTTTACTTAATTTTTGAACGTTTTTGAATTAATGCAGGTTTTGATTTTGGCTCACCGTACATGAATAATTAAAACAAAATTTGCATATTAATTTTAATTTTATTTGGTTAAATGGCTTTCTCGAAACTTGTTTAATTTTATTTACGAACGTTTTTATTAGTAATAAATATACGTAACTTACGAATTAACTTACGTAACGAACTTCTATATTCATAAATTTTTAACACGTCTATTAGGGGGTTCGCCCCCTAGTCAATACCCTGCTCTTTAAGCTAAGGTTCTTATTTTTTTCCAATTCTTTATAAATGACCCCTTAATCACAATCAGTTGATCAGTGGAAATTAGTTGAAATTTTTTTTTTTATTTAATTTCTGATCTTTTTCTTTAACAATGCTGGGAAATCCGGTGCCCCCTTCATAGCAATGTCCCTTCCCCCCTGAAAACTTCCTTCATGGAAAGATCCTCCCATATAACCCCCAACCCACCCCTCCCCCCCCCTACCAAAAAAATCCCCCTGAAAACGTCTGTATACTTCCTAATAACCAATACTATATGTTAACATTGAGTAAAGTTCATAACTTTCAGCCCTCCCCCCGGGGACTTTGGGGGATTAAGTCATCCTAAAAGACATTTTTATCATATTTTCGACCATGCTGAACAAAATGGCTATCTCAAAATTTGGGTCGGGTGACTTTGGGAAAAAATTGAGCGAGGGAGGGGGCCTAGTTGCCCTCCATATTTTTGTCACTTAAAAGGGCACTAGAACTTTTAATTTCTGTTCCAATGAGCCCTCCCACGATATTCTAGGACCACTGGGTCGATACGATAACCCCTGGAAAAAAAATACACACGCATCCAGGATCTTTCTTCTGGCAAAAAATGCAAAATTCTACATTTTTGTAGATAGGGGCTTGAAACCTCCGCAGTAGGGTTCTCTGATACGCTGAATATGATGGTGTAATTTTCATTAAGGTTCTATATTTTTTAGGGGGTCTTTCCCCCTTTTTTCGAAAATCAGCCAAATTTTCTCAGGCGCGTAACTTTTGATGGGTAGGACTAAACTTGATGAAAGTTAAATATTTGAATTCAACATTAAAATGTGATTCTTTTGATGTATCTGTTGCTATCAAAAACCCGTTTTATAGAGTTTCGGTTACCATTGAGCCGGGTCGCTCCTTACTTACAGTTCGTTACCACGAACTGTTTGATCAGGAGTTAAGCAGGGTTGGGCTCTATCCCCCTTCATATGGATTATTTTGATTGACTTTGGCTTAAAAAGCACAGGAAAGGCAATGGGAGACCACAGAATCAAATGGGGAGGAAAAAGTCTCATGGAATTAGATCATGCTGATGATTTAAGCATCCTAGATGAAAGTGTGAGCAAAATGAATGAAGTTTTAGAGGTTTTGCGAGTTCAGGGTGCTAGAATAGGTTTGAAAATATACCCCCAGGGCATAACTTAAAATCCTTGCCCTGAGGGTTGTGGGGGAGTTTCCTCCTCAAAAACATATTTTCTATGTGGAAATCGACTACGCTGATTAAAATGGCTATCTCAAAATTTTGATTGGATGTGTTTGGGGGAATAATGGACGTGGGGGGGGGGGGGGGTTAGTTGCACTCCAATCCCTTTCGACTATTAAAAAGGGCACTAGAACTCTCGATTTTCAATCGAATGAGTCCTCTTTGAAGTTTCTACAACGACCCCTTCCATATGAAATGCCTCTGGGAAAATAATAATAATAATAATAAAACTGACTGCATAAGACATTACTGCATATAAAAATTACTAAAGCATAACTTACAACGCCTGCCCTCGGGCTCTAGGGGGTTGTTTCGAACCCTGAAGTTTTTTTTATATTATTTTTGAACTATTTTTTTAACAAAATGGCTATCTCAAAATTTTTATCGGATTTGTTTTGGGGGAAAAGATTTGGGGGGAGGGGGGCTAGTTGCCCTCCGATCCCTTTTGACTCTTAAAAAGGGTACTAGAACTTCCAATTTTCTTTTGAATGATTTCCCTCTGAAGTTAATATGACGACCCCTTCCATATGAATTGCCTCTGGGAAAAAAATAAAACATTGGAGCCGTATGGCCTTTACTATAGACAACGCTATAGCGTTGCCTCTGATTTCTCTATCTTTCCATTTACTGATGAGTTGAAGAAATGTTTCTAGTATAAATATTATACTTGACTTCCCATCAAGAGATCCTGATAGGGAGAGATAATTCTTTTGGTTTGATTTACAGTTTTAATCCTTGTTTTGTTATATCAAGCCTAGGGGTACTAGTAAATAAAAAAAGCTCTCTTGATCGTGAAAAAAGTTCTCTCTTTGAATGCAGCTTTGAAACCCTAAATTCTTCTCGCACTCCCTTTTCCATTCGATTTGTCGTTATTACCCTAATTTTTCTAATTTTTGATGTAGAAATTACCCTTCTCCTACCTTTAGTGTTTCTCAATGTTTCACATATAAGAACCTAACTAATTATTTTTTTTCTTTTGTTCTTGTCATTGGAGTACTTTATGACTGAAAAGAGGGTGCCCTTAGATGAATTAAGTAGATTCTGGCTCTACCGATTCATTACATAAGGAGAACAGTTTAAGTAGAACATTGGGTTTGCATCCTGAAAGAGGCTATTCCTTCTCTCAGAGTAAGAATTGATATATCAAGTCCAGTTTCGACCTGAATTTAGGCCTGTTGGCCTTCACTCTTTAGCTGAAGCTAATAAATAGCGCTTCACTGTTACTGAAGAGCAAGGAACAACCCCTGCTAAGAGGCAGGAAGAAGGAAGAGAAGGAAGGAAGAAGGAAGAGAAGAAGGAAGGAACTCTCCAGCCGGGTAGTTAAATTCTACTCATTGCCTATTTATGTAGTATTAATTAAAAAAAAAAACTTCCGAAAAATAAGTTTTTTCAAAGAAAAGTAAAGGCCATTTTAAGCTTAACCTCAGCAGATACAAATACCTGTTAAAATTCAAACTCAAGACAACCAGAAATTACTATTAAAGAATAAATGAAACCCAAAACGAACAGAAATTAAATAAACAATCATAGCAAAAAACATACAACAAGTAATAATATAAATGAATAAATAGATCTTAAAGCAAGTAATGCTTAGATTGAATATGAACATCTAGCTTAAAAAGAAAACAAATATTTTGCTATTAAAGCATAAATGAAACTTAAAACGAACAGAAATTAAATAAACAATCAATGTGAACAAAACATACAATATATATTAATGTAAATGAATAAATAAATCTTAAAACGAGTGAAACTTAAATTGAATATGCAAATCAAGTTTGAATCGAATAAAAATAACTACAAACAAGAGTTTGGGTATCGTCTCACTGCAGAAGCCTAAAACCTACTGCATCATCGGCGCTTTACTGAAAACAATTCTTTGAAATATTTTCACTTTTGTAACTTTAAGAAATCAAAAATTAATTAAGATTTTAGGGAATAAATATCAGCATATGTGTATTAAATTGGCAATGCACATTTTTTTTTCAGTAAACACATTTGATTTTTTTTTCAGTAAAGTACAAATTATATTCTGGCTTTTAGAAAGAATAGGGGTTTTGAACCCTACTCACATTAATTTATGCTCGTTTTCAGTTTGACTCTAATATTTATTTTAATTTTTGTTCGTTTTGGGTTTCATTTATTTATTGATACTGATTTGGGGTAGCTGTATGCTTGGTAGATTATATGATAGTCCGGACGCCAAGTGTTGAAAATGTGAACCATACCACGATGGAATAGGGCTGCTACGAGAATTAGCCTACCCTCCACCCCCTAAATTGACCATGCGGATTCAAAAATACCAATGGCACTTGCTTGCGAGTGGTGGAACACTCCAAAACTTGACATTTTATTATATTTTGGTGTTTCATGCAAGAAAATACACGTTCCACAAAGTTTGAGGTGCAGTTTTCCGGCTCAAATAGAAATGCCTAGAAGCCATAGAATGTTTTCATAACAAACTAACACGATTAGTTAAAAAAAATGGCACAGTTAAAAAAAAATGGCAAAACTTTATGAGTCTTGAACAGTCTTGGAAAGTATAAACAAAATCAAATTGAATATTAGATATATAATGATATTAATTGTTGAAAGATCAATCAGTTCAAGTTTTTTTTTCACTGTAATTTTTATTTTCATTTTCAATGCTGTAAGAACTGGAAAATAATAAATTTGTAATATATGAGTAATTCGTTTTCAGTGAAGCACCAATGACGCAGAAGGCTTTAGGTTTTTACAGTTAAAGAAGGGGGCAGTATCCAAATTTTGCTTGTAGTGAAACTATATTTGTCTTGACCAAACTTGAAAAGAAATAATAAATTAAACTGAATATTTGATGCATAATGATATTAATTGCTAAAAGCTCATCAGTTCAAAATTTTACTGTAATTTTAATATTTATTTTCATTATTAAGTACAAAAGAAAACATTTGTAATATAATTTGTTTTCAGTAAAGTGCCAATGACGCAGTAGGTTTTAGGCTTCTGCAGTGAGACGATACACAAACTCTTGTTTGTAGTTATTTTTATTCGATTCAAACTTGATTTGCATATTCAATTTAAGTTTCACTCGTTTTAAGATTTATTTATTCATTTACATTAATATATATTGTATGTTTTGTTCGTATTGATTGTTTATTTAATTTCTGTTCGTGTTAAGTTTCATTTATACTTTAATAGCAAAATATTTGTTTTCGTTTTAAGCTAGATTTTCATATTCAATCTAAGCATTACTCGCTTTAAGATCTATTTATTCATTTATATTATTACTTGTTGTATGTTTTTTGCTATGATTGTTTATTTAATTTCTGTTCGTTTTGGGTTTCATTTATTCTTTAATAGTAATTTCTGGTCGTTTTGAGTTTGAATTTTAACAGGTATTTGTATCTCCTGAGGTTAAGTTTAAAATGGCCTTTACTTTTCTTTGAAAAACTTATTTTTCGGAAAGTTTTGTTTTAATTAATTTTTGTTCGTTTTTGATTGCAAAAAGTTTCAAGTTTTTTTTTGGCATGGGGGGGGTGCTTACTGTCCGATTATTCTTGACTTTAAAAAACGGATCTAGAACTTTCAATTTAAATCGAATGAGGCTTTTATCAAAGTCTATACGATTACCTCTTTGATAAAAACCTTATAAATGAACAATAGACAGCTTGCATAACTTGTGGACAGCGATTGACAACAATGAATGTATTGAAAAAATAGCTCCAATAAGGGAGTTTAGACCATTTCACTTGCTGACACAAAGGGATCACGGCTGTTTGGAATGGACCTTTATAGGAATTTGTGTGCCAAAGCAATTTTGCATCTATCACTGAGTATGTATTTTAACCGTATAATTGAATAATTATAATAGATTTCCTATGTGTTCTTCCCATACAAAACCCCTTCCCATAAGTTATAAACCCCCTTAATAAGTTATGCCCCAGGGCATAACTTACAACGCCTACCCCTGGGCCCTGGTGGGCTGTGTCGACACCGGAGTTTTTTGTTATCAGAACTTTGAACTATTTTAACAAAATGTCTATCTCAAAATTTTTATCTGATGCATTGAGGGCGTGTAGGAGGTAGAGGGGCTAGTTGCCCTTCCAATCTCTTTTGACTCTTAAAAAGTGAACAAGAACTTTCAATTTCCAATCAAACGAGCCCTCTCTAAAGTTTATACGAGCATCCTTCCATAAGAAATAATATGAAGGATTCGGAGAATCCTTAAATTACAACCCTTGCCCTGAGGGCTTTGGGGGAGTTGTAATCCTCACTTTTCCAGAACTTAAAACTACGTTTAATAAAATGGCTGTCTTAAAATTTTGATTGGATGTGTTTGGGGAAAAGGTGGGCGTGAGAGGGGGGTTAGTTGCCCTCAAATCACTTTCGACTATTACAAAGGGCACTAGCCCTCGGAATTTCCAATCGAATGAGCCTTTTTTGAAGTTTCTACGACACCGCCTTCTATAAAAACCTTATATGCCCCCAGGGCATAACTTAAAACCCTTGCCCTGAGGGTTGTGGGGGATTGTCCTCCTCAAAAACATATTTTCTATCTGAAAATCAACTACGCTGAACAAAATGGCTATCTCAAAATTTTGATTGGATGTGTTTGGGGGAATGATTGGCGTGGGGGGGGGGCTAGTTGCCCTCAAATCACTTTCGACTATTAAAAGGCCACTACCCTTTAAATTTCCAATTGAATGTGCCTGTTTTGAAGTTTCTACGACAACGCCTTCTATAAAAACCTTATATGCCCCGAGGGCATAACTTAAAACTCTTGCCGAGGGTTGTGGGGGAGTGTCCTCCTCAAAAACATATTTTCTATCTGGAAATCAGCTACACTGAACAAAATGACTATCTCAAAAGTTTGATTGGATGTGTTTGGGGAAATGATGGGCGTAGGGAGGGGGGCTAGTCGCCCTCCAATCACTTTTGACTATTAAAAAGGGCACTATCCCTTTGAATTTCCAATCAAATGAGCCTGTTTTGAAGTTTCTACGACAACGCCTTCTATAAAAACCTTATATGCCCCCAGGGCATAACTTAAAACCCTTGCCCTGAAGGTTCTGGGGGAGTGTCCTCCTCAAAAACATATTTTCTATCTGGAAATCAGCTACACTGAACAAAATGGCTATCTCAAAAGTTTGATTGGATGTGTTTGGGGAAATGATGGGCGTAGGGCGTGGGGATAGCTGCCCTCCAATCACTTTCGACTATTAAAAATGGCACTAGCCCTTTAATTTCCAATCGAATGAGCCTGTTTTGAAGTTCCTACGACAACGCCTTTTATAAAAACCCTAAATGCCCCCAGGGCATAACTTAAAACCTTTGCCCTGAGGGTTGTGGGGGAGTGTCCTCCTCAAAAATATATTTTCAATCCGGAAATCAACTACGCTGAACAAAATGGCTATCTCAAAATGTTGATTGGATGTGTTTAGGGGAATGATGGGCGTAGGGAGGGGGGGGGGCTAGTTGCCCTCCAATCACTTTTGACTATTAAAAAGGGCACTATCCCTTTGAATTTCCAATCGAATGAACCTTTTTTGAAGTTTCTACGACAACGCCTTCTATAAAACCTTATATGCCCCCAGGGCATATCTTAAAACCCTTGCCCTGAAGGTTCTGGGGGAGTGTCCTCCTCAAAAACATATTTTCTATCTGGAAATCAACTACGCTGAACAAAATGGCTATCTCAGAATTTTGATTGGATGTGTTTGGGGAAATGACGGGCGTGGGGGGGGGGGGGCTAGTTGCACTCCAATCACTTTCGACTATTAAAAAGGGCACTAGCCCTTTAATTTCCAATCGAATGAGCCTGTTTTGAAGTTTCTACGACAACGCCTTCTATAAAAACCTTATATGCCCCAGGGCATAACTTAAAACCCTTGCCCTGAGGGTTGTGGGGGAGTGTCCTCCTCAAAAATATATTTTCTATCTGCAAATCAACTACGCTGAACAAAATGGCTATCTGAAAATTTTGATTGGATGTGTTTGGGGAAATGATGGGCGCGGGGGGGGGGCGGGCTAGTTACACTCCAATCACTTTCGACTATTAAAAACGGCACTAGCCCTTGAATTTCCAGTCGAATGAGCATGTTTTGAAGTTTCTACGACAACGCCTTCTATAAAAACCTTATATGTCCCCAGGGCATAACTTAAAACCCTTGCCCTGAGGGTTGTGGGGGAGTATCCTCCTCAAAAATATATTTTCTATCTGGGAATCAACTACGCTGAACAAAATGGCTATCTCAAAATTTTGATTGGATGTGTTTGGGGGAATGATGGGCGTGGGGGGGGGGGTAGGCTAGTTGCCCTCCAATCATTTTGGACTATTAAAAAGGGCAATAGCCCTTTAATTTCCAATCGAATGAGCCTGTTTTGAAGTTTCTACGACAACGCCTTCTATAAAAACCTTATGTGCCCCAGGGCATAACTTAAAACCCTTTCCCTGAGGGTTGTGGGGGAGTGTCCACCTCAAAAATATATTTTCTATCTGGAAATCAGCTACGCTGAACAAAATGGCTATCTGAAAATTTTGATTGGATGTGTTTGGGGAAAATGGTGGGCGTGAGAGGGGGGTTAGTTGCCTCCAATCACTTTCGACTGTTACAAAAGGGCACTAGCCCTTCGAATTTCCAATCGAATGAGCCTTTTTTGAAGTTTCTACGACAACGCCTTCTATAAAAACCTTATATGCCCCCAGGGCATAACTTAAAACCCTTCCCTGAGGGTTGTGGGGGATTGTCCTCCTCAAAAACATATTTTCTATCTGAAATCAACTACGCTGAACAAAATGGCTATCTCAAAATTTTGATTGGATGTGTTTGGGGAATGATGGGCGTGGGGGGGGGGGGCTAGTTGCCCTCAAATCACTTTCGACTATTAAAAAGGCCACTAGCCCTTTGAATTTCCAATTGAATGTGCCTGTTTTGAAGTTTCTACGACAACGCCTTCTATAAAAACCTTATATGCCCCCAGGGCATAACTTAAAACTCTTGCCGAGGGTTGTGGGGGAGTGTCTTCCTCAAAAACATATTTTCTACCTGGAAATCAGCTACACTGAACAAAATGGCTATCTCAAAAGTTTGATTGGATGTGTTTGGGGAAATTATGGGCGTAGGGGGGGGGGGCTAGTTGCCCTCCGATCACTTTTGACTATTAAAAGGGGCACTATCCCTTTGAATTTCCAATTGAATGTGCCTGTTTTGAAGTTTCTACGACAACGCCTTGTATAAAAACCTTATATGCCCCCAGGGCATATCTTAAAACCCTTGCCCTGAAGGTTCTGGGGGAGTGTCCTCCTCAAAAACATATTTTCTATCTTGAAATCAGCTACACTGAACAAAATGGCTATCTCAAAAGTTTGATTGGATGTGTTTTGGGGAAATGATGGGCGTAGGGCGGGGGGGGGGGGCTAGCTGCCCTCCAATCACTTTCAACTATTAAAAATGGCACTAGCCCTTTAATTTCCAATCGAATGAGCCTGTTTTGAAGTTTCTACGACAACGCCTTTTATAAAAACCCTACATGCCCCTAGGACATAACTTAAAACCTTTGCCCTGAGGGTTGTGGGGGAGTGTCCTCCTCAAAAATATATTTTCAATCCGGAAATCAACTACGCTGAACAAAAATGGCTATCTCAAAATTTTGATTGGCTGTGTTTAGGGGATTGATGGGCGTAGGGAGGGGGGGCTAGTTGCCCTCCAATCACTTTTGACTATTAAAAAGGGCACTATCCCTTTGAATTTCCAATCGAATGAACCTTTTTTGAAGTTTCTACGACAACGCATTCTATAAAACCTTATATGCCCCCAGGGCATATCTTGAAAACCCTTTCCCTGAAGGTTGTGGTTGAGTGTCCTCCTCAAAAACATACTTTCTATTTGGAAATCAACTACGCTGAACAAAATGGCTATCTCAGAATTTTGATTGGATGTGTTTGGGGAAATGATGGGCGTGGGGGGGGGGCTAGTTGCACTCCAATCACTTTCGACTATTAAAAAGGGCACTAGCTCTTGAATTTCCAATTGAATGAGCCTGTTTTGAAGTTTCTACGACAACGCCTTGTATAAACACCTTATATGCCCCCAGGGCATAACTTAAAACCTTGCCCTGAGGGTTGTGGGGGGGGGTATCCTCCTCAAAAATATATTTTCTATCTGCAAATCAACTACGCTGAACAAAATGGCTATCTCAAAATTTTGATTGGATGTGTTTGGGGGAATAATGGGCGTGGGGGGGGGGCTAGTTGCCCTCCAATCATTTTTGACTATTAAAAAGGGCACTAGAACTCTCGATTTCCGATTGAATGATCCCCTTTGAAGTTTCTACGACAACCCCTTCCATATGAAGTGCCTCTGGGAAAAAAATAATAAATAATAATAAATAATGAAACATTGGAGCCGTATGGCCTTCACTATAGGCAACGCTACCGCGTTGCCTCTGATATTTAATAAAATGCATTTTCAATGCGTAGATAGACAATGTCTTTTAAATATTTTCAGGAATTATCCACACCAACATCTTCAGTGTTGTGCTCTTAATAAGCTATAGAAATAGATAAATAATAAAGATAATAGAGAACCTAGGATTAGTACCCTGTATGAGGAAGATGACAAAGATGAAAATAAGGATGACCCCAAACATCTATTTTGATAAATCATGGATGGGCCTATCTCTTCAACCCAGCCCTGATCCCCCTCATAGAAAAGAAGCTCCCCCGCGTACAAGGGGATCAAACCTGTGTTTCCTGTGATAAATGGTAAAAAGAGTATGCTTATTAAATAATATCTTAAGTTAAGGTTATGTAATTTGATAAAGTAAGGTAATACGACCCCACCCCAACGAGTTATAAAAGTATGATTTTTTCAAATGCCCCTAAAATATGTCTTATGTCCCCTAGGAAGCTCCAATAAAAAAAATAACCCACCATGACAGCCCCTCAATAAAGAACGACAAGGAGGATTAAATAATCCCCCTCCTCGTCCCTATATTGACAGCTCAGGTTGTAATTATAAGAACATAGACACACTAAAGCGATTCGAGATGAGTAGACTCTCGTCAGGAGACATGACCCTAGTATGAGTATGCTAGGAACTAATACAGATAATTCTTCTGAATGTTCAATGATTAAGTCCTTTGAGAAATTAATTTAGAAAACTTTTTCCACAAAATAAGTTTTTCAAAGAAAAGTAAAGAACTCCATTAAACAAAAAAATACCAAAAATAAAATCAAATAATCTACCAAGCGTGAAACTACCACAAATCAGCATCGATAAATAAATGAAACCCAAAACAAAATTTTTTTAACTTTTATAACTTTAATAAAATCAAATAATGTTAATATTTTGATTACTAAATATCAGTATATGTATATTAAACTGAAAATGCACATTCATTTGTATTTTTTCAGTAAAGTGCAAAATTTGTTCTGGCCTTGGGAAGGCATAGGGATTTTGCACCCAACTTGTGTTAATTTCTGCTCATTTTGGTTTTCATTTATTTATCGATGCTGATTTGTGAAAGCTTCGCGCTTGGTAGATTATTTGATTTTATTTTTGCTCATTTTTTGTTTAATGGAGTTCTTTAATTTTCTTTGAAAAACTTACTTTGTGGAAAAAGTTTTTCAAATTAATTTCTGTTTGTTTGATATTGACATAGTCTTTTCAGGGAAAAAGAAAAAAATGCTTTAAATCTTTTCGTTTTTTAAGACTTTATAGTTTGGCCTGCTATTCGTATGCTGGAGAAAAATTTTCAGCAATTTTTAACAACATACACCCTTTTAAAAATCTGGACACAAATAGTACTGCTTAATTTAGTTTCATACCTCCACTAGTTGACCTGAAATGGAAAACTTGATACCATTCGCAAAAAAATCTGTTTACTTTCTTTGATAGCTCGGATGCACTTACGCTATATTGATTTGGTTAAATTTTAAGACCAGAAATGGGAGGGTTGGCGTGGGAGGGGAGGGCGGGTGGGAGGGTGGGAGTGGAAGGAGAATTAGTTGCCCTCAAATCGCTTTCGACTTTTAAAAAGGACATCAGCAATTTCTATTTTCAATCGAATGAGTCCTTTTCGAAGTTCCCGCGACAACTCCTTCGATACGAAGTGCCCTGGTCTAAACAACAACAACAACAAAAAATAATACATTATACCAACTTCGATCTTTACTACAAAATGTCAAACCTTCCAATCACTTTTGACTATTAAAAGTAGAAAGGCCCCTATTGACCCCATTGCTCACCCCTGCTGCCATCTACAATTTAGTTTAATGCTGACGGGGCACCAAATATGGGCATAGAGTCCCCAAGGAGAACACGTGGTTAATCGGTCATTGTCTCCGGGATGAAGTTTATTAATATCTTTGGAGTTCGACCAGAATTGTTTCCGGGGCAAAGTTTATAAATAACTGACAGGTGATGGCAAGGTTAATTGTAACTCCGGCGAATGTCTTGATCTTAGAGATGCGCTGGAAAGGGTTTCTTAGTAATTTCAAATGTGACAGCGCAGGGATGCCAAAAACAAAAGGAACACGCAGAAATTACGTTTAGAGATTATTTGGGCGAAACCGTTTTATACATTTTATGGAATTATTTCGGCGAAACAGTTAGAGACATTTTAAAAGATGATTTTAGAAGATGTTTTTAGAAGAGGTTTTGAGTGTGGTCGTTATAATACACAAGTTTCATTTGAACAGTGTTGTGAGGTCCCATACCCCAACCCCCAAGGCCCCCAGTCCCCCTAACCCGACCCAAAGGGCTCCGATCCCACTACCCCAACCCCGAAGGAAGCCCCCGGTCCCCAAAGGGCCCCCGGACTCCCAAAGGGCCACCCAGCCCCCCAGACCCCCAAAGGGCCCCGGCGCCCCAAAGGCCCCCCAGTCCCCCTACCCCGACCCAAAGGGCTCCGATCCCCCTACCCCAACCCCGAAGCAAGCCCCCGGTCCCCAAAGGGCCCCCGGGCTCCAAAAGGGCCACCCGGCCCCCCCAGATCCCCAAAGCCCCCCCTCCAGACCCCCAAAGGCCCTCCCCGGCCCCCAAAGAGTCCCCTCTATATATTTTAATACTTTTTAAGGCTTTATTATATCATTTCAGAACAAGTTCCTTTCTTAATGTCCCTCCTAAACCCATTTTTCAACTTGAAGTCCTTATCTTTTTCACCCACAACTATATTTTACAGCTTTTTGGATACCTCAAAACCAAGAAATACTTTTCAAAGACCATTTCAGAGCAAGTTACTTTCTTAATGTCCCTCCTAAACCCATTTTCCAACTTGAAGTACTTATCTTTTTCACCCACAACTATACTTTACTGCTTTTTGGATACCTCAACACCAAGAAACACTTTTCAAAGACCATTTCAGAGCAAGTTACTTTCTTAATGTCCCTCCTAAACCCTTTTTTCAACTTGAATTACTTATCTTTTTCATCCACAACTATACTTTACAGCTTTTTGGATACCTCAACACCAAGAAATACTTTTCAATGATCATTTCAGAGCAAGTTACTTTCTTAATGTCCCTTCTAAACCCATTTTCCAACTTGAAGTACTTATCTTTTTCACCCACAACTATACTTTACAGCTTTTTGGTTACCTCAACACCAAGAAATACTTTTCAAAGACCATTTCAGAGCAAGTTACTTTCTTAATGTCCCTCCTAAACCCATTTTCCAACTTGAAGTACTTATCTTTTTCACCCACAACTATACTTTACAGCTTTTTTGGATATCTCAACACCAAGAAATACTTTTCAAAGACCATTTCAGAGCAAGTTACTTTCTTAATGTCCCTCCTAAACCCTTTTTTCAACTTGAATTACTTATCTTTTTCACCCACAACTATACTTTACAGCTTTTTGGATACCTCAACACCAAGAAATACTTTTCAAAGACCATTTCAGAGCAAGTTACTTTCTTAATGTCCCTCCTAAACCCATTTTCCAACTTGAAGTACTTATCTTTTTCACCCACAACTATACTTTACAGCTTTTTGGTTACCTCAACACCAAGAAATACTTTTCAAAGACCATTTAAGAGCAAGTAACTTTCTTAATGTCCCTCCTAAACCCATTTTCCAACATGAAGTACTTATCTTTTTCACCCACAACTATACTTTACAGCTTTTTGGATATCTCAACACCAAGAAATACTTTTCAAAGACCATTTCAGAGCAAGTTACTTTCTTAATGTCCCTCCTAAACCCATTTTACAAGTTGAAGTACTTATCTTTTTCACCCACAACTATACTTTGCAGCTTTCTGGATATCTCAACACCAAGAAATACTTTTCAAAGACCATTTCAGAGCAAGTTACTTTCTTAATGTCCCTCCTAAACCCATTTTCCAACTTGAAGTACTTATCTTTTTCACCCACAACTATACTTTACAGCTTTTTGGTTACCTCAACACCAAGAAATACTTTTCCCGGAAGAAGAAAAGGCCCAAGACATAAAAAATTTAAAGTTCACTTCTAAATTCTTCCGTAGAAGATAGGAAAAGTTATACCATGATTGTGATTATTTTCTATGAAGATAAAAAGTTTCACTTTAATTCTAAATTTTCTTAAATTCAGTTCCAACCTTTCTCAAAGAGATGAAAAAATTTAAAGTTCTGTTCCAAATATTTCCCTGGAAGAAGAAAAGTTCAACTTCGATTCTGAATTTTCTCAATGAAAATGAAATAAGTTATTGATCAATGCTATTTTCTCAAAATATTATAAAATTTTCCACTTCAATTCAGGTTTTTCTCAAAGAGATGAAAAAATTTAAAATATTGTTCCAAATTTTTCTTAGAAGATGGAAAAGTTCAAGTTCCAATCTGAATTTTACCAAAGAACATAATTCAATTCTAATTTCTCCAGAGAAAATAAAAAGCTTCCACTTCAGTTTTAAGTTCACCAAGACATAAAAAATTTAAAGTTCAGTTCTAAATTTTTACATAGAAGATAGGAAAAGTTATACTATGATTATGATTATTTTCCATGAAGATAAAAAGTTTCACTTTAATTCTAAATTTTCTTAAATTCAGTTCCGACTTTTCACATAGAGATGAAAAAATTTAAAGTTCTGTTCCAAATATTTCTTAGAAGATAGAAAAGTTCAAGTTTTCTTCTGAATTTTACCGAAGAACACAATTCAATTCTAATTTCACCAGAGAAAATAAAAAGCTTCCACTTCAGCTTTAAGTCACCAAGACATAAAAAATTTAAAGTTCAGTTCTAAATTTTTCCGTAGAAGATAGGAAAAGTTATACCATGTTTGTTATTATTTTCTATGAAGATAAAAAATTTCACTTTAATTCTAAATTTTCTTAAATTCAATTTCGGCTTTTCTCAAAGAGATGAAAAAATTTAAAGTTATGTTCCAAATATTTTCCCGGAAGAAGAAAAGTTCAACTTCGATTCTGAATTTTCTTAATGAAAATGAAATAAGTTATTGATCATTTCTATTTTTCCAAATAATATAAAAAGTTTCCACTTCAGTTCAGATTTTTCTCAAAGAGATGAAAAAATTTAAAATACTGTTCCAAATTTTTCGTAGAAGATAGAAAAGTTCAAGTTCTCTTCTGAATTTTACCAAAGAACACAATTCAATTCTAATTTCACCAGAGAAAATAAAAAGCTTCCACTTCAGTTTTAAGTTCACCAAGACATAAAAAATTTTAAGTTCAGTTCTAAATTTTTCCGTAGAAGATAGGAAAAGTTATACCATGATTGTGATTATTTTCTATGAAGATAAAAAGTTTCACCTTAATTCTAAATTTTCTTAAATTCAGTTCCGACTTTTCTCAAAGAGATGAAAAAATTTAAAGTTCTGTTCCAAATATGTTCCCGGAAGAAGAAAAGTTCAACTTCGATTCTGAATTTTCTTAATGAAAATGAAATAAGTTATTGATCAATTCCATTTTCCCAAAATAATATAAAAATTTTCCACTTCAGTTCAGATTTTTCTCAAAGAGATGAAAAATTTAAAATACTTCCAAATTTTTCATAGAAGATAGAAAAGTTCAAGTTCTCTTCTGAATTTTACCAAAGAACACAATTCAATTCTAATTTCACCAGAGAAAATAAAAAGCTTCCACTTCAGTTTTAAGTTCACCAAGACATAAAAAATTTAAAGTTCTGTTCTAGATTTTTCCGTAAAAGATAGGAAAAGTTATACTATGATTGTGATTATTTTCCATGAAGATAAAAAGTTTAACTTTAATTCAAATTTTCTTAAATTCAGTTCCGACTTTTCACATAGAGATGAAAAAAATTTAAAGTTCTGTTCCAAATTTTTCATAGAAGATTGGAAAAGTTATACTTTGATCGTGAATATTCAAGTTCTCTTCTGAATTTTACCAAAGAACACAATTCAATTCTAATTTCTCCAGAGAAAATAAAAAGCTTCTACTTCAGTTTTAAGTTCACCAAGACATAAAAAATTTAAAGTTCTGTTCTAAATTTTTCCGTAGAAGATAGGAAAAGTTATACTATGATTGTGATTATTTTCCATGAAGATAAAAAGTTTCACTTTAATTCAAATTTTCTTAAATTCAGTTCCGACTTTTCACATAGAGATGAAAAAATTTAAAGTTCTGTTCCAAATTTTTCATAGAAGATTGGAAAAGTTATACTTTGATCGTGAATATTCAAGTTCTCTTCTGAATTTTACCAAAGAACACAATTCAATTCTAATTTCTCCAGAGAAAATAAAAAGCTTCCACTTCAGTTTTAAGTTCACCATGACATAAAAAATTTAAAGTTCACTTCTAAATTTTTACATAGAAGATAGGAAAAGCTATACTATGATTTTGATTATTTCCTATGAAGATTAAAAGCTTCACTTCAATTTTTAATTTTTATCAAAGAAGTGAAGAAAAGTTCAACTTCGATTCTGAATTTTCTCAATGAAAATGAAATAAGTTATTGAGCATTTCTATTTTCCCAAAATAATATAAAAATTTTCCACTTCAGTTCAGATTTTTCTCAAACAGATGAAAAAATTTAAAATACTGTTCCAAATTTGTTCCAAATACTGTTCCAAAGTTAGGTTAGGTTAGGTTAGCCTACGTACGCGCGCGTACGTAGGCTAACCTAACCTAACCTAACTTAACCTGACCTAACTTAATCTAACCTAACCTAACCTAATTTAATCTGTTTACAATGTTTAAGTTAGGTTAGGTTAGCTTATCATTAGCGCTCATGATAAGTTAACCTAGCCTAGCCTAACTTAAACATGGAGAAATGTTTCTAATTATTTATTAATATTTATTTATACCTAACCTAACCTATTGTTTTTGGTGCTTAGATGAATTCACTGAATTTAAGAAAAATTAGAAATAGAGTGAAACTTTTTATCTTCATGGTAAATAATCACAATCATAGTATAGCCATTCCTATCTTCTATGGAAAAATTTAGAATTGAACTTTAAATTTTTATGTCTTTGAGAAATTTTGAACTGAAATGGAAGCTTTTTCATTTTCATTGGTAAATTTCAGAATTTAGCTAACTTTTTTTCTCCTTTCTAAGAAAATTCAGAAGAGAACTTGTACATTTTGCACTTCTTCGAGAAAACATAGAATTAAAGTGGAGCTCCATATCTTCATGAAGAATAATCACAATCAAAGTATAACTTTTTCTATCTTCTATGAAAAATTTGGAACAATATTTTAAATTTTGTCATCTCTTTGAGAAAAATCTAAATTGAAGTGGAAAATTTTATATAATTTTATGAAAATAGAATTGATCAATAACTTATTTCATTTTCATTAAGAAAATTCAGAATTGAAGTTGAACTTTTCTTTTCCGGGAAAATATTTGGAACAGAACTTTAAATTTTTTCATCTCTTTTAGACATTCAAACCAACAAAGACAAATTCTTGGACATGCAAACACCAACCCAGACATGCAAACAGATAGATTCAGACACACAAACAGAGAAAGACAGACACTTCAGACATTCAAATCAACAAAGACAAATTCTTGGACTTCCAAACACCAACCCACACATGCAAACAATAGGTTCAGACATACAAACAGAGAAGGACAGGCACTTTAGACATTCAACCAACAAAGACAAATTCTTGGACTTGCAAAGACCAACCCAGACTTGCATACAAATAGATTCAGACATACAAACAGAGAAAGACAGGCACTTTAGACATTCAAACCAACAATGACAAATTCTTTGACTTGCAAACACCAACCCAGACACGCGAAAAAATAGATTCAGAAATGCAAACAGAGAAAGACAGCCACTTTAGACATTCAAACCATCAAAGACAAATTCTTGGACTTACAAACACAAACGCAGACATTCAAACACATAGATTCAGACATATAAACAGAGAAAGATAGACACTTTAGGCATTCAAACCAACAAAGACAAATTCTTGGACTTGCAAACACGAACCCCGACACGCAAACAAAATAGATTCAGACACACAAACAGCGAAAGAAAGAAACTTTAGACATTCAAACCAACAAAGACAAATTATTTGAATTGCAAACATCAACCCCGACATGTAAACAAATAGATCCAGACATGCAAACAGAGAAAGACAGACACTTTAGACATTTAAACCAACAATGACAAATTCTTTGACTTGCAAACACCAACCCAGACACGCGAAAAAATAGATTCAGAAATGCAAACAGAGAAAGACAGCCACTTTAGACATTCAAACCATCAAAGACAAATTCTTGGACTTACAAACACAAACGCAGACATTCAAACACATAGATTCAGACATATAAACAGAGAAAGATAGACACTTTAGGCATTCAAACCAACAAAGACAAATTCTTGGACTTGCAAACACCAACCCCGACACGCAAACAAAATAGATTCAGACACACAAACAGCGAAAGAAAGAAACTTTAGACATTCAAACCAACAAAGACAAATTATTGGAATTGCAAACATCAACCCCGACATGTAAACAAATAGATCCAGACATGCAAACAGAGAAAGACAGACACTTTAGACATTCAAACCAACAAAGATAAATTCTTGGACTTGCAAACACCAACCCAGACATGCAAACAAATAGATTCAGACATACAAACAGAGAAAGACAGGCACTTTAGACATTCAAACCAACAAAGACAAATTCTTGGACTTGCAAACACCGACCCAGACATGCAAACAAATAGATTCAGACATACAAACAGAGAAAGACAGGCACTTTAGACATTCAAACCAACAAAGGCAAATTCTTGGACTTTCAAACACCAACCCAGACATGCAAAAAATAGATTCACGCATACAAACAGAGAGAGACAGGCACTTTAGACATTCAAACCAACAAAGACAAATTCTTGTACTTGCAAACACCTACTCAGAAATGCAAAAAAATAGATTCAGATATACAAACAGAGAAAGACAGGCACTTTACACATTCAAACCAACAAAGACAAATTCTTGGACTTGCAAACACCAACCCAGACATGCAAACAAATACATTCAAACATAAAAACAGAGAAAGACATGCAGTTTCGACATTCAAACCAGCGAGGACAAATTCTTGGACTTGCAAAGACCAACCCAGACTTGCATACAAATAGATTCAGACATACAAACAGAGAAAGAAAGGCACTTTAGACATTCAAACCAACAATGACAAATTCTTTGACTTGCAAACACCAGCCCAGACACGCGAACAAATAGATTCAGACATGCAAACAGAGAAAGAAAGAAACTTTATACATTCAAACCAACAAAGACAAATTATTGGAATTGCAAACATCAACCCAGACATGTAAACAAATAGATCCAGACATACAAACAGAGAAAGACAGACACTTTAGACATTCAAACCAACAAAGACAAATTCTCGGACTTGCAAACACCAACCCAGACATGCAAACAAATAGATTCAGACATACAAACAGAGAAAGACAGGCACTTTAGACATTCAAACCAACAAAGACAAATTCTTGGACTTGCAAACACCAACCCAGACATGCAAACAAATAGATTCAGACATACAAACAGAGAAACACAGGCACTTTAGACATTCAAACCAACAAAGGCAAATTCTTGGACTTGCAAACACCAATCCAGACATGCAAAAAAAAGATTCACACATACAAACAGAGAAAGACAGGCACTTTAGACATTCAAACCAACAAAGACAAATTCTTGGACTTGCAAACACCAACCCAGACATGCAAACAAATAGATTCAGACATACAAACAGAGAAAGACAGGCACTTTAGACATTCAAACCAACAAAGGCAAATTCTTGGACTTGCAAACACCAACCCAGACATGCAAAAAATAGATTCACACAAACAAACAGAGAAAGACAGGCACTTTAGACAGTCAAACCAACAAAGACAAATTCTTGTACTTGCAAACACCAACTCAGACATGCAAAAAAATAGATTCAGATATACAAACAGAGAAAGACAAGCACTTTACACATTCAAACCAACAAAGACAAATTTTTGGACTTGCAAACACCAACCCAGACAAGCAAACAAATACATTCAAACATAAAAACAGAGAAACACATGCAGTTTCGACATTCAAACCAAGGAAGACAAATTCTTGGACTTGCAAAGACCAACCCAGACTTTCATACAAATAGATTCAGACATACAAACAGAGAAAGACAGGCATTTTAGACATTCAAACCAAGAAAAACAAATTCTTGTACTTGCAAACACCAACTCAGACATGCAAAAAAATAGATTCAGATATACAAACAGAGAAAGACAGGCACTTTACACATTCAAACCAACAAAGACAAATTCTTGGACTTGCAAACACCAACCCAGACATGCAAACAAATACATTCAAACATAAAAACAGAGAAAGACATGCAGTTTCGACATTCAAACCAGCGAAGACAAATTCTTGGACTTGCAAAGACCAGCTCAGACTTTCATACAAATAGATTCAGACATACAAACAGAGAAAGACAGCCACTTTAGACATTCAAACCATCAAAGACAAATTCTTGGACTTGCAAACACCAACTCAGACATGCAAAAAAATAGATTCAGATATGCAAACAGAGAAAGACAGGCACTTTACACATTCAAACCAACAAAGACAAATTCTTGGACTTGCAAACACCAACCCAGACTTTCATACAAATAGATTCAGACATACAAACAGAGAAAGACAGCCACTTTAGACATTCAAACCATCAAAGACAAATTCTTGTACTTGCAAACACCAACTCAGACATGCAAAAAAATAGATTCAGATATACAAACAGAGAAAGACAGGCACTTTACACATTCAAACCAACAAAGACAAATTCTTGGACTTGCAAACACCAACGCAGACATGCAAACAAATACATTCAAACATAAAAACAGAGAAAGACATGCAGTTTCGACATTCAAACCAGCGAAGACAAATTCTTGGACTTGCAAAGACCAACCCAGACTTTCATACAAATAGATTCAGACATACAAACAGAGAAAGACAGCCACTTTAGACATTCAAACCATCAAAGACAAATTCTTGGACTTACAAACATAAACGCACACATTCAAACACATAGATTCAGACATACAACAGAGAAAGACAGGCACTTTAGACATTCAAACCAACAAAGGCAAATTCTTGGACTTGCAAACACCAACCCAGACATGCAAAAAATAGATTCACACATACAAACAGAGAAAGACAGGCACTTTAGACATTCAAACCAACAAAGGCAAATTCTTGGACTTGCAAACACCAACCCAGACATGCAAACAAATAGATTCAGACATACAAACAGAGAAAGACAGGCACTTTAGACATTCAAACCAACAAAGGCAAATTCTTGGACTTGCAAACACCAACCCAGACATGCAAAAAATAGATTCACACATACAAACAGAGAAAGACAGGCACTTTAGACATTCAAACCAACAAACACAAATTCTTGTACTTGCAAACACCAACTCAGACATGCAAAAAAATAGATTCAGATATACAAACAGAGAAAGACAAGCACTTTACACATTCAAACCAACAAAGACGAATTTTTGGACTTGCAAACACCAACCCAGACATGCAAACAAATAAATTCAAACATAAAAACAGAGAAAGACATGCAGTTTCGACATTCAAACCAAGGAAGACAAATTCTTGGACTTGCAAAGACCAACCCAGACTTGCATACAAATAGATTCAGACATACAAACAGAGAAAGACAGGCACTTTAGACATTCAAACCGACAAAAACAAATTCTTGTACTTGCAAACACCAACTCAGACATGCAAAAAAATAGATTCAGATATACAAACAGAGAAAGACAGGCACTTTACACATTCAAACCAACAAAGACAAATTCTTGGACTTGCAAACACCAACCCAGACATGCAAACAAATACATTCAAACATAAAAACAGAGAAAGACATGCAGTTTCGACATTCAAACCAGCGAAGACAAATTCTTGGACTTGCAAAGACCAACCCAGACTTTCATACAAATAGATTCAGACATACAAACAGAGAAAGACAGCCACTTTAGACATTCAAACCATCAAAGACAAATGCTTGGACTTGCAAACACCAACTCAGACATGCAAAAAAATAGATTCAGATATACAAACAGAGAAAGACAGGCACTTTACACATTCAAACCAACAAAGACAAATTCTTGGACTTGCAAACACCAACCCAGACTTTCATACAAATAGATTCAGACATACAAACAGAGAAAGACAGCCACTTTAGACATTCAAACCATCAAAGACAAATTCTTGTACTTGCAAACACCAACTCAGACATGCAAAAAAATAGATTCAGATATACAAACAGAGAAAGACAGGCACTTTACACATTCAAACCAACAAAGACAAATTCTTGGACTTGCAAACACCAACCCAGACATGCAAACAAATACATTCAAACATAAAAACAGAGAAAGACATGCAGTTTCGACATTCAAATCAGCGAAGACAAATTCTTGGACTTGCAAAGACCAACCCAGACTTTCATACAAATAGATTCAGACATACAAACAGAGAAAGACAGCCACTTTAGACATTCAAACCATCAAAGACAAATTCTTGGACTTAAAAACACAAACGCAGACATTCAAACACATAGATTCAGACATACAAACAGAGAAAGACAGGCACTTTAGACATTCAAACCAACAAAGACAAATTCTTGGACTTGCAAACACCAACCAAGACATGCAAACAAATAGATTCAGACATACAAACAGAGAAAGACAGGCACTTTAGACATTCAAACCAAAAAAGACAAATTCTTGGACTTGTAAACACCAACCCAGTCATGCAAACAAATAGATTCAGACATACAAACAGAGAAAGACAGGCACTTTAGACATTCAAACCAACAAAGACAAATTCTTGGACTTGCAAACACCAACCCAGACATGCAAAAAATATATTCACGCACACAAACAGAGAAAGACAGGCACTTTAGACATTCAAACCAACAAAGACAAATTCTTGTACTTGTAAACACCAACTCAGACATGCAAAAAAATAGATTCAGATATACAAACAGAGAAAGACAGGCACTTTACACATTCAAACCAACAAAGACAAATTCTTGGACTTGCAAACACAAACCCAGACATGCAAACAAATACATTCAAACATAAAAACAGAGAAAGACATGCAGTTTCGACATTCAAACCAGCGAAGACAAATTTTTGGACGTGCAAACACCAACCCAGACATTCATACAAATAGATTCAGACATACAAAGAGAGAAAGACAGGCACTTTAGACATTCAAACAAACAAAAACGAATTCTTTTACTTGCAAACACTAACCCAGACATGCCAACAAATAGATTCAGACATACAAACAGAGAAAGACAGACACTTTAGACATTCAAACCAACAATGACAAATTCTTGGACTTGCAAACACCAACCCTGACACGCAAACAAATAGGTTCAGAGATACAAACAGAGAAAGACAGGCACTTTAGACATTCAAACCAACAAAGACAAATTTTTGGACTTGCAAACACCAACCCAGACATGCTAAAAAATAGATTCAGACATACAAACAGAGAAATATAGGCACTTTAGACATTCAAACCAACAAAGACAAGTTTTTGAACTTGAAAACACCAACCCAGACTTGCAAACAAATAGATTCAGACATACAAACAGAGAAAGACAGACACTTTAGACATTCAAACCAACAAAGACAAATTCTTGGACTTGCAAAAACCAACCAACACATGCAAACAATAGGTTCAGACATACAAACAGAGAAGGACAGGCACTTTAGACATTTAACCAACAAAGACAAATTCTTGGACTTGCAAACACCAACCCAGACTTGCATACAAATAGATTCAGACATACAAACAGAGAAAGATAGGCACTTTAGACGTTCAAACCAAATAAGACAAATTCTTGGACTTGCAAACACCAACCCAGACATGCAAACAAATAGATTCAGACATACAAACAGAGAAAGACAGGCACTTTAGACATTCAAACCAACAAAGACAAATTCTTGGACTTGCAAACACCAACCCAGACATGCTAAAAAATAGATTCAGACATGCAAACAGAGAAATATAGGCACTTTAGACATTCAAACCAACAAAGACAAGTTTTTGAACTTGAAAACACCAACCCAGACTTGCAAACAAATAGATTCAGACACACAAACAGAGAAAGACAGACACTTTAGACATTCAAACCAACAAAGACAAATTCTTGGACTTGCAAAAACCAACCAACACATGCAAACAATAGGTTCAGACATACAAACAGAGAAGGACAGGCACTTTAGACATTTAACCAACAAAGACAAATTCTTGGACTTGCAAACACCAACCCAGACTTGCATACAAATAGATTCAGACATACAAACAGAGAAAGACAGGCACTTTAGACATTCAAACCAACAATGACAAATTCTTTGACTTGCAAACACCAACCCAGACACGCAAACAAATAGATTCAGACATGCAAACAGAGAAAAACAGCCACTTTAGACAGTCAAACCATCAAAGACAAATTCTTGGACTTGCAAACACAAACGCAGACATGCAAACACATAGATTCAGACATATAAACAGAGAAAGATAGACACTTTAGGCATTCAAACCAACAAAGATAAATTCTTGGACTTGCAAACACCAACCCCGACACGCAAACAAAATAGATTCAGACATACATACAGAGAAAGAAAGAATCTTTAGACATTCAAACCAACAAAGACAAATTATTGGAATTGTAAACATCAACCCAGACATGTAAACAAATAGATCGAGACATACAAACAGAGAAAGACAGGCACTTTAGACATTCAAACCAACAAAGACAAATTCTTGGACTTGCAAACACCAACCCAGACATGTAAACAAATAGATTCAGACATACAAACAGAGAAAGACAGGCACTTTAGACATTCAAACCAACAAAGACAAATTCTTGGACTTGCAAACACCAACCCAGACATGCAAACAAATAGATTCAGACATACAGACAGAGAAAGACAGGCACTTTAGACATTCAAACCAACAAAGACAAATTCTTGGACTTGCAAACATCAACCCAGACATGCAAAAAATAGATTCACGCATACAAACAGAGAAGACAGGCACTTTAGACATTCAAACCAACAAAAACAAATTCTTGGACTTGCAAACACCAATCCTGACACGCAAACACTTAGGTTCAGAGATACAAACAGAGAAAGACAGGAACTTTAGACATTCAAACCAACAAAGACAAATTCTTGGACTTGCAAACATCAACCCAGACATGCAAAAAATAGATTCACACATACAAACAGAGAAAGAATGGAATTTTAGACATTCAAACCAACAAAGACAAATTCTCAGACTTGCAAACACCAACCCAGACATGCAAACAAATAGATTCAGACATACAAACAGAGAAAGACAGGCACTTTAGACATTCAAACCAACAAAGACAAATTTTTGGACTTGCAAACACCGACCCAGACATGCAAACAAATAGATTCAGACATACAAACAGAGAAAGACAGGCACTTAAGACATTCAAACCAACAAAGACAAATTTTTGGACTTGCAAACACCAACCCAGACATGCAAACAAATATATTCAGACATACAAACAGAGAAAGACAGACACTTTAGACATTCAAACCAATAAAGACAAATTCTTGGACTTGCAAACACCAACCCAGACATGCAAACAAATAAATTCAGACATACAAACAGAGAAAGACAGACACTTTAGACATTCAAACCAATAAAGACAAATTCTTGGACTTGCAAACACCAACCCTGACACGCAAACACTTAGGTTCAGAGATACAAACAGAGAAAGACAGGAACTTAAGACATTCAACCCAACAAAGACAAATTCTTGGACTTGCAAACACAACCCAGACATGCAAACCAATAGATTCAGACATACAAACAGAGAAAGAAGGGAATTTTAGACATTCAAACCAACAAAGACAAATTCTCGGACTTGCAAACACCATCCCAGACATGCAAAGAAATAGATTCAGATATACAAACAGAGAAAGACAGGCACTTTAAACATTCAAACCAACAAAGACAAATTTTTGGACTTGCAAACACCAACCCAGACATGCAAACAAATAGATTCAGACATACAAACAGAGAAAGACAGGCACTTTAGACATTCAAACCAACAAAGACACATTTTTGGACTTGCAAACACCAACCCAGACATGCAAATAAATATATTCAGACATACAAACAGAGAAAGACAGGCACTTTAGACATTCAAACCAATAAAGACAAATTCTTGGACTTGCAAACACCAACCCAGACATGCAAACAAATAGATTCAGACATATAAACAGAGAAAGACAGGCACTTTAGACATTCAAACCAACAAACACAAATTCTTGGACTTGTAAACACAAACCCAGACACGCAAAAAAGTAGATTCAGACGTACAAACAGAGAAAGACAAGAACTTTAGACATTCAAACCATCAAAGACAAATTCTCGGACTTGCAAACACCAACCCAGAAATGCAAACAAACAGATTCAGACATACAAACAGAGAAGGACAGGCACTTTAGACATACAAACCAACAAAGACAAATTCTTGGCCTTGCAAGCACCAACCCAGACATGCATACAAATAGATTCAGACATACAAACTGAGAAAGACAGGTACTATAGACATTCAAACCAACAAAGACAATTTCTTGAACTTGCTAACACCAACCCAGACATGCAAACAAATAGATTCAGACATAAAAAGAGAGAATGACAGGCACTTTAGACATTCAAACCAACAAAGACAAATTCTTGGACTTGCAAACACCAAACCAGACATGCAAACAAATAGATTCAGACATAAAAACACTGAAAGACAGGCACTTTAGACATTCAAATCAACAAAGAATAATTCTTGGACTTGCAAACACCAACCCAGACATGCAAACAAATAGATTCAGACATGCAAACAGAGAAAGACAGGCACTTTAGACATACAAACCAACAAAGACAATTTCTTGAACTTGCTAACACCAACCCAGACATGCAAACAAATAGATTCAGACATAAAAAGAGAGAATGACAGGCACTTTAGACATTCAACCCAACAAAGACAAATTCTTGGACTTGCAAACACCAACCCAGACATACAAACAAATAGTTTCAGACAAGTAAACAGAGAAAGACAGGCACTTTAGACATACAAACCAACAAAAGCAAACACTTGGACTTGCAAACACCAACCCAGACATACAAACAAATTGATTCAAAAAAGTATTTAAAAAAATGGAGGGGGGCCCAGGGGGCCTTTAGTGGCCCGGGGGGCCTTTGGGGGCTCGGGGGCCTTTGGTGGCTCGGGGGCCTTTGGGGGGATGGGGGCCTTTGGGGTTGGAGACCTCACAAAACTGTTCAAATGGAACTTGTGTATTATAACGACCACAGAATTTCACCCCAAATCATCTTATAAATCGTCTTCTAAAATCATCTTCTAAAATGTCTCAAACGATTTCACCCAAATAATCCCTAAACATAATTTCTGCGTGTTCCTTTGTTTGGTATCCCTGCGCTGTCAATATTTAAATTCCCATGAAAAAAATACCGCGTTAATCTCTTCATCTCTAAGGTGTTCCTAGCTACTCTATTAAGGCTTCGATAGCATATTAATTTATCGCTAAGCCTAATGACCTGAGAAGCCACATTTAAAAATAGAATTTCTATCCTTTAGAGTCCCGTATAATTCCTAGAAAACAAGTGATGTCATTTATCCCTCAGACCTAAAGATCAAAGAAGCCATAATGTTTCTTAATTCCCCTTTCGTGGATCAATAATTCCCCTCCGGTTATGCAAATTAATTTCTCAGAAATTCTCTCCCCTCGATTATGCAATCAAGTTCTCAGAAATTTGTCCCCCTTCGTGGATCAATAATCCTTCAATAAGTTATAACCTGTCAGCGTTAGACTCAATTATAGATGGCAGCACATGTCTTCGTACGGAATCTATTATGCCCTCCCTACTTAGGGGGCTCAGTTTCAAGTGGCTCTTGTCTAAGGGAAATAAGATTTATCACTGCTTGTCTGATATTTAAGCTTAGACTTGACCCACGACAATTTTCCGGAAGTAAAATAAATATATAAGAAATTGACACCATTTGAGTCGTCTTTTTCAGAGCTAAAGCTTACCACTAAGGATACCAACGATGACAGGGGTATTAAAACCGCTCATAAGCAAATGAAATTTTATTTGAGGACAAAAGAGGATTATTGGGGTTATTTTTTTCAATGGAAACCTAGAAAAAAGAAGAAGAAAAAAATTTGCAAAGTATAGACAAAGAAAAGTAAAATAGTAGTTAAATAAATAAAAAGGCTCTTCATGTCCAGTAACCAGATTTTAGGTGTCAATTTCAGTCTTTGCTGGAATTCCAGTTTTAGGGCACGTTGTGCGGATGAAGGATGACAGATTGCCGAAGATTATTCTTTTTGGCCAACCATCTAGGGCTGCCTCAGGCGGCTTGATGCTTCGGTGAGTTGTTAGCAGTAGTAGCATAAATTCTCTTCCTTTTTGAGCAGTTGACGACCTTTGAAAAACATGATTTCGTAGCTGAGGATGCCCAACGTGTCTTTTTGGTATAAGGCTTATCATTATTGACCACCGATTTCTGGTGATTTTTTTTGGTGATCTTTGTGAAATACTGGTGATTTCTGGTGATTTTTAGGTGAAAATCTGGTCACTTCTGGTGATTCTTTTGGTGAAAAACTGGTGATTTTTATTTGGTTGTGGTAGCAACCCTGGATCTACGTACGCGCGCGTACGTAGGCTAGCCTAACCTAACTTAACCTAACCTAACTTAATCAAAACACTACTGAAATATTCCAACTCTTGCATTTCAATGAAAGAAATTCAAAATGAACGTTGAAAAATCAAGAGAATGTAACTGTGACAAGGTAAACCATGACAAAACACTACTGAAATATTCCAACTCTTGCATTTCAACGAAAGAAATCCAAAATGAACTTTGAAAAATCAAGAGAATGTAACTGTGACAAGGTAAACCACGACAAAACATCACTGAAATATTCCAACTCTTGCATTTCAATGAAAGAAATTCAAAATGAACTTTGGAAAATCAAGAGAATGTAACTGTGACAAGGTAAACCATGACAAAACACTACTGAAATATTCCAACTCTTGCATTTCAATGAAAGAAATCCAAAATGAACTTTGAAAAATCAAGAGAATGTAACTGTGACAAGGTAAACCATGACAAAACACTACTGAAATATTCCAACTCATGCATTTCAATGAAAGAAATCCAAAATGAACTTTGAAAAATCAAGAGAATGTAACTGTGACAAGGTAAACCACGACAAAACACTACTGAAAAATTCCAACTCTTGCATTTCACGAAAGAAATTCAAAATGAACTTTGAAAAACCAAGAAAATGTAACTGTGACATGGTAAACCACGACAAAAAACTACTGAAATATTCCAACTCTTGCATTTCACGAAGAAATCCAAAATGAACTTTGAAAAATCAAGAGAATGTAACTGTGACAAGTCAAGACACAACAAAACACTACTGAAATATTCCAACGTTTGCATTTCAACGAAAGATATCCAAAATGAACTTTGAAAAATCAAGAGAATGTAACTGTGACATGGTAAACCACGACAAAACACTACTGAAATATTCCAACTCTTGCATTTCAACGAAAGAAATTCAAGATGAACTTTGAAAATCAAGAGAATGTCACTGTGACAAGGTAAACCACGACAAAACACTACTGAAATATTCCAACTCTTGCATTTCACGAAAGAAATTCAAAATGAACTTTGAAAAATCAAGAGAATGTAACTGTGACAAGGTAAACC
The DNA here is from genome assembly GCA_027921565.1 of Artemia sinica. Classification (NCBI taxonomy): domain Eukaryota; kingdom Metazoa; phylum Arthropoda; class Branchiopoda; order Anostraca; family Artemiidae; genus Artemia; species Artemia sinica. The sequence continues at coordinate 3,163,419 of CM051271.1, read as the reverse complement.
ACGACAAAACACTACTGAAATAATCAAACTCTTGCATTTCAATGAAAGAAATTCAAAATGAACTTTGAAAAATTAAGAGAATGTAACTGTGACAAGGTAAATGACAACAAAACACTACTGAAATATTCCAACTCTTGCATTTCAACGAAAGAAATTCAAAATGAACTTTGAAAAACCAAGAGAATGTAACTGTGATATGGTAAACCACGGCAAAACACTACTGAAATATTCCAACTCTTGCATTTCAATGAAAGAAATTCAAAATGAACTTTGAAAAATCAAGAGAATGTAACTGTGACAAGGTAAACCATGACAAAACACTACTGAAATATTCCAACTCTTGCATTTCAACGAAAGAAATTCAAAATGAACTTTTAAAAATCAAGAGAATGTAACTGTGACAAGATAAACCATAACAAAACACTACTGAAATATTCCAACTCTTGCATTTCAATGATACAAATCCAAAAATGAACTTTGAAAAATCAAGAGAATGTAACTGTGACAAGGTAAACCACGACGAAACATTCCAACTCTTGCATTTCAAGGAAAGAAATCCAAAATGAACTTTGAAAAATCAAGAGAATGCAACTGTGACAAGGTAAACCACGACAAAACACTACTGAAATATTCCAACTCTTGCATTTCAAGGAAAGAAATCCAAAATGAACTTTGAAAAATCAAGAGAATGTAACTGTGACAAGGTAAACCACGATAAAACACTACTGAAATATTCCAACTCTTGCATTTCACGAAAGAAATTCAAAATGAACTTTGAAAAATCAAGAGCATGTAACAGTGAAATGGTAAACCAAGACAAAATGCTACTGAAATATTCCAACTCTTGCATTTCACGAAAGAAATTCAAAATGAACTTTGAAAAATCAAGAGAATGTAACTGTGACAAGGTAAAGCACAACAAAACACTACTGAAATATTCCAACTCTTGCATTTCAACGAAAGAAATTCAAGATGAACTTTGAAAAATCAAGAGAATGTCACTGTGACAAGTAAACCACGACAAAACACTACTGAAGTATTCCAACTCTTGCATTGCACGAAAGAAATTCAAAATGAACTTTGAAAAATCAAGAGAATGTAACTGTGACAAGGTAAACCACGACAAAACACTACTGGAATATTCCAACTCTTGCATCTCAACAAAAGAAATCCAAAATGAGCCTTGAAAAATCAAGAGAATGTAACCCTGACAAGCTAAACCACGACAAGACACTACTGAAATATTCCAACTCTTGCATTTCAATGAAAGAAATCCAAAATGAACTTTGAAAAATCAAGAGAATGTAACTGTGACAAGGTAAAACACAACTAAACACTACTGAAATATTCCAACTCTTGCATTTCAACGAAAGAAATTGAAAATGAACTTTGAAAAATTAAGAGAATGTAACTGTGACAAGGTAAACCACGACAAGACACTACTGAAATATTCCAACTCTTGAATTTCAACGAAAGAAATTCAAAGTGAACTTTGAAAAATCAAGGGAATGTAACTGTGACAAGGTAAAGCACAACAAAACACTACTGAAATATTCCAACTCTTGCATTTCAACGAAAGAAATTCAAAATGAACTTTGAAAAATTAAGAGAATATAACTGTGACAAGGTAAACCATGACAAAACACTACTGAAATATGCCAACTCTTGCATTTCAACGAAAGAAATCCAAAATGAACTTTGAAAAATCAAGAGAATATAAGTCTGACAAGGTAAACCACAACAAAGCACTACTGAAATAATCCAACTCTTGCATTTCAGTGAAAGAAATTCAAAATGAACTTTGAAAAATCATGAGAATGTAACTGTGACAAGGTAAACCACGACAAAACACTACTGAAATAATCCAACTCTTGCATTTCAATGAAAGAAATTCAAAATGAACTTTGAAAAATTAAGAGAATGTAACTGTGACAAGGTAAATCACAACAAAACACTACTGAAATATGCCAACTCTTGCATTTCAACGAAAGAAATTCAAAATGAACTTTAAAAAATCAAGAGAATGTAACTGTGACACGGTAAACCATGACAAAACACTACTAAAATATTCTAAATCTTGCATTTCAACGAAAGAAATCCAAAATGAACTTTGAAAAACCAAGAGAATGTAACTGTGATATGGTAAACCACGACAAAACACTACTGGAATATTCCAACTCTTGCATTTCAACGAAAAAAATTCAAAATGAACTTTGAAAAATTAAGAGAATGTAACTGTGACAAGGTAAACCATGACAAAACACTACTGAAATATGCCAACTCTTGCATTTCAACGAAAGAAATCCAAAATGAACTTTGAAAAATCAAGAGAATATAAGTCTGACAAGGTAAACCACAACAAAACACTACTGAAATAATCCAACTCTTGCATTTCAGTGAAAGAAATTCAAAATGAACTTTGAAAAATCATGAGAATGTAACTTTGACAAGGTGAACCACGACAAAACACTACTAAAATAATCCAACTCTTGCATTTCAATGAAAGAAATTCAAAATGAACTTTGAAAAATCAAGAGAATGTAACTGTGACAAGGTAAATCACAACAAAACACTACTGAAATATTCCAACTCTTGCTTTTCAACGAAAGTAATTCAAAATGAACTTTTAAAAATCAAGAGAATGTAACTGTGACAAGGTAAACCATAACAAAACACTACTGAAATATTCCAACTCTTGCATTTCAATGATACAAATCCAAAATGAACTTTGAAAAATCAAGAGAATGTAACTGTGACAAGGTAAACCACGACAAAACACTACTGAAATATTCCAACTCTTGCATTTCAAGGAAAGAAATCCAAAATGAACTTTGAAAAATCAAGAGAATGTAACTGTGACAAGGTAAACCACGATAAAACACTACTGAAATATTCCAACTCTTGCATTTCACGAAAGAAATTCAAAATGAACTTTGAAAAATAAAGAGCATGTAACAGTGAAATGGTAAACCAAGACAAAATGCTTCTGAAATATTCCAACTCTTGCATTTCACGAAAGAAATTCAAAATGAACTTTGAAAAATCAAGAGAATGTAACTGTGACAAGGTAAAGCACAACAAAACACTACTGAAATATTCCAACTCTTGCATTACAACGAAAGAAATTCAAGATGAACTTTGAAAAATCAAGAGAATGTCACTGTGACAAGATAAACCACGACAAAACACTACTGAAGTATTCCAACTCTTGCATTGCACGAAAAAAATTCAAAATGAACTTTGAAAAATCAAGAGAATGTAACTGTGACAAAGTAAACCACGACAAAACACTACTGGAATATTCCAACTCTTGCATTTCAACAAAAGAAATCCAAAATGAACTTTGAAAAATCAAGAGAATGTAACCTTGACAAGGTAAACCACGACAAGACACTACTGAAATATTCCAACTCTTGCATTTCAATGAAAGAAATCCAAAATGAACTTTGAAAAATCAAGCGAATGTAACTGTGACAAGGTAAAACACAACTAAACACTACTGCAATATTCCAACTCTTGCATTTCAACGAAAGAAATTCAAAATGAACTTTGAAAAATTAAGAGAATGTAACTGTGACAAGGTACACCACGACAAGACACTACTGAAATATTCCAACTCTGGCATTCCAACGAAAGAAATTCAAAATGAACTGAGAAAAATCAAGAGAATATAACTGTGACAAGGTAAAGCACAACAAAACACTACTGAAATATTACAACTCTTGCATTTCAACGAAAGAGATTCAAAATGAACTTTGAAAAATTAAGAGAATGTAACTGTGACAAGGTAAACCATGAGGAAACACTACTGAAATATGCCAACTCTTGCATTTCAACGAAATAAATCCAAAATGAACTTTGAAAAATCAAGCGAATATAAGTCTGACAAGGTAAACCACAACAAAACACTACTGAAATAATCCAACTCTTGCATTTCAGTGAAAGAAATTCAAAATCAACTTTGAAAAATTATGAGAATGTAACTGTGACAAGGTAAACCACAACAAAACACTACTGAAATAATCCAACTCTTGCATTTCAATGAAAGAAATTCAAAATCAACTTTGAAAAATTATGAGAATGTAACTGTGACAAGGTAAATTACAACAAAACACTGCAGAAATATTCCAACTCTTGCATTTCAACGAAAGAAATTCAAAATGAACTTTGAAAAATCAAGAGAATGTAACTGTGACATGGTAAACCATGATAAAACACTACTGAAATATTCTAAATCTTGCATTTCAACGAAAGAAATCCAAAATGAACTTTGAAAAACCAAGAGAATGTAACTGTGATATGGTAAACCACGACAAAACACTACTGAAATATTCCAACTCTTGCATTTCAACGAAAGAAATTCAAAATGAACTTTGAAAAATTAAGGGAATGTAACTGTGACAAGGTAAACCATGACAAAACACTACTGAAATATGCCAACTCTTGCATTTCAACGAAAGAAATCCAAAATAAACTTTGAAAAATCAAGAGAATATAAGTCTGACAAGGTAAACCACAACAAAACACTACTGAAATAACCCAACTCTTCAGTGAAAGAAATTCAAAATGAGCTTTGAAAAATCATGAGAATGTAACTGTGACAAGGTAAACCACGACAAAACACTACTGAAATAATCCAACTTTTGCATTTCAATGAAAGAAATTCAAAATGAAATTTGAAAAATTAAGAGAACGTAACTGTGACAAGGTAAATCACAACAAAACATTACTGAAATATTCCAACTCTTGCATTTCAACGAAAGAAATTCAAAATGAACTTTGAAAAATCAAGAGAATGTAACTGTGACATGGTAAACCATGACAAAACACTACTGAAATATTCTAAATCTTGCATTTCAACGAAAGAAATCCAAAAGGAACTTTGAAAAACCAAGAGAATGTAACTGTGATATGGTAAACCACGACAAAACACTACTGAAATATTCCAACTCTTGCATTTCAATGAAAGAAATTCAAAATGAACTTTGAAAAATCAAGAGAATGTAACTGTGACAAGGTAAACCATGACAAAACACTACTGAAATATTCCAACTCTTGCATTTCAACGAAAGAAATTCAAAATCAACTTTTAAAAATCAAGAGAATGTAACTGTGACAAGGTAAACCATAACAAAACACTACTGAAATATTCCAACTCTTGCATTTCAATGATACAAATCCAAAAATGAACTTTGAAAAATCAAGAGAATGTAACTGTGACAAGGTAAACCACGATAAAACACTACTGAAATATTCCAACTCTTGCATTTCACGAAAGAAATTCAAAATGAACTTTGAAAAATCAAGAGCATGTAACAGTGAAATGGTAAACCAAGACAAAATACTACTGAAATATTCCAACTCTTGCATTTCACGAAAGAAATTCAAAATGAACTTTGAAAATCAAGAGAATGTAGCTGTGACAAGGTAAAGCACAACAAAACACTACTGAAATATTCCAACTCTTGCATTTCAACAAAAGAAATCCAAAATGAACTTTGAAAAATCAAGAGAATGTAACAGTGACAAGGTAAAGCACAACAAGACACTACTGAAATATTCCAACTCTTGCGTTTAAACGCAAGAAATTCAAAATGAACTTTGAAAAATCAAGAGAATGTAAAAATCCAAACTAAACTTTGAAAAATCAAGAGAATGTAACTGTGAAAAGGTAAAACACGACAAAACACTACTGAAATATTCCAACTCTTGCATTTCAAGGAAAGAAATCCAAAATGAACTTTGAAAAATCAAGAGAATGTAACTGTGACAAGGTAAACCATAACAAAACACTACTGAAATATTCCAACTCTTGCATTTCACGAAAGAAATTCAAAATGAACTTTGAAAAATCAAGAGAATGTAACTGTGACATGGTAAACCACGACAAAACACTACTGAAATACTCCAACTCTTGCATTTCAAGGAAAGAAATCCAAAATGAACTTTGAAAAATCAAGAGAATGTAACTGTGACAAGGTAAACCATAACAAAACACTACTGAAATATTCCAACTCTTGCATTTCAAGAAAAGAAATCCAAATGAACTTTTAAAAATCAAGAGAATGTAACTGTGACAAGGTAAACTACGATAAAACACTATTTGAATATTCCATCTCTTGCATTCACGAAAGAAATTCAAATGAACTTTGAAAAATCAAGAGAATGTAACTGTGACATGGTAAACCACGACAAAACACTACTGAAATAGGAAGGAACACAAGGCAAGCAAATCAATAAATACATGCTCTGGAAAGGTGCCAAGGAACGTGCTTCAAGCAAATAGCATGGTAATTCCTATAGCTTCAAGCAAATTCATTATAAGCATTCTACTGAAAACGTCTGCCCAATAACCAATACTATATGTAAACAATGGGCATAGTTCATAACTTGCAGCCCTTTCCTGGGGACTGTAGGGCTTTAATTCATCCTCAAGGACATAGTTATTATATTTTCGACTATGCTGTCCAAAATGGCTATCTCAAAATTTTGATCAGGTGACTTTGAGAAAAAAATGAGGATGGGAGGGGGACTCGTTGCCCTCCCGCACAACAACTTTTGAAATCCGTTCAATTGAGCCCTCTTGCGATATTCTAGGACCACTGGATCAATACGATCACCCCTGGAAAAAACACGAAAACAAATAAACGCGCATCCTTGATCTTTCTTCTGGCAAAACCTACAAAATTCCATATTTTCGCAGATAGGAGCTTGAAACCCCTACAGTCAGATTGTGCCAACCCTAGAGGCATTGTTATATGTTCTTTGCACTATTTTGAACCAAATGGCTATCTCACAATTTCAATCAGATGCGTTTGGTGAAAAGAGGGGTAGTTGGAGGGGGCTAGTTGACCTCCATCACTTTTTACTCCTAAAAGGGAGCTAGAGCTTCGATTTTCGACCAAATGAGTGACCTCTAAAGTTTGCACAATCATCCCTTCCTTAAGAAATTAGACGCCACGGGGTTATAAATTGCAACTCTTGCCCCCAGGATCTGGTGGTTTGTCTCAATCTCAAAAGCCATGTTATATGATCTTTGGACTATTTTGAATAAAATGGCTATCTCAAAATTTATATGGACGTATTTCAGGAAAACACGACTTGTGGTGGGGGACCTGCCCTCTGATCACTTTGGCTCTTAAGACGGGCCCCTAGAACTTTTGATTATCAATCCAATGAGCCCCCTCCGAAGTATACCCGACCACTCTTTCTATAAAAGCTTATATGCCCCAGGGCATAGCTTATGACCCTTGCCCTGAGGGCTGTGGGGGGGGGGGGGAGTGTCATCCTCAAAGACATAATTTCCTGACTCTTCAACTACGCTGACAAAAATCCTATCTCATAATTTTGATTGGATTTGTTTAGGAAAATGAAGGGCGTGTGTGTGTGGGGGGGGGGGGGGTGGGTCTCAAATCCTTTTGAATCTTAAAAAGGGCACTATAACTTCCAATTTCAAATTAAATGAGCCCCTAGTGTTTTGTTGTGCTTTACCTTGTCACACTTACATTCTCTTGATTTTTCAAAGTTCATTTTGAATTTCTTTCATTGAAATGCAAGATTTGGATTATTTCAGTAGTGTTTTGTCGTGGTTTACCATGTCACAGTTGCATTCTCTTAATTTTTCAAAGTTCATTTTGAATTTCTTTCGTTGAAATGCAAGGTTGGAATATTTCAGTAGTGCCTTGTTGTGCTTTACCTTGTCACGGTGACATTCTCTTGATTTTTCAAAGTTCATTTTGGATTTTTTTCGTTGAAATGCAAGAGTTGGAATATTTCAGTAGTGTTTTTTTGTGCTTTACCTTGTCACAGTTACATTCTCTTGATTTTTCAAAGTTCATTTTGAACTTCTTTCGAGAAATGCAAGAGTTGGAATATTTCAGTAGTGTTTTGTCGTGGTTTACCATGTCACAGTTGCATTCTCTTGATTTTTCAAAGTTCATTTTGAATTTCTTTCGTGAAATGCAAGAGTTGGAATATTTCAGTAGTGTTTTGTCGTGGTTTACCATGTCACAGTTACATTCTCTTGATTTTTCAAAGCTCATTTTGAATTTCTTTCGTGAATGCAAGAGTTGGAATATTTCAATAGTGATTTTTCGTAGTTTAGCTTGTCACAGTTACATTCTCTTGATTTTTTAAAGTTCATTTTGGATTTCTTTCCTTGAAATGCAAGAGTTGGAATATTTCAGTAGTGTTTTGTTATGGTTTACCTTGTCACAGTTACATTCTCTTGATTTTTCAAAGTTCATTTTGGATTTCTTTCCTTGAAATGCAAGAGTTGGAATATTTCAGTAGTGTTTTGTCGTGGTTTAAAATGTCACAGTTACATTCTCTTGATTTTTCAAAGTTCATTTTGAATTTCTTTCGTGAAATGCAAGAGTTGGAATACTTCAATAGTGTTTTATCGTAGTTTACCTTGTCACAGTTACATTCTCTGGATTTTTTAAAGTTCATTTTGGATTTCTTTCCTTGAAATGCAAGAGTTGGAATATTTCAGTAGTGTTTTGTTATGGTTTACCTTGTCACAGTTACATTCTCTTGATTTTTCAAAGTTCATTTTGGATTTCTTTCCTTGAAATGCAAGAGTTGGAATATTTCAGTAGTGTTTTGTCGTGGTTTACCTTGTCAAAGTTACATTCTCTTGATTTTTCAAAGTTCAGTTTGGATTTTTACATTCTCTTGATTTTTCAAAGTTCATTTTGAATTTCTTTCGTTTAAATGCAAGAGTTGGAATATTTCAGTAGTGTCTTGTTGTGCTTTACCTTGTCACTATTACATTCTCTTGATTTTTCAAAGTTCATTTTGGATTTCTTTTGTTGAAATGCAAGAGTTGGAATATTTCAGTAGTGTTTTGTTGTGCTTTACCTTGTCACAGCTACATTCTCTTGATTTTCAAAGTTCATTTTGAATTTCTTTCGTGAAATGCAAGAGTTGGAATATTTCAGTAGTATTTTGTCTTGGTTTACCATTTCACTGTTACATACTCTTGATTTTTCAAAGTTCATTTTGAATTTCTTTCGTGAAATGCAAGATTTGGAATATTTCAGTAGTGTTTTATCGTGGTTTACCTTGTCACAGTTACATTCTCTTGATTTTTAAAAGTTCATTTTGAATTTCTTTCGTTGAAATGCAAGAGTTGGAATATTTCAGTAGTGTTTTGTCATGGTTTACCTTGTCACAGTTACATTCTCTTGATTTTTCAAAGTTCATTTTGAATTTCTTTCATTGAAATGCAAGAGTTGGAATATTTCAGTAGTGTTTTGTCGTGGTTTACCATATCACAGTTAAATTCTCTTGATTTTTCAAAGTTCATTTTGGATTTCTTTCGTTGAAATGCAAGATTTAGAATATTTCAGTAGTGTTTTGTCATGGTTTACCATGTCACAGTTACATTCTCTTGATTTTTCAAAGTTCATTTTGAATTTCTGTCGTTGAAATGCAAGAGTTGGAATATTTCAGTAGTGTTTTGTTGTGATTTACCTTGTCACAGTTACATTCTCTTAATTTTTCAAAGTTCATTTTGAATTTCTTTCATTGAAATGCAAGAGTTGGATTATTTCAGTAGTGTTTTGTCGTGGTTTACCTTGTCACAGTTACATTCTCATGATTTTTCAAAGTTCATTTTGAATTTCTTTCACTGAAATGCAAGAGTTGGATTATTTCAGTAGTGTTTTGTTGTGGTTTACCTTGTCAGACTTATATTCTCTTGATTTTTCAAAGTTTATTTTGGATTTCTTTCGTTGAAATGGAAGAGTTGGCATATTTCAGTAGTGTTTTGTCATGGTTTACCTTGTCACAGTTACATTCTCTTAATTTTTCAAAGTTCATTTTGAATTTCTTTCTTTGAAATGCAAGAGTTGGAATATTTCAGTAGTGTTTTGTCGTGGTTTACCGTATCACAGTTACATTCTCTTGGTTTTTCAAAGTTCATTTTGGATTTCTTTCGTTGAAATGCAAGATTTAGAATATTTCAGTAGTGTTTTGTCATGGTTTACCATGTCACAGTTACATTCTCTTGATTTTTCAAAGTTCATTTTGAATTTTTTTCGTTGAAATGCAAGAGTTGGAATATTTCAGTAGTGTTTTGTTGTGATTTACCTTGTCACAGTTACATTCTCTTAATTTTTCAAAGTTCATTTTGAATTTCTTTCATTGAAATGCAAGAGTTGGATTATTTCAATAGTGTTTTGTCGTGGTTTACCTTGTCACAGTTACATTCTCATGATTTTTCAAAGTTCATTTTGAATTTCTTTCACTGAAATGCAAGAGTTGGATTATTTCAGTAGTGTTTTGTTGTGGTTTACCTTGTCAGACTTATATTTTCTTGATTTTTCAAAGTTCATTTTGGATTTCTTTCGTTGAAATGCAAGAGTTGGCATATTTCAGTAGTGTTTTGTCATGGTTTACCTTGTCACAGTAACATTCTCTTAATTTTTCAAAGTTCATTTTGAATTTCTTTCGTTGAAATGCAAGATTTGGAATATTTCAGTAGTGTTTTGTTGTGGTTTACCTTGTCACAGTTACATTCTCTTGATTTTTCAAAGTTCATTTTGAATTTCTTTCGTTGAAATGCAAGAGTTGGAATATTTCAGTAGCGTCTTGTCGTGGTTTACCTTGACACAGTTACATTCTCATAATTTTTCAAAGTTCATTTTGAATTTCTTTCGTTGAAATGCAAGAGTTGGAATATTTCAGTAGTGTTTAGTTGTGTTTTACCTTGTCACAGTTACATTCTCTTGGTTTTTCAAAGTTCATTTTGGATTTCTTTCATTGAAATGCAAGATTTGGAATATTTCAGTAGTGTTCTTGTCGTGGTTTACCTTGTCAAGGTTACATTCTCTTGATTTTTCAAAGTTTATTTTGAATTTCTTTTGTTGAAATGCAAGAGTTGGAATATTCCAGTAGTGTTTTGTCGTGGTTTACCTTGTCACAGTTACATTCTCTTGATTTTTCAAAGTTCATTTTGAATTTCTTTCGTGCAATGCAAGAGTTGGAATACTTCAGTACTGTTTTGTCGTGGTTTACCTTGTCACAGTGACATTCTCTTGATTTTTCAAAGTTCATCTTGAATTTCTTTCGTTGAAATGCAAGAGTTGGAATATTTCAGTGGTGTTTTGTTGTGCTTTACCTTGTCACAGTTACATTCTCTTGATTTTTCAAAGTTCATTTTGAATTTCTTTCGTGAAATGCAAGAGTTGGAATATTTCAGTAGCATTTTGTCTTGGTTTACCATTTCACTGTTACATGCTCTTTATTTTTCAAAGTTCATTTTGAATTTCTTTCGTGAAATGCAAGAGTTGGAATATTTCAGTAGTGTTTTATCGTGGTTTACCTTGTCACAGTTACATTCTCTTGATTTTTCAAAGTTCATTTTGGATTTATTTCCTTGAAATGCAAGAGTTGGAATATTTCAGTAGTGTTTTGTCGTGGTTTACCTTGTCACAGTTACATTCTCTTGATTTTTCAAAGTTCATTTTGGATTTCTTTCCTTGAAATGCAAGAGTTGGAATATTTCAGTAGTGTTTTGTCGTGGTTTACCTTGTCACAGTTACATTCTCTTGATTTTTCAAAGTTCATTTTTGGATTTGTATCATTGAAATGTAAGAGTTGGAATATTTCAATAGTGTTTTGTTATGGTTTACCTTGTCACAGTTACATTCTCTTGATTTTTAAAAGTTCATTTTGAATTTCTTTCGTTGAAATGCAAGAGTTGGAATATTTCAGTAGTGTTTTGTTGTGATCTACCTTGTCACAGTTACATTCTCTTGATTTTTCAAAGTTCATTTTGAATTTCTTTCATTGAAATGCAAGAGTTGGATTATTTCAGTAGTGTTTTGTCGTGGTTTACCTTGTCACAGTTACCTTCTCATGATTTTTCAAAGTTCATTTTGAATTTCTTTCACTGAAATGCAAGAGTTGGATTATTTTAGTAGTGTTTTGTTGTGGTTTACCTTGTCAGACTTATAATCTCTTGATTTTTCAAAGTTCATTTTGGATTTCTTTCGTTGAAATGCAAGAGTTGGCATATTTCAGTAGTGTTTTGTCATGGTTTACCTTGTCACAGTTACATTCTCTTAATTTTTCAGAGTTCATTTTGAATTTCTTTCGTTGAAATGCAAGAGTTGGAATATTTTAGTAGTGTTTTGTCGTGGTTTACCAAATCACAGTTACATTCTCTTGGTTTTTCAAAGTTCATTTTGGATTTCTTTCGTTGAAATGCAAGATTTAGAATATTTCAGTAGTGTTTTGTCATGGTTTACCATGTAACAGTTACATTCTCTTGATTTTTCAAAGTTCATTTTGAATTTCTTTCGTTGAAATGCAAGAGTTGGAATATTTCAGTAGTGTTTTGTTGTGATTTACCTTGTCACAGTTACATTCTCTTAATTTTTCAAAGTTCATTTTGAATTTCTTTCATTGAAATGCAAGAGTTGGATTATTTCAGTAGTGTTTTGTCGTGGTTTACCTTGTCACAGTTACATTCTCATGATTTTTCAAAGTTCATTTTGAATTTCTTTCACTGAAATGCAAGAGTTGGATTATTTCGGTAGTGTTTTGTTGTGGTTTACCTTGTCAGACTTATATTCTATTGATTTTTCAAAGCTCATTTTGGATTTCTTTCGTTGAAATGCAAGAGTTGGCATATTTCAGTAGTGTTTTGTCATGGTTTACCTTGTCACAGTTACATTCTCTTAATTTTTCAAAGTTCATTTTGAATTTCTTTCGTTGAAGTGCAAGAGTTGGAATATTTCAGTAGTGTTTTGTTGTGCTTTACCTTGTCACAGTTACATTCTCTTGATTTTTCAAAGTTTTTCAAAGTGTGTGTGTGCTGTTTCTGTGTGCGTGTGTCTTCTCTCTGTGTGTTTTCGTCTCTGTGTGTGTGTGTGTGTCGTCTCTGTGCGTGTTTCGTCGCTATGTGTGTGTCGTCTCTGTGTATCATGTGACTTGGTACTTTGAAATTATTTTCTACAATAGCGTAACTATCATGTGACTTGGTACTTTGAAATTATTTTCTATAATAGCGTAACTATCATGTGACTTGGTATTTTGAAATTATTTTCTATAATAACGTAACTATCATGTGACTTGGTACTTTGAAATTATTTTATACAATAGCGTAACTATCATGTGACATGATACCTTGAAATTATTTTCTATAATGACGTAACTATCATGTGACTTGGCACTTTGAAATTATTTTCTACAATAGCGTAACTATCATGTGACTTGGTACTTTGAAATTATTTTCTATAATAGCGTAACTATCATGTGACTTGGTACTTTGAAATTATTTTCTACAATAGCGTAACTATCATGTGACTTGGTACTTTGAAATTATTTTCTATAATAACGTAACTATCAAGTGACTTATTACTTTGAAATTTTTTTCTATAATAGCGTAACTATCATGTGACTTGAGTGACAAGGTAAACCATGACAAAACACTACTGAAATATGCAAACTCTTGCATTTCAACGAAAGAAATCCAAAATGAACTTTGAAAAATCAAGAGAATATAAGTCTGACAAGGTAAACCACAACAAATAATCCAACTCTTGCATTTCAGCGAAAGAACTTCAAAATGAACTTTGAAAAATCATAAGAATGTAAATGTGACAAGGTAAACCAGGACAAAACACTACTGAAATAATCCAACTCTTGCATTTCAATGAAAGAAATTCAAAATGAACTTTGAAAAATTAAGAGAATGTAACTGTGACAAGGTAAATCACAACAAAACACTACTGAAATATTCCAACTCTTGCATTTCAACGAAAGAAATTCAAAATGAACTTTGAAAATTCAAGAGAATGTAACTGTGACATGGTAAACCATGACAAAACACTACTGAAATATTTTAAATCTTGCATTTCAACGAAAGAAATCCAAAATGAACTTTGAAAAACCAAGAGAATGTAACTGTGATATGGTAAACCATGACAAAACACTACTGAAATATTCCAACTCTTGCATTTCAACGAAAGAAATTCAAAATGAACTTTGAAAAATTAAGAGAATGTAACTGTGACAAGGTAAACCATGACAAAACACTACTGAAATATGCCAACTCTTGCATTTCAATGAAAGAAATCCAAAATGAACTTTGAAAAAGCAAGAGAATATAAGTCTGACAAGGTAAACCACAACAAAACATTACTGAAATAATCCAACTCTTGCATTTCAATGAAAGAAATTCAAAATGAACTTTGAAAAATCAAGAAAATGTAACTGTGACAAGGTAAATCACAACAAAACACTACTGAAATATTCCAACTCTTGCATTTCAACGAAAGAAATTCAAGATGAACTTTTAAAAATCAAGAGAATGTAACTGTGACAAGGTAAACCATAACAAAACACTACTGAAATATTCCAACTCTTGCATTTCAATGATACAAATCCAAAAATGAACTTTGAAAAATCAAGAGAATGTAACTGTGACAAGGTAAACCACGACAAAATACTACTGAAATATTCCAACTCTTGCATTTCAAGGAAAGAAATCCAAAATGAACTTTGAAAAATCAAGAGAATGTAACTGTGACAAGGTAAACCACGACAAAACACTACTGAAATATTCCAACTCTTGCATTTCAAGGAAATAAATCCAAAATGGACTTTGAAAAATCAAGAGAATGTAACTGTGACAAGGTAAACCACGATAAAACACTACTGAAATATTCCAACTCTTGCATTTCACGAAAGAAATTCAAAATGAACTTTGAAAAATCAAGAGAATGTAACTGTGACAAGGTAAAGCACAACAAAACACTACTGAAATATTCCAACTCTTGCATTTCAACGAAAGAAATTCAAGATAAACTTTGAAAAATCAAGAGAATGTCACTGTGACAAGGTAAACCACGACAAAACACTACTGAAGTATTGCAACTCTTGCATTGCACGAAAGAAATTCAAAATGAACTTTGAAAAATCAAGAGAATGTAACTGTGACAAGGTAAACCACGACAAAACACTACTGGAATATTCCAACTCTTGCATTTCAACAAAAGAAATCCAAAATTAACTTTGAAAAATCAAGAGAATGTAACCTTGACAAGGTAAACCACGACAAGACACTACTGAAATATTCCAACTCTTGCATTTCAATGAAACAAATCCAAAATGAACTTTGAAAAATCAAGAGAATGTAACTGTGACAAGGTAAAACACAACTAAACACTACTGAAATATTCCAACTCTTGCATTTCAACGAAAGAAATTCAAAATTAACTTTGAAAAATTAAGAGAATGTAACTGTGACAAGGTAAACCACGACAAGACACTACTGAAATATTCCAACTCTTGCATTTTAACGAAAGAAATTCAAAATGAACTTTGAAAAATCAAGAGAATGTAACTGTGACAAGGTAAAGCACAACAAAACACCACCGAAATATTCCAACTCTTGCATTTCAACGAAAGAAATTCAAAATGAACTTTGAAAAATTAAGAGAATGTAACTGTGACAAGGTAAACCATGACAAAACACTACTGAAATATGCTTACTCTTGCATTTCAACGAAAGAAATCCAAAATGAACTTTGAAAAATCAAGAGAATATAAGTCTGACAAGGTAAACCACGACAAAACACTACTGAAATAATCCAACTCTTGCATTTCAGTGAAAGAAATTCAAAATGAACTTTGAAAAATTATGAGAATGTAACTGTGATAAGGTAAACCACGACAAAACACTACTGAAATAATCCAACTCTTGCATTTCAATGAAAGATATTCAAAATGAACTTTGAAAAATTAAGAGAATGTAACTGTGACAAGGTAAATCACAACAAAACACTACTGAAATATTCCAACTCTTGCATTTCAACGAAACAAATTCAAAATGAACTTTGAAAAATCAAGAGAATGTAACTGTGACATGGTAAACCATGAAAAAACACTACTGAAATATTCTAAATCTTGCATTTCAACGGAAGAAATTCAAAATGAACTTTGAAAAATTAAGAGAATGTAACTGTGACAAGGTAAACCATGACAAAACACTACTGAAATATGCTTACTCTTGCATTTCAACGAAAGAAAACCAAAATAAACTTTGAAAAATCAAGAGAATATTAGTCTGACAAGGTAAACCACAACAAAACACTACTGAAATAATCTAACTCTTGCATTTCAGTGAAAGAAATTCAAAATGAACTTTGAAAAATCATGAGAATGTAACTGTGACAAGGTAAACCACGACAAAACACTACTGAAATAATCCAACTATTGCATTTCAATGAAAGAAATTCAAAATGAACTTTGAAAAATTAAGAGAATGTAACTGTGACAAGGTAAATCACAACAAAACACTACTGAAATATTCCAACTCTTGCATTTCAACGAAAGAAATTCAAAATGAACTTTGAAAAATCAAGAGAATGTAACTGTGACATGGTAAACCATGACGAAACACTACTGAAATATTCTAAATCTTGCATTTCAACGAAAGAAATCCAAAATGAACTTTGAAAAACCAAGAGAATGTAACTGTGATATGGTAAACCACGACGAAACACTACTGAAATATTCCAACTCTTGCATTTCAACGAAAGAAATTCAAAATGAACTTTGAAAAATTAAGAGAATGTAACTGTGACAAGGTAAACCATGACAAAACACTACTGAAATATGCTTACTCTTGCATTTCAACGAAAGAAAACCAAAATAAACTTTGAAAAATCAAGAGAATATTAGTCTGACAAGGTAAACCACAACAAAACACTACTGAAATAATCTAACTCTTGCATTTCAGTGAAAGAAATTCAAAATGAACTTTGAAAAATCATGAGAATGTAACTGTGACAAGGTAAACCACGACAAAACACTACTGAAATAATCCAACTATTGCATTTCAATGAAAGAAATTCAAAATGAACTTTGAAAAATTAAGAGAATGTAACTGTGACAAGGTAAATCACAACAAAACACTACTGAAATATTCCAACTCTTGCATTTCAACGAAAGAAATTCAAAATGAACTTTGAAAAATCAAGAGAATGTAACTGTGACATGGTAAACCATGACGAAACACTACTGAAATATTCTAAATCTTGCATTTCAACGAAAGAAATCCAAAATGAACTTTGAAAAACCAAGAGAATGTAACTGTGATATGGTAAACCACGACAAAACACAACTGAAATATTCCAACTCTTGCATTTCAATGAAAGAAATTCAAAATGAACTTTGAAAAATCAAGAGAATGTAACTGTGACAAGGTAAACCATGACAAAACACTACTGAAATATTCCAACTCTTGCATTTCAACGATAGAAATACAAAATGAACTTTTAAAAATCAAGAGAATGTAACTGTGACAAGGTAAACCATTACAAAACACTACTGAAATATTCCAACTCTTGCATTTCAATGATACAAATCCAAAAATGAACTTTGAAAAATCAAGAGAATGCAACTGTGACAAGGTAACCTCGATAAAACACTACTGAAATATTCCAACTCTTGCATTTCACGAAAGAAATTCAAAATGAACTTTGAAAAATCAAGAGCATGTAACAGTGAAATGGAAAACCAGGACAAAATACTACTGAAATATTCCAACTCTTGCCTTTCACGAAAGAAATTCAAAATGAACTTTGAAAATCAAGAGAATGTAGCTGTGACAAGGTAAAGCACAACAAAACACTACTGAAATATTCCGACTCTTGCATTTCAAGGAAAAAAATCCAAAATGAACTTAAAAAAATCAAGAGAATGTAACTGTGACAAGGTAAACCACGATAAAACACTATTGAAATATTCCAACTCTTGCATTTCACGAAAGAAATTCAAAATGAACTTTGAAAAATCAAGAGAATGTAACTGTGACATGGTAAACCACGACAAAACACTACTGAAATATTCCAACTCTTGCATTTCAAGGAAAGAAATCCAAAATGAACTTTGAAAAATCAAGAGAATGTAACTGTGACAAGGTAAACCATAACAAAACACTACTGAAATATTCCAACTCTTGCATTTCAAGGAAAGAAATCCAAAATGAACTTTAAAAAATCAAGAGAATGTAACTGTGACAAGGTAAACTACGATAAAACACTATTGAAATATTCCAACTCTTTCATTCACGAAAGAAATTCAAAATGAACTTTGAAAAATCAAGAGAATGTAACTGTGACATGGTAAACCACGACAAAACACTACTGAAATATTCCAACTCTTGCATTTCACGAAAGAAATTCAAAATGAACTTTTGAAAAATCAAGAGAATGTAACTGTGACATGGTAAATCACGACAAAACACTACTGAAATATTCCAACTCTTGCATTTCACGAAAGAAATTCAAAATGAACTTTGAAAAATCAAGAGAATGTAACTGTGACAAGGTAAAGCACAACAAAACACTACTGAAATATTCCAACTCTTGCATTTCAACGAAAAAATCCAAAATGAACTTTGAAAGATCAAGAGAATGTCACCGTGACAAGCTAAAGCACAACAAGACACTACTGAAATATTCCAACCTTGCATTTCGACGAAAGAAATTCAAAATGAACTTTGAAAAATTAAGAGAATGTAACTGTGACAAGGTAAACCACGACAAAACACTACTGAAATAATCCAATTCTTGCATTTCAATGAAAGAAATTCAAAATGAACTTTGAAAAATCAAGAGAATGTAACTGTGACAAGGTAAAGCACAACAAAACACTACTGAAATATTCCAACTCTTGCATTTCAATGAAAGAAATCCAAAATGAACTTTGAAAAATCAAGAGAATGTAACTGTGACAAGGTAAACCACGACAAAACACTGCTGAATTTAAGTATGTTTCATCTCATTCGAAGACATGTAAAAAAAAGGTGAAAAAAATATATAATGTTAAAAAAAATCAAAAAAAATGGGGAGGGGGGGGGGTCAAAAAGTTGGAGGGAGGGGGCGCCCTCCGAGTTTGGGGATAGGGGACCTTTTGGGGGTTGATGTCTCTGCTGGTTAGGGTCGTTGGTGATTATGATCCTTGATGGTTCGTACTCACATACACCTTACTACTTGATTTGCAAGGATTTCTAAGGTTTGTTCTGAATTTCATTATTAAAATTCTTTTCTTGCCATCTACATCTCTCTTAGTATCAACTTTTTAGCATACTATAACGTTAGACTCTATTTTAAATTGACAACACTGTTCAAACGCCACTTGCGTATTATACGGAGCACATCGAAGAAGTAAAGCTATGTCAAGTCATAAGACCATTTCATAATCGTTAACTATTTCCATAGATTGATATAGTTCCAAATTTATAATAAAAAAGGTATGAATTAACATGCTCTTCAGGGTTACCTTAACTGCTAATCACTTTAACCCTTTTTTCTCCATCTTCATGCGATCCAATTCACAAATGTTATCTAGCTCTGTTTTTTTCCCCTATTATTCAAATAAGATCGTTCGTACAGTCCAATTCGCGAATCCCTTATCCCTTTTTTGCAAATGTCAATCAAACAATTCTGATTGTAGCATCCAATTTTTTAATAACAAACTACTCTCGAGTTAAGGCAATTGTCCAAAAAATCAGAAATTAATCTCGTTCGTATAGTCCAATTCGCAAATGCTAAACCCTTTTTCTTTTTCTCCAACTTCATACGATCCAATTCGCAAATGCTAAACCCTTTTTTTAGAGCTATGATCGCAATGAATGGTACTTGTTATCAGAAAAAAATGCCAATTGCCAAAAAAAAAAAATAAAAATAAAACACGCCATGCTGAATGTGCTTCAAAAACCCATCTGGTTGAAAGCATGTTTGTTATCGTTAACCATTTCCATAGATTGATATTGTTCCAAATTTATAATAAATATCTCACTTTTTGCAATGTGCCGGAACCAGTGGGGAATCCCCGCTCGTACTGCTCGCTTTTAAACCCTTAGAATAGCATAGGAAGGAACATAAACCCTTAGAATAGCATAGGAAGGAACATAAACTCTTAGAATAGCATAGGAAGGAACATAAACCCTTAGAATAGCATAGGAAGGAACATAAGCTCCTGGAGTAGCATAGGAAGGAACATAAGCTCCTGGAGTAGCACAGGAAGGAACATAATCCACCCAAATAGCATAGGAAGGAACATAAGGCAAGCAAATCCATAAGTACATGCTCTGGAAAGGTGCCAAGGAACGTAATCCACCCAAATAGCACAGGAAGGAACATAATCTACCCAAATAGCATAGGAAGGAACATAAGGCAAGCAAATCCATACCTACATGCTCTGGAAAGGTGCCAAGGAACGTAATCCACCCAAATAGCACAGGAAGGAACGCAAGGCAAGCAAATCAATAAGTACATGCTCTGGAAAGGTGCCAAGGAACGTGCTTCAAGCAAATAGCATGGTAATTCCTATAGCTTCAAGCAAATTCATTATAAGCATTCTACTGAAAACGTCTGCCCAATAACCAATACTATATGTTAACAATGGGCAAAGTTCATAACTTGCAGCCCTTTCCTGGGGACTGTAGGGCTTTAATTCATCCTCAAGGACATAGTTATTATATTTTCGACTATGCTGTCCAAAATGGCTATCTCAAAATTTTGATCAGGTGACTTTGAGAAAAAAATGAGGGTGGGAGGGGGACTCGTTGCCCTCCCTCACAAAAACTTTTAAAATACGTTCAATTGAGCCCTCTTGCGATATTCTAGGACCACTGGATAGTTTTCACCGATGCGTTTGGTGAAAAGAGGGGTAGTTGGAGGGGGGCTAGTTGACCTCCATCACTTTACTCCTAAAAGGGAACTAGAGCTTCCGATTTTCGACCAAATGTGTGACCTCTAAAGTTTGCACAATCATCCCTTCCTTAAGAAATTAGACGCCACGGGGTTATAAATTGCAACTCTTGCCCCCAGGATCTGGTGGTTTGTCTCAATCTCAAAAGCCATGTTATATGATCTTTGGACTATATTGAATAAAATGGCTATCTCAAAATTTATATGGACGTATTTCAGGAAAACACGACTTGTGGTGGGGGACCTGCCCTCTGATCACTTTGGCTCTTAAGACGGGCCCCTAGAACTTCTGATTATCAATCCAATGAGCCCCCTCCGAAGTATACCCGACAACTCTTTCTATAAAAGCTTATACGCCCCCAGGGCATAGCTTACGATCCTTGCCCTGAGGGCTGTGGGGGGGGAGTGTTTTCCTCAAAGACATAATTTCCTGACTCTTCAACTACACTGACAATAAATCCTATCTCATAATTTTGATTGGATTTGTTTAGGAAAATGAAGGGCGTGTGTGTGGGGGGGGGTGGCTCTCAAATCCTTTTGAATCTTAAAAAGGGCACTATAGCTTCCAATTTCAAATTAAATGAGCTCCATCTGAAGTTTATACAGCCACTCAATCCACTAAAACCTTATATGCCCCCAGGACATAACTTACCTACCTTGCCTCAGAGCTCGGGGGGGGGGGGGTTATCAACCTTGGGGCATTGTTATATGTTCTTTGGGCTAGTTTGAACAAAGTGGCTATCTAACAATTTTAAACACATATGTTTAATAAAAAGAGGGGTAGTCGGGGTGGGGGGGGGGCTAGTTGCCCAACATCACTTTCAAGTCTTAAAAGGAAACTAGAGCTTCCGATTTTCAACCAAATGAGCCTCCTCTAAATTTTATACAACAACCCCTTCCATATAAAATTTGAATTTTATTTACTTTCGTTGGTTCTTCACTTGATGATTTAATGAGCCGACCTTTTCGTCTAGAAGAGGTTTTATCGACACCAATAGCAAGAGATGTGGAACCGTGTATGAACCAAGTTAGATTTCAACCGTTAAAAAATAGTGCTTATGTCCAAAGATTGAAGTTATACCCCGGGGAAGCCGATTCGTTGCGTTTATGTGCCTGGAATTGTCACCTCACTACTGGTTATGAAGATGTGTTGAAATTTCTTTCTGATTCTCAAGGAAAAATTAGTTTTATTGGCATATCTGAAAGTTTTTTTAGTCAGGAACACTCTTTCTCGCTGTATTCTTTTCCAGATTATAATTTGGAGGCTAAAAACCGGACGTCACTTCACAGAGGGGGAATTGCATGTTTGATTTCAAAGTCATTGACATACCAAGTAAGAAATGATATTGATGTTTGGATAGAGGGTAAGTTTGAAAGTTTTAGCATAGATTTAAATTTGGGTAGTAGAAAATTTTTGATTAGTATTGTGTATAAGCCACCGAGCGCAAGCTGGGAAGATTTTGAGCGTGGATTTGATCAACTTACGCGTGCGGTGTCTCGGACAGGTTTAGATTTTATTTGTATGGGTGATTTTAACTTTGATCTGCTATCGCTGGATGGAGTGAATCTTGATTTTTTTAATTTGATGGTTGCTAATGATCTTTTTCCCCTAGCTAATATTCCAACACGGGTGACGAGTCATTCAGCTACTCTCATTGACAATATTTTTGTTGGTTCGAAGTATCTGGACCGTAGTTATGCTGATGTGGTTCTGTACCCTTGTTCTGACCATTTTCCAGTTCTCGGAACGGTACCTTGTGTCTACATAAAAAGAAATGAAAGAAAAAAAGTGAAGACTCGATCGTTAAAAAAAGAGAACTTACAGAGGTTTGGTGATGAGTTAAGCAGCACTGATCTTAGCGAGATTTTGGAGATAAAAGATGACGCTTCTGGGGCATTTGATTGCATGATGGGGATCATACAGCCAATTTATGACAAGACTTTCCCAGTTAAATTTGTGAAACCGCATAAGGATCAACCCAGGAAGCCTTGGATAACTACAGAAATTCTTGAAGCGTCAGATTTAAGAAATCAAGTGTATGCAGATTATTTAAATAGTAAGTGTGTCAAGAAATTGGAAGAGTTTAAAATAATACGCAATAAAGTGAACTCAATGAGAAGAAAAGCTAAAAAAGAATATTTTGCTAACCAACTGAGTTTAAATAAGGATAATGCGAGAGGAACTTGGAAGGTTATAAATGACCTATTGGGAAAGAGGAAAGAAGCTCCACCCAATTCGCTGCTGATTAAAGGAGAAGCAGTGAGTGATGAAACGATTATTACTAATAAATTTGCTGAGTTCTTTTCAAGTATTGGTCAAAAGGTGCAGGCGGAAGGGTTAGTGAATTTTAATAATGATTCCTTGGAGGACGAATTTTTGGATGAAAGAGGAATTGGAAATGAAATTGAATTTCAACCGTGTACTGGAGATGAAATTCTGAAGGTTGTGAAAACAATCAAATCTAATTCAGCAGGGACAGATGGAATTAATTTGAAGGCTTTTAAATCAGTGATGTGTTATTTAATACCATGTCTCGTCCACATAATCAATCTTTCCCTGGAAACTGGGGTATTCCCCGATGCGCTTAAAAGGGCAAAAGTCATCCCTCTCCATAAAGGTGGGTCTAAACTAGATATAGAAAATTATAGACCTATATCAATCCTTCCCCTGTTTTCAAAAATATTTGAAAAAATTGTGCATAAAAGGCTATATGATTACCTTACGAAAACAGGGATGTTAAGTGAAACTCAGTTCGGCTTGAGGAAAGGTCACTCGACGTCGGACGCCGTGCATTCTCTCTGTTATATTGTAAATAGATGCTTTGAACGTGGTGAAATCCCTTTGACTGTTTTTATTGATTTTAGAAAGGCGTTTGATACAGTGGATTTTAAAATTTTACTCAAACGTCTACAGTCCCTTGGAGTTCGTGGTAATTATCTGAAGTGGTTTGATAGTTTTTTAAGTGGAAGATCTATTCAAGTTGTTTTAAATGATGCATTTTCTTCTCCCTATCAAGTTAAGTGTGGTGTACCTCAGGGATCTGTCTTGGGACCACTTCTGTACCTTGTGTATGTTGATTCAATGCGTTTTTACTTACCGGAGTGTTTTATCACGACTTTCGCGGATGATACTGCTTTAACTACGTCTAGTCGAATGATTGATGATCTATTGTTGAAAGTAAATAGAGTTTTAAAGTCATTTTATGTATTTACAAGTTTCAGCCTTTTGTCAGTGAATGTTAAAAAAACTAATTTTATGATTTTTAGGAGAGTTGGTAAGCCTCCGACTGTTGATGGAGAGATATTTTTTAATGGTAAGCCTTTGTCACAGGTGCATGAGGTGCGTTATTTGGGCTTCCAGCTTGATTGTAATTTGTCTTGGAAGCACCATATTGATCTTGTTGCAGCTAAAGTTGCTAGAGGTCTGGGAATTTTGCGTCGTTTGAAGCATTTTTTACCATTATCGGTTCTTTTATTATTGTATCATAGTATTGTTGCGCCTTATATTTCTTATGGTTGTGTCATTTGGTCTAGCAATTCTTATGCAAATTTCAAAAGAGTGCAGATTTTACAAAATAAAACAGTGCGTCTTCTTGGGAATTATATAGAAAATGTGAATGATACCGCGTCATGTTTTAAAAAACTAAGAGTGCTTAACATTGGTCAGGTTCGCGATTACCAAGCTGCTATTTTTGCCTATAGATGTTGGAATGATGTATGTCCTCCAGTTTTTACAAATTTTTTTCGCGTAAATAGTTCACTCCACAGGTATGCGACTAGAGAGGCGGAAAATTTTACGGTTGAGTATCGAGACACCACACGTGCAGGTTTCGGAATTCGGTATTTGGCTCCGGCTATTTGGAATGATATCCCAGTTGGCGTTCGGGAAGCTAAACACATTGGGTCGTTTAAAGTAAAAATAAAAAACATTAATTGGGAGAGGGGAGGTAATTTGTTATTATTGTCATTATTAATGTCTTTTTTTTTTTCATAGTTTTTGGTATTATTGTTTAATTGAGAGTGTTCAGGACTTTTTTTTTTTTTTTTTTTTTTTTTTTTAAATGAAATTTTTAAAAGGTTGAGAATTAGAGGATTGCAGCCGTCTTTCATCAGGCTTTTTGAGCCTTCCCCGGGCGGTTGCTTGTATATAGTTTATTTTGTAATTAGTAGTAAATAAAGCAAGTCAAGTCAATGCCCCTGGCATAACTTACAACCCTTGCCCCCAGGCACTGGGTTTTTTTTTTAACCCAAAAAGCCTTGTTGTATGATCTTTGGATTACTTTGAATAAGATGACTATCTCAAAACTTCTATTGGATGCATTTTGGTGAGATACAACGTGTGTTGGTGGGGGAGGGGCTGGCAGCTGCCCTACGATCACTTTGACTCTTAAAAAAATCACTAACTTCAGATTACCAATTCAACGAGCCTTCTCGAAGTTTATACGACCACTCTTACTATAAAGACCTTATATGCCCCCAGGGCATAACTTACAACCCTTGCCCTGAGGGCTGTAGTGGGGGGTGTCAACCTCAAAGACATAATTTCCGGATCTTTCAACTATACTGAACAAAATGGCCATCTCAAAATTTTGATTGGATGTGTTTGGGGAAATCATGGGAGTGGGGGGGGGGGGGGGGCTGGTCGCCCTCCAATCTGTTTTGAATATTTAAAAAGGTACTAGTCATTTCAATTTCCAAACAAATGAGGCCCATTAGAAGTTTCTACGACAACTCTTTCTATACGAAGTGGCCTAGTCTAACCAAACAAAAAAATAAATAATACATTATGCCAACATCTTTCTTTACTTAGGCAGCTCTATTGCGCTGTCTATGATACTATCTAGGTAAGTGTAGCGGTCCACTTGATCAATCTTCTCCTTGCTCAACCTCACCTTTTCAGCTTCATTTATTCCTAGCCTTTGCAAATTAGTCTTCTTAAAATTAATTTTCAAACCTATTCTTGCACCTGGAACTCATAAAACGTCTAAAAGTTCATTCATTTTGCTAACACTTTTATCTAGGATGATTAAATCATCAGCATAATCTAAGTCCAGGAGTGTTTCACTTTCCCATTTGATTCAATGTTCTTCCATTCCATTTGCTGTGTTCCATAAGATGTCCATCAAAATGATCCATATAAATGGGGATAAAAAGAAACTCTACTTAACTCCTGATTTAATACGAAATTAAATTTAAAAAAAAAGTTTTTTTCAACTTAAAGTAAGGAGCAACATTAAAACTTAAAATGAACAGAAATTATTACTTATATGAGGGGGTTTGCCCCCTCGCCAATACCTCGCTCTTTACGCTATGAATCGTATTGTTTTCCAATTCTTTAAGAATGACCCCTGAATCTCAAAGGCTGTTCAATTTAGCGTAAAAAGCGAGGTATTGATGAGAGGGAGAACTCCCTCATATATGTAATAATTCTTGTTCGTTTTAACTTTTAATGTTGCTCCTTACTTTCAGTTGAAAAAAAATATTTTTTTATTTAATTTCTAATCGATTTTTAAATAATGCTGGGAAATCTGGCACCCCCTTCATGGAAAAATTCTCGTCCCCTATGAGAAATTCCTCTATGGAAAGATCCTCCAACATAACCCCCTCCCCTCGACCCCCCCCCCCCCAACAGAAACAATCTCCTCTGAAAACGTCTGCATACTTTCTAATAACCAATACTATATGCAAACAAAGCTTGCAGGCAAAGTTCATAGCTTGCAGCCCTTTCCCCAGAGACTGTGGGGGATTAAGTAATCCTCAAAGACATAGTTATTAAATCTCAAAATTTTGATCCGGCGATTTTGGGAACAAAATAAGCGTGGGAGGGGCCTAGTTGCCCTCCAATGTCTTTGGTCACTTAAAAAGGCACTAGAACTTTTAATATCAGTTTGAATGAGTCCTCTTGCGATATTCTAGGACCATTGGGTAGATACGATCACCCCTGGAAAAAAAAAACGTATCAGTGATCTTTCTTCTGGCAAACAATACAAAATTCCACATTTTTACAAATAGAAGCTTGAAACCTCTACAGTAGGGTTCTCTGATACGATGAATCTGATGGTGTGATTTTAAGATTCTATTCATTAAGATTATATGGCATTTAGGGGGTGTTTCCCCCTTTTTTCGTAAATAATTCAAATTTTTTCAGGCTTGCAACTTTTGATGGGTAAGACTAAACTTGATGAAACTTAAATATATGAAATCAGCATGAAAATCAAATTCTTTTAGTATATCTATTAGTATCAGTAGTAAGTAATATAAAGTTTCTAATTACACATACAATTACACATGAATTGCGCAAGAAAAACCCATGCCATTGGCAGTGTATTTACACGTGAACATTCTATGATAAGAATTACACATGGTTGTATTATTTGACGTTTTTTTTTGTTTGTTTTTTTTGGCAAAAAAATTAAGTTTTGAGGAGATTACGTTCCTTGGCACCTTTAAATATGTTTTCAATCAGATGAGTTTTTGAAAGCAGAGTGTGTACATGTGTGTAGGCTTTGATATTTAAAGAATTGGATGCTACAATCAGAATTGTTTGATTTGCAATTGCAAAAAAAAAGGGGTAATAGATTTGTGAATTGGAGTGTAGGTTTGACATCACCAGGCACGTGCGAGGGAAATTTTTGTTGGTGGGGGGGGGCTTAAAAAGGCAAAATGGGGATGAACTACATTAGTTTATAAGACGGATCGTGAAAATCCCAAGGTTGTGTGTACCAAGAATGGACCGGAGGTAGCCTCCCCTACATACACGAATGGATATCGCTAGAATATTTTAAGACGGGGGGCTTTGTTATTTAAAAAAAACTGGATGCTACAATCAGAATTCTTTGATTGACATTTGCAGAAAAAGGGGTAATAGATTTGTGAATTGGAGTGTAGGTTTGACATCACCAGGCACGTGCAAGGGAAATTTTTGTTGGTGGGGGGCTTAAAAAGGCGAAAATGGGGATGAACTACATTAGTTTATAAGACGGGTCGTAAAAATCCCAAGGTTTTGTGTACCAAGAATGGACCGGAGGTAGCCTCCCCTACATACACGAATGGATATCGCTAGAATATTAGTAGAGATGCCTCAGAAGGTCCCACGGGGGCTCCATATATGGGCATAGAACCACGTGGTTTATGGATTTTGTCAGTGAGAGTTTGAAAAACAGGAACTTTCTCACATTTTTTATGGTTTTTGTCAGTGAGAATTTGAAAAAACAGGAACTTTCTCACATTTTTGTATGTTTTTATGGACTTTGTCAGTGAGAATTTGAAAAAACAGGAACTTTCTCACATTTTTGTATGTTTTTATGGACTTTGTCAGTGAGAATTTTGAAAAAAACAGGAACTTTCTCACATTTTTGTATGTTTTTATGGATTTTGTCAGTGAGAATTTGAAAAACAGGAACTTTCTCACATTTATGTCTGTTTGTTGTCAGTGAGAATGAAAAAACAGAAACTTTCTCACTCTAATGGATTATTGAGTCTAATGGGGGCAGGTCAATGACACTTCCTTCTTGTTGTTGCTCTCAGCGAATGTTATGATCCAGAAATAGTATTTGTTGTTGTTGCTCGAGGCGAATGTTATGAGTTTCCAGGAAACAGTTAGATCACGTGTTTCCTTCTCAGCCAATCAGCGAGTCGGTTACATCCCCCTTCTCAGCCAATCAGAGGGCTTGTTACATATGATTTCCCCGTTACATAACAATTCGCCCTTGAGATTTCGTATATAACGGACATGCAATGTGATTAAATTATCAGAAAGTATTGTGACACAATTGATATAACAATGGATAAATTTGATGAATTAGAAGCCATGTCAACTTCAATTTGCAATGTAAGTACATTTTTATTTTCAAATAAAATTGTTTTCCGTGGTCACCCTCCAGAATATTCAGGTAGCCCCCCCCCCCATACAATACCAACTCACTTTACAATCTTTATACTCGATGGAAAACGTAAATATATTCTTTTTACCCTCGAAACCTAACCCCCCCCCTCACTGTTTTACAACCAAATTCTCGCAAATGGAAATAATTATCCTTTCGTTAAATTCCTGTTTTTTATTTTCAAATAAAATTATTTTCATTGCTCACCCTCTAGTATATTCAGGTAAATCCCCCTCCCCCATACAATACAAACATCACTTTACAATCTTTATACTCGATGGAAAACGTAAATATATTCTTTTTACCCTCGAAACCTAACCCCCCCCCCAAATTTACAACCAAATTCTCGCAAATGGAAATAATTATCTTTTCGTTAAATTTTAGCCTTTCTCTATTGTGATTTAAAGTGTCTACTGACTTCTGTCAATTTTTAATGAAAATGCCGCTCTATTTTGACACAATCTCCAGTGCGAGGTTAAAATTAGCTATCACCCCTTTTCCCTCGGTGTTTACGAACGCAGCGGCCAAATTCAAAGGAACTGTTCTTCCGTCAAAATTAAAACACTATGATGCAATAATTAAGCACAGACGTAGTGCCCTATTTTGGAGAAGTGAAACAGATTATTTTCAAATTAAGGTCTAACAATATATTTAGGACATTATGTAAAAGGGGGGAGGGGGCAATACATCGCTTCTAACAGCTTCGTTGTAAGTAAATTATGTAAAAGGGGGAGGGCAATGCCTTCAATTCTAACAGCTTCGTTGTAAAATGAAAACAAACTGTGCATGGCTAGCACATTGGGAGTTGCAAGAAGCTTATATTATGTGTACATTTTAACCTATGTTTGCAAATTTAGGCCTATAAGCTGTGTGTTAACGATCTAATTTAAAGCCCCCCTCTGATTCTTGGGCTTATAACATTTCGAAATTTTTACTTTTTAGTTTACTGAAATGTGATAAATGCTTTTCTAGACAAAATTATGGTTAATAATTTTCTTTCTTTAAAATAAAGGGGGAAATTATTTGATACTAATTTTTTTCTCTTCTTTAAGGCAAATTATGAAGAATTTGCGGCCCCTACATCGAAGAGAGCTTAGGATAACGCATATAGCGAAGAATGCTCGTCACCGCCACCCACTAAGAGAGCAAGGGCTAATAATGTGCCCCCTGCGAAGGCTACTGTCATACAATATGGTCGCTGGCCAAAACCCCCCAGCTCCACACTGCCTGCCCAAGTGCAGCCGTCTGTACCAGCCCATGTCCCGCTGCACAAGTCACAGCTCCTGTACAAGAAATTAATGACATCGTTTGCACATCCGCTCTCCTTGGACCTCTAATAGCTGCCCCATCAACGCTAGGTCAGGAGGTTACCCACCAACACGCACTACCTGGACCTTCGGGCACCCAAGCCCAGACGGATTATGCAAATGTAAGCATTTTTCCTACCTATCTATTTCTTCCAATGTTTTAGTCTTTTCTTTTCACTATTTTTCAACACTGTGTAAAAGTGTATCTCAGAGATATTAACCCCTCACCCCCCAACCATTGTTTTCTCTGCTCCCCCCTCCCTCGGAGATATCTAAATCTAATGTAATTTTTTTGCAAAGAAACCGCTCCTCTTTTTTCTAATCTTTACTATTTTCTCTGTTGCAATCTCTTCACTATCACATATAGTTTTAGGTACCTTTGAAACTCTGTGAATGCTATTCTTCACATAGTTTTAAGACAGAGATTATTCCATTTTATCCATATCAGCGTCCTAATTTACACTGAACCTTACATCGTGCCAAAGATTTTAGCGAAGGGGAAATCAAGTTAACGGTTCTCGGCATTTTGAAGTTCAATCCTGGAAATTGGAACACTCGCGCGGCTTACAATAATTAAACCCATGAGTTCACTGAATCTGTGTGGAATTAGAGAAAAAATAGCGACTTTTGACGGGCATTATGTAAAGGGGGCCGGGAAGAGCTGTGGGAAGCACCGCGGGGAAGCGCCGCGGGGCCGAGAAGCGCCTTGGGGATGCGCCTCGGGCCCCGAGAAGCGCTGAGGGATGCGCCGCGGGCCAGAGAAGCAACGCAGGATGCGCTGCGGACCCGAAAAGCGCCGCAGGATGCGCCGCCGGTCCGAAAAGCGCCGCAAAAAAAATTGAACACTGAAAATAAACGAACAAATTGCCGCCTTCTATGTCATATCTTAGATTATCTTAAGTTGGAACTTTCAGTTGAATTAACCAAATGTTATTAAGCAATAATCCAAATTTTAACAGTAGGGATGATTTGAACACTTTGAAAATAAGCTATTTTTCATTTATAGGTTGGTGCATTGGTCCCCTACTCACCATCGAGTGAAGAAGAGGAAGAAGAGGCAATGGAGTTTCAGGACAACGAAACATGGGACAACTCTATTGATGTACCATCTAATATTGATGAGTTTTTAGTTGATTTTTTTAATGTAGAACCTAGCACAGTTGAGCATGCGGACTTGAGCCCGAACACTTTACAAATTTTAGAGGGTTTTACAGGGAACCCTCCTCCCACTGATTACCTACTTCCACTTCAAACAACTGAAGTGGAGCACAGCCCAAATATTGTTGAACAACTTGGGGGAGGGGGTACGACTTTTCCCGATTTTCTATTGTCCAATACAATTTTAAATAATATAGTTGTTTTCACTGCAACGTTTGGGGATCCCTTTAATACACTTATGGGGGAAATTTTGTTTTTGATCCTGTAGAGATTGTGCATGCCTATGTAGATAAAATTCGTGCACTACTGGAGAAACAAATTCAATTGTGGGGGGGGGTAGGGATTCAATTAAGGTTTTTTAAGCTTAAAGGTTTTTTATTTGAATGAGGGGAAAAGCAAGGTTTACTATCATTTTATACATTCCGAGATGCGCGTAATTTATCCAAATTTAGAAAATTTTGAGGGTGTTTTTAGTGAGTGGGTAGGACAAATTATAGCGCATCTCGAGAACTATAACGAAAATGGGAGTGGGTCTGTAGTTTTATTTATTGAAAATTTAAGCGTAAATATTTGTAAATTTAAGAAAGATTTTATTTTAAGAGGGGGGCATAGGGACACGGGCATAGTTTTAAATTATAATCCAGATCTAGAAGGTTGTCGTGGTGTCCAGAAGATCTGTTTTGAAACAGATCAAAAGTGTTTCAAGTATGCTTTCCTCATATCAACTTTCCGACCATTGAAAGATGACGCAACCAAGACGAATTTAGATCACTGGGCTATACATGGGAAGGACGGGTCCGATTTCCCAGTTGTAGATTTTTCTTGCTTAGAAGGAAAATACCCAGTAACGCTAAGATCTATTGACATTTTTGAAAGGGCTAATGCACATTTAAATATTGGCGTTACTGTGGTACAATACGAAACAGAATTTGAAGATGGGGCTCATTCTAAAAAGAAGGGGGTGGTCTTCCCAGTAAGGGGCCCGTCAGTTGATTTGGTTAAACACTGGGTTTGGTTGCTTTACACACCGCCTAGTGAACCAAATGCAATCGGCCATTTTAACCCTATCACTGACATAAGTAGAGTTCTGGGGGAGGGTAAGAATAAGGGGGAACGTTTCTACTGTCCAACATGCCTCTCTAGATTTTGGACTGAATTAAAGTTGCGAAATCATATGAGACACAGTAGACGGCATGGATATCAGACAGTGGAAACGGTTTCAGGGGATAGGGCCATCCTACGCTTTAAAAATTTTCAGAATACCCTTCTCCAATGCAACAAAATATCTTTGGACTGTGAAGCTAAGCTGGTGGAGGTGAACGATCCCCAATATCCAAACCGTATCAAAGAACACCAGGACATTGCAGTGTCCTATGCTCATGCGCAAAGAGACAGTTCTAACACCATGCGGTTGTTAGAAATAGTTGAGACATTGTATGAGAATGAGTGCATGGTCAAGGCATTGACTAAACTGATTGGCACGGCTAATGGTGCTATTTCTCGTTTGAGAAATACGCATTATCCAATGGTGCTGTCTGCAGAGGATCGTCTCGCGATTAAAAATCAAAAAATATGTTGGGTATGTAAGGGGGAGTTTGTAGAGGAGGATAAGGGGACTAAAGGGAAAAGAGGCGATGGGAGGGGGAAAGTCAGAGACCATGATCACTTGTGGCAGGAAATATCATCTGGGGGTAGTAATTTTAGGGGGGTAGCGCATCAATCGTGTAATTTAAATGTTAGCCAACAGTTTTTTATCCCAGTTTTTATTCACAACTCTAATTATGACTTAAAATTTATTTTACCGGCACTGGCACGTATGCACAGGGAGGGAGGGGGAGTAGACAGTCCATGGGTAAATAATTCATTTACCTATAACATTATTCCCAAATCGGCCGAGAAGTTGTTGCTTCTCGAACTGAAATGGCAGGTAGTGGATAATGAACGTACGTGCTGGAATAAAATTAGGTTTTTAGATTCCTTTAGTTTTTTTCCCAAGTCCTTAAGTCAACTAATTCAAGTGCAGAAAAGCGACAATTTTGATAGCTTTCCCTTGCTTAAACAGCACTTTCCAGACAGTGAAATGTATGACTTATTAACCAGCAAAGGTGTATATGCATATGATTATTACTGTTCTGGCGCTCGCTTAAGCGAGGAGAAACTACCTCCAATTGAAGCTTTTCACAATTCACTGACCAACAGTGAATGCACAGCCGAGGAGTATGAGTTTGCCAAGAAGGTGTGGTCCAAGGGGGATTGTAAAAATGGGTGGGATTATTGTAGACTGTACTTGGCCAGTGACGTTTTAACTCTGTTGGATATAGTCTGTAAGAATACAGACCAGATCTATTCAGAGTTCGGGTTAGATATAGGATATTATTTTTCTACACCCCATTTAGTGATGGATTTAATTTTAAAAATTAGTAGGGAGGAAATAGGCCTAATCACGGATGTAGATCAACACCTTTTTGTAGAGCGTTCAATGAGGGGAGGGTATGTTTTTCACGGGGACCGCGTCTTATCAACCGATCCGAGCGGACAAAGCACCGGTGTAAAGTCAAGTGCAGTGCTCTTGGACATGAACTCGTTGTACCCCTCGGCAATGTCCCACTACTCTTTGCCGTGTGGGAACTATCAATGGCTTGAGAATCCTTGTGAGTTCCCCGACATTAACACCGTCGAGGACAACGGGCCACAAGGATGGTTCTTTGAAATTGACGGTCACATTCCGCTGGCGCTTCACGACTCAGTCAAAGATTTTGTTTTTCCCTGTATCAATCGACCAGTGACCAGGGACTCGCTGAGCCCCTACAACCGATCATTGGTTGAGGATATGGGGATGCATTGGACCCCCTCTAAACAAAAGCTGATTGCTGATTTGGACCCTAAAGAGAATATCGTTGTTCACCATGTGCTTTTGCACTGGATGGTGAACAATGGTTTCAAGATCACCAAAATACATAGGGTCCTGCAGTTCAATTAGCGACCATATTTGTAAACGTTTATCGATACTTTTGTCGATTAACGCTCTAGGGCAAATTCCAAGGTAGAGAAGGAATTTTACAAGCTCATTCTAAATTCAGCGTTTGGCAAAATGTGTGAAAGCGTACGTAACAGATCTCGCTGCGACGTCGTGACTGACCCTCTAGAGTGTGCACGAATTATTGCCGATCCCAATTTTACATCATTCACGAGCATAGAGGCCGGCATGGTCCTTCTACACAGGAAAAAGCGAAATGTGGTACTGAACAAGAATATAGCAGGCGGTAGTTCAGTACTAGAAATTTCAAAAAAGCTCATGTTATCGTTCTTTTACAATGTGTGCAAGGTGCAATGGCCACGGGAGGGGGAGGTTCAAGTTTACTATGGGGATACAGATTCTCTGCTGTTAAAGGTAAATGGGACTGAAGATTTATTGGGTGATTTAGAAAAGGGGGAACACATCAGCTCGCGGATGGATTTCACCAACTGGAATCCATCACTCTACCCCGAGTTGGTGAAACGTCAAGCCCCCAACCAACTATTAATGTTAAAATCAGAGACGGGGAGTGATTTGATATCCAGAGGGGTGTTCCCGGGCCCCAAAGTTTATTGTGTTGAAACACATAGTGGGGATGAAAAGAAGACATGTAAAGGGGTGCCTACACATTTTGTAAAGAGCAATTTCAACATGAGCGTGTACAGAGACTGTGTAGAAAGTAGCCTAGTGCCGAGAGCACACGTGCTTGCAATTCGCTCTCTACAGTATAGAAATTATACTGTGAGAGTGGAAAAGAATGCAAT
The DNA here is from genome assembly GCA_027921565.1 of Artemia sinica. NCBI lineage: Eukaryota > Metazoa > Arthropoda > Branchiopoda > Anostraca > Artemiidae > Artemia > Artemia sinica. The sequence goes on along the minus strand of CM051271.1, from coordinate 3,128,556 downwards.
GTCATGTATATCTGACAAGGTCTATGTGCTCGAGAATGGTGTGAGTGTTCTGCCTCATGGCCACTATCGTATTTCAGACCGAGTTGAATGCATAGACTATCGTAATCAACTTGGTCTGGATAAATTAACCTAATCTGACTAACCCACCCACTAACCCAAGCACTAACCGCCATCAACCTTTCATAAATTAACTAACCCAACGTCAACTAACCTGTAGCAGTGACGACAACTATTGTTTTTCCATCGCGGCTCCCGGGGGGTGGGGGACCCTTCCCGTGGCCGGCTCCTGGGGGTGGGGGGCCCTACCTTTAAATTCACTGTAAGGTTCAGCTGTGCTAGTTCCAAGTGTATTTTGTTGTACAAAAAGTGTTGTATAGAAAAGTGTTGTACAAAAGGTGTTGTACAGAAAAGTGTTGTTGTACAAAAAGGGTTGTATAGAAAAGTGTTGTACAGAAAAGTGTTGTACAGAAAAGTGTTGTACAGAAAAGTGTTGTTGTACAAAAAGTGTTGTATAGAAAAGTGTTGTACAGAAAAGTGTTGTACAAAAAGTGCTGTAGATGGACAAAAGTGTTGTACAGAAAAGTGTTATTCATGTTGATGGACAAAAGTGTTTTTATTTATAAAGTGTTATCAATGTTCATGTTGAACAAATAGAGTTTTCATGTTGAACAAGTGTTCATATTGCTGTAATAAATGTTGCCATGAAATATTGTTTTTGTTCTTGAATAGATAGATCTATGGGGAAATTACTACTTATTCATTGGACACATATGATTTACAGTTAGTCATAGTCCGACTGTTGTCAACAGACAGAATCAATTTAAAACACCCTTCAGATCGTTTCTGTGTGGGCCCTCAATGTCGGGGAAAACAACACTTTTAGCTAGAATAATTCAAAATTGCGATAAAATGTTTTTGGAAAAACCGAAAAAAATCTACTATTGCTATAGTATTTGGCAAGAGTCCTATGATAAAATAAAAGCTATTGCCACAACCATACCAATACAATTCATAAGAGGACTTGATGTTTTCAATAGTATTGAACCGAACTCGTGGCTGATTATTGATGATTTGGCTGAATCCATTGAACAGTTCTCACAGGAAATGCTACAACTGTTAACTGTCCGATCTCATCATGAAAACATTTCCATAACCCTAGTTCTACACAATCTGTTTCATCAGAGCAAATGTATGCGAACCCTTGCTTTGAATTGCACTATCTATATTATCTATCGAGTCGTTCGTGATTTTAGCTCGCTAATAACTCTCAATAAACAAATCTATCCAGGAGCCCCAAAATTTCTGTTGTCAGCGTACACTCAGGCGACTAATAAACCCTACGGTTACATTTTGCTCGATCTTAATCAGAGCACGCCCGAGGATCTACGCGTAGTCACCGACATTTTTGACAATAAAATTACAGTATATCTTCCGGTGAACAGTAGAAAAGGCTATTAGTTGCCATTATGACACTGAAGAAACTACATGAACAACGACATTTATTTTCCGTTTTAAGCACTTCAAAACCCTTGCTTAGAAAAGCCATACTCAAACATGGTGTTGACAATGATTTCATTAATCTAATATCTGAACTTTGTTTAAATTTAACTGAGGGCAATGTTCAACTGCCAGAAGGTGTTAGACAACAGACAAAGCAACATCGTTCCACTGTACGTGCCTTGGCTTGTAAAAACAAGGGAAACAAATTTAAAAGAAAACGGCTCCTTCAAGCAGGCGGTAGCTTTTTCACACTTTTACTGCCAATAATTTCAGGACTTGTAAACAGTTTTCTCTAGAGAATTGCAAAACCCTATAAATTGACACCATTTGAACTTGTCCTCTCGCCCGTCGAACATTTTGAAGACAATCTAAGCAAATTCATTAATGATGAGAATATTGCCGATGACAAAAAACTGCTTTTACTTCAAGATGCGTTGCGACGTATGGACAAACATAAACCTTATCGTGAGAGACCCGCCGCCGATCCCTCTAAACAGGAAGCATCTCAAGATTCTGCACAATCAAAGGAGAAGGAATTGAATTCGATTGTATTGAAAATTGGAAACCTATTGCCACTGACCTATCGTGAACAGAGTAAAAGAGTATTATCTTATCTCGTGTTGGAAACTGGTGATCAAGTTCAAGTCGACAGCACAGGGAAACGAATTATAATTCAGGGAAAAAGTTATAATCTAGTTGATTTAATTTGTGATATGGTAACGAATCGTAAAGGACTCTTATCCTTTGACGATAATCTATGCACCTTTTTAAGCGTATCAAACTTTCCCAAAAGTCTTATTGGCAATAAGCAAATTCTTAAGAAACTAAGAGAATATAGTCCACCAACAACGCCAACACCATTTAAAAAAGAAGAAGAAGATTCAATATTTGAAAATACTAGCACTACTGATTTTACAACACCTGTGGCTGCTAGTCAAAAGCGAAGACGAATTGATTCACCCTCCAGTGTGCAAAAGGGGAGTGGACATTACACTACGTGTTTACGTTCAAAATGGATGAAGTTCTGAAAGGTGTCTATGAAAATATTGGTGAAGCGGGAAGTTTAAGTTCTCCCAAAACACTTTCTAAAGCTGTCTCCGGCACCACATTGAAAAAAGCAAAAGAGTATCTAGAAAATGAACCAAGTTACACACTACATCGGAATCGCAGGCTTCGTGGCAAACAATATCGACAAACTAAAGCCTTTTTCCCTCTGCATATAATGCAAATGGATCTTTTAACTTTAGACGCAGTTCAACGGCGTCACAATGCACCCTACAAATATATTCTGGTGGCAATCAGTATCTTTAGTCGACACGCCTATGCCATTCCATTACGGTCAAAGAGAGGTGTTGAAGTTGCTCGGGCCATTGAAAGTATTCTTGAACAGGATTCATATAGAAAAATTCAATCGGATCGTGGCAGTGAATTTGTTAATCCCCATGTGCAAAAGGTTCTTTTGAAATATAATACAACACTTTATCATAGTCACACTCCGATAAAGGCTGCATTGGCTGAACGATTAATAAGAACGATTCGTCTATTAATTTCAAGATATTGTACATTGAAAAATACACCGGCTTTTATTCATGATTTAGATAAAATCATGCAGATATACAACCATCGACCACATCGATCTCTATCCAACTCTAGCCCTCGGGATGTTCATTACAGTGAAAATACATTTGATGCTTTTCTAAAGCAATACTCCAATGACAATGAGAAGAAAAAGAAGAAGAAATTTAATGTTGGTGATACTGTTCGAATTAATAGAACCACCAATATTTTTGAAAAGGGGAATTATTTATGGAGCACCGAACTTTTTAAAGTGTCCAAAATCCTGGACACCGAACCCACAACGTATCGACTACGAGACACCAGAGATGATGAGATTCTCGGCGGTTTTTATGAATATGAACTGCAAAAAGTTAGAAACACTAGTGAAATTTATCAAATTGAAAAGATATTAAAGAGTCGTACTCGTAGGGGCAAGAAACAGTTGCTTGTTCGCTGGCTAGGATACAACTCGGATTTTGATTCTTGGGTCAGTGCTGAAGATATTAACAATGCCCAATGATTTCTATGTGACTTTCATGTCCAATGTTTCTGATCCTCTCTACAATGATCTGAATAAAACAAGTGATTTTTGGACGAAACTCTCCCCCACCATCAAATTCAACGGAAAGTATGAAGTGGCTCTTTTCGACTGTATTCTCAAAAATACCTATGACATCCTGAGAAAAGATCGTAAATATGAAATAAAAATTAGACCCTATGATTGGCCGCCACCACCAGGTGATCAAGAACAAATTCAAAAAATCAATTGGATGGATTATCCATATATTGAACTACCCTACGAGGAACTCACCTGTATGAATGATTTATGTCGTACTATTAATAAAAGAATTTCCGCTCGTAAAAAAGGAGCTTTTCATTTCAACTATTCAAAGGAGGAGGGCAAGATTTACATTAGTTCACCTATTGCCAGCGAAAAGATTATTCTCAATGATAACCTAAAGGATGTTCTTGGCTTTAAGCTCAATATAATCAATGGTAAAAGTGCCGGAAACACTAATTTCATTTTTGCTGACTACCCGCCTGCCTTCTCCACAGACACTTGTATATTTCTCTACGCATCGTTTGTGGAAACATCTCGGGTCGGTAATTCAAATGTTCCCCTCCTACGAGTTCTTGAACGAAAAACCAATCAAGAGCATATTCACCACTACAATATAAAGCATCTTCAGTATATTCCCGTAAACACTTCCTATTTGGAACTCTGTCAGTTAACACTAAGAACTGAATTAGGTGATCCCATAGCAATTTCAAAGGGTTTGGCTGTGATTACATGTCATTTTCGGCCCATCGTTCAACAGCAAGATGTCTAATAGAAAAGTGGTATTCACTTGTCGTGATATTGACTGCTATGTTAATACTCTTGGCCCAAGACAACAGGGTAATGGAATGGACTATTACAAGGGTCGCTCGTCAATGTCTGGCTATGGTCTTGGCAGTTGGTTTGCTAAGCTGTTTCGCTCTTCACTACCACTGGCTAGAAAATATCTTGTACCGGCTGCGACAGATTTTGCATCCTCTACACTATACGATTGGGGCTCTGGCAAGGATTTTAAAAAAAGTGCTACGGAAAATCTTAGGTCCAGTGCGCGAACCCTTGGCGAGAAATTAAAACAAAATGGTAAAGGTTTAAAAAGGTCAAGAAACAATGCATCACTCATTAGTCTCTACTCAGGACGGAGACGAAAGACATCAACCCTTTTGTCAAAGAAAAGAAGGAAAAAGCCGACACGTAGTGTAAACAGAAGCCCCAGGAAGAAAATTGCTAGATCGAAACTAGATTTCTTCTCCTAAGATGTCCTACCTGCCGCATAAGGATTCTCAACCTTCAATCACCACCTCATTGAATCTATTCAATGCTGAAAATGTTGATGTGAGTGTCAAGCATGGATACTATGAACAATTTTATCCACTACAACCCCTCTCCGATAATATCCACTTTCAAATTTATTCCAATGAAGACTACTTTATGGACATGTCTTCAACATTTATAGATTTACAAATGAAAGTCCGGAAATCCGATAATACAATGCCAGTTCGAGCCGATGGGATATCCTATGAAAATTGTATACTACATAATTTATTTCGTCAAATTAGTGTCTACATCAATGGCACGCTGGTTAGCACAAGCAACAATCTCTCAAACTATGCAAGCTATATGCAATTCATGTTGATGACACCCAAGTCATACAAGGAATTGAGAGGCGCCTCCAATGGATATGAATATATTACTAATACTGATAGTACAGATGCACTTAAAAATGCTACAACTAGTGAATTACATCTAGTTGGAAAAATATATCATGAAATATTTAATATACCCCAATGGTTGCCGCCCAATGTTAAAGTGGATATAAAATTGACGCTTGCACCATCCAATTTCCTATTGAGAAAAGAACTTGCTGCCAATCCCGATGTAAGTCTCTCCCTCACCTCAGCAATACTTCATGTACGCAAACAACAGGTTATGAGTTCTGTTGCTTTGGCCGTGGAAAAGCTAAGAGCCAATGGAAATAATATTAAACTACTTGTTCCTCATACAATCACCAATCAACGTCATATTGCCATGGGGTCACGCACCTTCACCGATTCATCCTTTATCAATGGCGAAATCCCCTCGAAACTTGCATTGGCATTTGTAAAAAGCGCCAGTGCAATAGGATCGTGGACTGATTGCCCACATAAATTCGAGATGTTTGGACTTTCATCTCTTGTGTACAAAGTAAACGGCATCCCACTCTACAATCTATCCTTTGATAAATCCTATAGAACATTGTATGAGTTGACCATGCAAACCCTAGATCATGATTCGCAACTATTTGAAAATGGTATAACCGAAGATATGTTTGCTAAAACACATGGTATCATTGTATTGGATTTGTCTGGCACACAGGATATGAGTATAGTACGTACGGGGACTGTGCGTTTAGAGTGTACATTTGCCGACCCATTGGCTGAGAGTATTGCACTAATCTCACTAAATCAATATTAAACCTATTGGGAAATCACTCCCGAAGGCAGTGTTCTACTAGACTTGGCGCCATGAACACCAGTCAAATAATCAGTGTATTTAATATGGACCCCTACATGTCCCAGTACAAATCCTATTGTCTACCCTCAGACTATCTTGGAGAAATTCAAAGCGCGAACAATACCTTGATTATTGTTAATAGCAGTCCATCGACTGTGCTGACGGGTCATTGGCTGTGCATCTTTCAAACAATTAAGACGATTTAATTTTTTGATCCTCTTGGTCTACCCTATACATTCTACGCACCTCACATCAGCAACTATATTGAGAGCAGTGGGAAAACTTTTATTCAAAATCGAAAGAGGGTGCAGGATCTAACGACTAAAAGCTGTGGCTTCCATGCGCTACTATATTTTGTGTTCCGATGTCGTGGCTATACTTACAAGCAGTTTCTCCACATTTATGGTGACAATCCACGTCTGAACGACTTTCTAGTGGAAAATATACTTACAAGTGTATTTAATATTGATTTCAGTGCCCTAAGAGTAAAGTGCTTAAAAAATGTTTGTGAATTTGTTTATTAATAAAATGTATATATACAACAATTACTTTAAATCTTCACTTTTGGATTTCTTCATCGGTGTATAGGCAACTGTCGTGAACCACTAATGCTGGTAAATCATTTGGATTCACTGTATATTGATCTTGATTGACTGCAAAGTCGGGGTCACATTTTCTGCAGTACAATGTAACTTCACTCTTGTCATATATCTTTGTATAGTCAATGATACTATTTGCATTCATATTATGAAATTCACGAGTTTCAATCTGTCTATTTGAAGCAATATCACATACAGTGTTTTCAAGTGGTGAATCACATTCGGTAACTGCCAAATAAAAATCACTTGGTTTATAGTCATAGTAGGCAGTGTCGTCACAGCGATGACGTAGAAACCAGATTGTCTTGTTACCCCAACAGTTGAATCGTAGACCAGATTCCTCTTCCCAGAATAATTTAAATCCACGACGATACCAATCTCGTAGAAATAAACTGGAATCACGTTTAGGATTCTTTCCAATCATAGCGGGGTAAGTATTCTCCCACTGATCACATTTATCATAGTGACAATTGGAGCAGAGGTGCCCGCTAGGGTGAGAGTCACACACCTCCTCAAGACATGAATTACATCCTTTGATTTGTACTGCATAGCCTCTTTGTAATTTACAAGGATTACATAATTTACACTTTTCACTATAGTCATCAATAATTGTACAATTCTCACATTGAGTCCAACTGCCAAGAGTGTACATGCACAATGGGCATATATAGAACATTTTTTTTTGGTTTCCGATGTCAACTCTCTCACAGCTAAAACGAAACTGATCGTCTTCGCTCGATAAATTCAAAGTGGAGGAAAGGGAGAGGAGTAACTCTGTGACGTTACCTCTTTCGAAGGAGGAGCCATCTACATTGGCAATGATTTCAAAAGTATATCCACAATATGATTCTGCTTTGTTCCAATTAATATATCAATAAATTGAGTATAAGCATTTGAATCACATTTTAAAAGTTTCATACAATAGTCCAATGGGGATTATTCCAAATGGCGAGAAAATCATCATCCAAAATCAAATGTTTTTCCATAAACACTAGATTTGATCTAATTCTCTCTTTCTCAAATTTATTCATTTTTCAGTCCTTTCACTCCGACTGCTGACTCTAGACTGACCCTGATTCGTTAGCCCTAACCAGAAAAGAAAGGGAACATTTTCGATTTCGAAACAATTTTATTGAATAATTACAACAACATCAATAATACTATGCATGTACAATTAGCGATAGAGTTTATTGTCTTAGATATGTTTCACTAATGCACTTAAAGCACATTGAAGTCTATTCACATGTGCTATATCAACTTTTGCGGCGAAACATAATTGATCTTCCATTTTAAATTTGCTCAAGGATATCACATATCTTGCATATACTGCATCCCATTCCAGACAAAGCCGCGATCCTTTCGTGATTTCCACCGCAATGTTTGGTGCTCTTGTATTATTTCCATCAACTCCACTATCAACTTCTAATAGTGTAAACATTCCACTCATTATTACAAATATATATCCAAATGAATAAAGTCAAAACTGTTCTTCTCACTCCTTTGAATTCTATTCACAGACTAATAAAACTATAGCAAAAATCCTTTCCTTATATTCCCTCCACCGCTAATATGTAAACAAGCCCTCTGATTGGCTGAGAAGGGGATGTAACCGACTCGCTGATTGGCTGAGAAGGAAACACGTGATCTAACTGTTTCCTGGAAACTCATAACATTCGCCTCGAGCAACAACAAGAAGGAAGTGTCATTGACCTGCCCCCATTAGACTCAATAATCCATGAAAGTGAGAAAGTTCCTGTTTTTCCATTCTCACTGACAACAAACAGACATAAATGTGAGAAAGTTCCTGTTTTTTCAAATTCTCACTGACAAAGTCCATAAAAACATACAAAATGAGAGAAAGTTCCTGTTTTTTCAAATTCTCACTGACAAAGTCCATAAAAACATACAAAAATGTGAGAAAGTTCCTGTTTTTTCAAATTCTCACTGACAAAATCCATAAAAACATACAAAAATGTGAGAAAGTTCCTGTTTTTCAAATTCTCACTGACAAAATCCATAAAAACATACAAAAATGTGAGAAAGTTCCTGTTTTTTCAAATTCTCACTGACAAAGTCCATAAAAACATACAAAATGAGAGAAAGTTCCTGTTTTTTCAAATTCTCACTGACAAAGTCCATAAAAACATACAAAAATGTGAGAAAGTTCCTGTTTTTTCAAATTCTCACTGACAAAAACCATAAAAAATGTGAGAAAGTTCCTGTTTTTCAAACTCTCACTGACAAAATCCATAAACCACGTGGTTCTATGCCCATATATGGTGTGCTGACACGATCAATAGGGTCATCTCTACTAATATTTTAAGACGGGGGCTTTGTTATTTAAAAAAATTGGATGCTACCATCAGAATTCTTTGATTGACATTTGCAAAAAAGGGGTAATAGATTTGTGAATCGGAGTGTAGGTTTGACATCACCAGGCACATGCGAGGGAAATTTTTGTTGGTGGGGGGGGGGGGCTTAAAATGGCAAAAATGGGGATGAACTACATTAGTTTATAAGACGGATTGTGAAAATCCCAAGGTTTTGTGTACCAATAATGGACCGGAGGTAGCCTCCCCTACATACACGAATGGATATCGCTAGAATATTTTAAGACGGGGGGCTTTGTTATTTAAAAAAATTGGATGCTGCAATCAGAATTCTTTGATTGACATTTGCAAAAAAAGGGGTAATAGATTTGTGAATTGGAGTGTAGGTTTGACATCACTAGGCACGTGCGAGGGAAATTTTTGTTGGTGGGGGGCTTAAAAAGGCAAAAATGGGGATGAACTACATTAGTTTATAAGACGGATCGTGAAAATCCCAAGGTTATGTGTACCAAGAATGGACCGGAGGTAGCCTCCCCTACATACACGAATGGATATCGCTAGAATATTTTAAGACGGGAGCTTTGTTATTTAAAAAAAATTGGATGCTACAATCAGAATTCTTTGATTGACATTTGCAAAAAAGGGGTAATAGATTTGTGAATTGGAGTGTAGGTTTGACATCACCAGGCATGTGCGAAGGAAATTTTTATTGGTGGGGGGGGGGCTTAAAAAGGTAAAAATGGGGATGAACTACATTAGTTTATAAGACGGATCGTGAAAATCCCAAGGTTTTGTGTACCAAGAATGGACCGGAGGTAGCCTCCCCTACATACACGAATGGATATCGCTAGAATATTTTAAGACGGGGGGCTTTGTTATTTAAAAAAAATTGGATGCTACAATCGGAATTCTTTGATTGACATTTGCAAAAAAGGGGCAATAGATTTGTGAATTGGAGTGTAGGTTTGACATCACCAGGCACGTGCGAGGGAAATTTTTGTCGGTGCGGGGCTTAAAAAGGCAAAAATGGGGATGAACTACATTAGTTTATAAGACGGATCGTGAAAATCCCAAGGTTTTGTGTACCAAGAATGGACCGGAGGTAGCCTCCCCTACATACACGAATGGATATCGCTAGAATATTTTAAGACAAGGGCTTTGTTATTTAAAGAAATTGGATGGTACAATCAGAATTCTTTGATTGACATTTGCAAAAAAGGGGTAATGGATTTGTGAATTGGAGTGTAGGTTTGACATCACCAGGCACGTGCGAGGAAAATTTTTGTTGGTGGGGGGCTTAAAAAGGCAAAAATGGGGATGAACTACATTAGTTTATAAGACGGATCGTGAAAATCCCAAGGTTTTGTGTACCAAGAATGGACCGGAGGTAGCCTCCCCTACATACACGAATGGATATCGCTAGAATATTTTAAGACGGGGGCTTTGTTATTTAAAAAAATTGGATGCTACAATCAGAATTCTTTGATTGACATTTGCAAAAAAGGGGTAATAGATTTGTGAATTGGAGTGTAGGTTTGACATCACCAGGCACGTGCGAGGGAAATTTTTGTTGGTGGGGGGCTTAAAAAGGCAAAAATAGGGATGAACTACATTAGTTTATAAGACGGATCGTGAGAATCCCAAGGTTTTGTGTACCAAGAATGGACCGGAGGTAGCCTCCCCTACATACACGAATGGATATCGCTAGAATATTTTAAGACGGGGGGTTTGTTATTTAAAAAAATTGGATGCTACAATCAGAATTCTTTGATTGACATTTGCAAAAAAGGGGTAATAGATTTGTGAATTGGAGTGTAGGTTTGAAATCACCAGGCACGTGCGAGGGAAATTTTTGTTTGTGGGGGGCTTAAAAAGGCAAAAATGGGGATGAACTACATTAGTTTATAAGATGGATCGTGAAAATGATAGTTACGCTATTGTATAAAATAATTTCAAAGTACCAAGTCACATGATAGTTACGCTATTGTAGAAAATAATTTCAAAGTACCAAGTCACATGATAGTTACGCTATTATAGAAAATAATTTCAAAGTACCAAGTCACATGATAGTTACGCTATTATAGAAAATAATTTCAAAGTACCAAGTCACATGATAGTTACGCTATTATAGAAAATAATTTCAAAGTACCAAGTCCCATGATAGTTACGCTATTGTAGAAAATAATTTCAAAGTACCAAGTCACATGATAGTTACGCTATTATAGAAAATAATATCAAAGCACCAAGTCACATGATAGTTACGCTATTGTAGAAAATAATTTCAAAGTACCAAGTCACATGATAGTTACGCTATTATAGAAAATAATTTCAAAGTACCAAGTCACATGATAGTTACGCTATTGTATAAAATAATTTCAAAGTACCAAGTGACATGATAGTTACGCTATTATAGAAAATAATTTCAAAGTACCAAGTCACTTGATAGTTACGCTATTGTAGAAAATAATTTCAAAGTACCAAGTCACATGATAGTTACGCTATTGTAGAAAATAATTTCAAAGTGCCAAGTCACATGATAGTTACGCTTTTGTAGAAAATAATTTCAAAGTACCAAGTCACATGATAATTACGCTATTATAGAAAATAATTTCAAAGTACCAAGTCACATGATAGTTACGCTATTGTAGAGAATAATTTCAAAGCACCAAGTCACATGATAGTTACGCTATTGTAGAAAATAATTTCAAAGTACCAAGTCACATGATAGTTACGCTATTGTAGAAAATATTTTCAAATACCATGTCACATGATAGTTACGCTATTGTAGAAAATAATTTCAAAGTACCATGTCACATGATAGTTACACTATTGTATAAAATAATTTCAAAGTACCAAGTCACAAGATAGTTACGCTATTGTAGAAAATAATTTCAAAGTAACAAGTCACATGATAGTTACACTATTATAGAAAATAATTTCAAAATACCAAGTCACATGATAGTTACGCTATTGTAGAAAATAATTTCAAAGTACCAAGTCACATAATAGTTACGCTTTTATAGAAAATAATTTCAAAGTACCAAGTCACATGATAGTTACGCCATTATAGAAAATAATTTCAAAGTACCAAGTCACATGATAGTTACGCTATTGTAGAAAATAATTTCAAAGTACCAAGTCACATGATAGTTACGCTATTATAGAAAATAATATCAAAGTACCAGGTCACATGATACTTACACTATTGTAGAAAATAATTTCAAAGTACCAAGTCACATGATAGTTACGCTATTATAGAAAATAATTTCAAAGTACCAAGTCACATGATAGTTACGCTATTGTATAAAATAATTTCAAAGTACCAAGTCACATGATAGTTACGCTATTGTAGAAAATAATTTCAAAGTACCAAGTCACATGATAGTTACGCTATTATAGAAAAAAATTTCAAAGTAATAAGTCACATGATAGTTACGTTATGATAGAAAATAATTTCAAAGTACCAAGTCACATGATAGTTACGCTATTGTAGAAAATAATTTCAAAGTACCAAGTCACATGATAGTTACGCTATTATAGAAAATAATTACAAAGTACCAAGTCACATGATAGTTGCGCTATTGTAGAAAATAATTTCAAAGTACCAAGTCACATGATAGTTACGTCATTATAGAAAATAATTTCAAAGTACCATGTCACATGATAGTTACGCTATTGTATAAAACAATTTCAAAGTACCAAGTCACATGATAGTTACGCTATTATAGAAAATAATTTCAAAATACCAAGTCACATGATAGTTACGCTATTGTAGAAAATAATTTCAAAGTACCAAGTCACATGATACACAGAGACGACACACACATAGCGACGAAACACGCACAGAGACGACACACACACACACACACACACACAGAGACGACAACACACAGAGAGAAGACACACGCACACAGAAACAGCACACACACACGAAGACGACACGCACATAGCGACGACACACGTATAGAGACGACACACACACAGAGACGAGAACACACAGAGAGAAGACACACGTAAAGAGACGACACACACACACACACACAGAGACGATACACACACAGAGATGACACACACACACACACAGACGAAACACACATAGAGACGAGACATGCACAGGGACGATACACAGACAGAGACAACACACGCACACACAGAGACGACACACACATAGCGACGACACACGCACAGAGACGACACACACACAGACGACACACACACACAGAGAGAAGACACACGCACAGAGACGCCACACACACACTCACATACACACAGAGACGACACACACACACACAGAGATGATACACACATACAGAGACGAAACACCCATAGAGATGACACACGCACAGAGAAGATACACACACAGAGTCAACACACACAGAGAGACGAGACACACACACAGAAATGACAAACACACATACAGAGATGAAACACTCATAGAGACGACACACGCACAGAGACGATACACACACAGAGAGAGTGGCGCGCCACTCTAAGTGAACCTAGATCAACCCAAATTTTTGGATATCTCCCTCACTATTACTCTGTTCGTGTGTCGTGTCTGTGCGTGTGTCGTCTCAATGTGTGTGTGTGTGTCATCTCTGCGGTTGTGTCGTCTCTGTATTTTTTTTGTGTCTTCTCTGTATGTTTGTCGTCTCTGTGGTTGTGCCGTCTCTGTTTTTTCTTTGTGTCTTCTCTGTATGTTTGTCGTCTCTGTGTCTGTGTCGTCTCTGTGTATGTGTCGTCTCTGTGTGTGTGTCGTCTCTTTGTGTGTTTCGTATCTGTGTGTGTGTCGTCTCTTTGTGAATGTTGTCTCTGTGTGTTTGTCGTCTGTGTGTGTGTGTGTGTGTCATCTCTCTATGTGTGTCGTCTCTGTGTGTTTGTCGTCTCTGTGTGTGTCTCGTCTCTATGTGTAAGTCGTCACTTTGAGTGTGTCGTCTCTGTGTGTGTGTGACGTCTCTCTGTGTGTGTGTCGTCTCTGTGTGGGTGTTGTCTCTGTGTGTGTGTGTTGTCTCTATGTGTGTTTCGTATCTGTGTGTGTGTGTCGTCTCTTTGTGTGTATCGTCTCTATGTGTGTTTGTCATTTCTGTGTGTGTGTCTCGTCTCTCTGTGTGTGTGTTGACTCTGTGTGTGTATCGTCTCTGTGCGTGTGTCGTCTCTATGAGTGTTTCATCTCTGTATGTGTGTTTGTAATATCTGTGTGTTTGTCTCGTCTCTCTGTGTGTGTTGACTCTGTGTGTGTATCATCTCTGTGCGTGTGTCGTCTCTATGGGTGTTTCGTCTCTGTATGTGTGTATCATCTCTGTGTGTGTGTGTCGTCTCTGTGTGTGTGTGTGTGTGTGTGTCGTCTCTGTGCGTGTGTCTTCTCTCTGTGTGTGTTTCGTCTCTGTGTTTGTGTCGTCTCTGTGCGTGTGTCGTCGCTATGTGTGTGTCGTCTCTGTGTGTGCGTGTGTTTTCTCTGTGTGTGTATCGTCCCTGTGCATGTGTCGTCTCTATGTGTGTTTCGTCTGTGTGTGTGTGTGTCATCTCTGTGTGTGTATCGTCTCTCTGTGTGTGTGTGTCGTCTCTGTACGTGTGTCTTCTCTCTGTGTGTTGTCCTCTCTGTGTGTGTGTCGTCTCTATGCGTGTGTCGTCGCTATGTGCGTGTCGTCTCTGTGTGTGTGTGTGCTGTTTCTGTGTGCGTGTGTCTTCTCTCTGTGTGTTGTCGTCTCTGTGTGTGTGTGTGTGTGTGTCGTCTCTGTGCGTGTTTCGTCGCTATGTGTGTGTCGTCTCTGTGTATCATGTGACTTGGTACTTTGAAATTATTTTCTACAATAGCGTAACTATCATGTGACTTGGTACTTTGAAATTATTTTCTATAATAACGTAACTATCATGTGACTTATTACTTTGAAATTTTTTTCTATAATAGCGTAACTATCATGTGACTTGGTACTTTGAAATTATTTTCTACAATAGTGTAACTATCATGTGACTTGGTACTTTGAAATTATTTTCTACAATAGCGTAACTATCATGTGACATGGTACTTTGAAATTATTTTCTACAATAGCGTAACTATCATGTGACTTGGTACTTTGAAATTGTTTCCTACAATAGCGTAACTATCAAGTGACTTGGTACTTTGAAATTATTTTCTATAATAGCGTAACTATCATGTGACTTGGTACTTTGAAATTATTTTATACAATAGCGTAACTATCATGTGACTTGGTACTTTGAAATTATTTTCTATAATAGCGTAACTATCATGTGACTTGGTACTTTGAAATTATTTTCTACAAAAGTGTAACTATCATGTGACTTGGTACTTTGAAATTATTTTCTACAATAGCGTAACTATCATGTGACTTGGTACTTTGAAATTATTTTCTACAATAGCGTAACTATCATGTGACTTGGTACTTTGAAATTATTTTCTACAATAGCGTAACTATCAAGTGACTTGGTACTTTGAAATTATTTTCTATAATAGCGTAACTATCATGTGACTTGGTACTTTGAAAATTTCTATAATAGCTTAACTATCATATGACTTGTTACTTTGATATTATTTTCTACAATAGCGTAACTATCATGTGACTTGGTATTTTGATATTATTTTCTATAATAGCGTAACTATCATGTGACTTGGTACTTTGAAATTATTCTCTACAATAGCGTAACTATCATGTGACTTGGTACTTTGAAATTATTTTCTATAATAGCGTAACTATCATGTGACTTGGTACTTTGAAATTATTTTCTATAAAAGCGTAACTATTATGTGACTTGGTACTTTGAAATTATTTTCTAAAATAGCGTAACTATCATGTGACTTGGTACTTTGAAATTATTTTCTATAATAGCGTAACTATCATGTGACTTGGTACTTTGAAATTATTTTCTACAATAGCGTAACTATCATGTGACTTGGTACTTTGAAATTATTTTATACAATAGCGTAACTATCATTTTCACGATCCGTCTTATAAACAAATGTAGTTCATCCCCATTTTTGCCTTTTTAAGCCCCCCCCCACCAACAAAAATTTCCCTCGCACGTGCCTGGTGATGTCAAACCTACACTCCAATTCACAAATCTATTACCCCTTTTTTGCAAATGTCAATCAAAGAATTCTGATTGTAGCATCCATTTTTTTTAAATAACAAACCCCCCGTCTAAAAATATTCTAGCGATATCCATTCGTGTATGTAGGGGAGGCTACCTCCGGTCCATTCTTGGTACACAAAACCTTGGGATTCTCACGATCCGTCTTATAAACTAATGTAGTTCATCCCCATTTTTGCCTTTTTAAGCCCCCCCCCACCAACAAAAATTTTCCTCGCACGTGCCTGGTGATGTCAAACCTACACTCCAATTCACAAATCTATTACCCCTTTTTTGCAAATGTCAATCAAAGAATTCTGATTGTAGCATCCAATTTTTTTTAAATAACAAAGCCCCCGTCTTAAAATATTTTAGCGATATCCATTCGTGTATGTAGGGGAGGCTACCTCCGGTCCATTCTTGGTACACAAAACCTTGTGATTTTCACGATCCGTCTTATAAACTAATGTAGTTCATCCCCATTTTTGCCTTTTTAAGCCCCCCACCAACAAAAATTTCCCTCGCACGTGCCTGGTGATGTCAAACCTACACTCCAATTCACAAATCTATTACCCCTTTTTTTGCAAATGTCAATCAAAGAATTCTGATTGTAGCATCCAATTTTTTTAAATAACAAAGCCCCCCGTCTTAAAATATTCTAGCAATATCCATTCGTGTATGTAGGGGAGGCTACCTCCGGTCCATTCTTGGTACACAAAACCTTGGGATTTTCACGATCCGTTTTATAAACTAATGTAGTTCATCCCCATTTTTGCCTTTTTAAGCCCCCCACCGACAAAAATTTCCCTCGCACGTGCCTGGTGATGTCAAACCTACACTCCAATTCACAAATCTATTACCCCTTTTTTTGCAAATGTCAATCAAAGAATTCTGATTGTAGAATCCAATTTTTTTTTTAAATAACAAAGCCCCCCGTCTTAAAATATTCTTGCGATATCCATTCTTGTATGTAGGGGAGGCTACCTCCGGTCCATTCTTGGTACACAAAACCTTGGGATTTTCACGATCCGTCTTATAAACTAATGTAGTTCATCCCCATTTTTGCCTTTTTAAGCCCCCCCCCCCCCACCAACAAAAATTTCCCTCGCACGTGCCTGGTGATGTCAAACCTACACTCCAATTCACAAATCTATTACCCCTTTTTTGCAAATGTCAATCAAAGAATTCTGATTGTAGCATCCAATTTTTTTTAAATAACAAAGCCCCCCGTCTTAAAATATTCTAGCGATATCCATTCGTGTATGTAGGGGAGGCTACCTCCGGTCCATTCTTGGTACACAAAACCTTGGGATTTTCACGATCCGTCTTATAAACTAATGTAGTTCATCCCCATTTTTGCCTTTTTAAGCCCCCCCCCCACCAACAAAAATTTCCCTCGCACGTGCTTGGTGATGTCAAACCTATACTCCAATTCACAAATCTATTACCCCTTTTTTGCAAATGTCAATCAAAGAATTCTGATTGTAGCATCCAATTTTTTTTAAATAACAAAGCCCCCGTCTTAAAATATTCTAGCGATATCCATTCGTGTATGTAGGGGAGGCTACCTCCGGTCCATTCTTGGTACACAAAACCTTGGGATTTTCACGATCCGTCTTATAAACTAATGTAGTTCATCCCCATTTTTGCCTTTTTAAGCCCCCCACCAACAAAAATTTCCCTCGTACGTGCCTGGTGATGTCAAACCTACACTCCAATTCACAAATCTATTACCCCTTTTTTTGCAATTGCAAATCAAACAATTCTGATTGTAGCATCCAATTCTTTAAATAACAAAGCCTACACACATGTACACACTGTGCTTTCAAAAACTCATCTGATTGAAAACATGTTTAAAGGTGCCAAGGAACGTAATCTCCTCAAAACTTAATTTTTTTGCCAAAAAAAAAAAAAAAAAACGTCAAATGATACAACCATGTGTAATTCTTATCATAGAATGTTCACGTGTAAATACACTGTCAATGGCATGGGTTTTTCTTGCGCAATTCATGTGTAATTGTATGTGTAATTAGAAACTTTATATAACTTACTACTAGTATCAAAATCTGTTTTTTAGAGTTTCGGTTACTATTGAGCCGGGTCGCTCCTTACTTACAGTTCGTTGCCACGAACTCTTTGACAAACTACTAACCTGATTTCCAACCTTAACTGCAGCAATTTTATTCTCATACACAACACTAATGACTTTAATGTTCTTGTCGGTATACCATACCAAGCACAAAATCCCCCCCCCCCCCCCAAAAAAAATGTCTTTATGCTTCCCAATAACAAATACTCTACGTAAACAATGGGCAAATTTCATAACTTACAGGCCTCTCCCCACGGACTGTGGGGGGTCATTTTACCCCTTAAGACGTAGTTATTTAATCTTTCAACTATGCTGAATAAAATGGCTATCTCAAAATTTTGATCAGATAACTTTGAGGAAAAAGAGGCGTGGGAGGGGTCCACTTGTCCTCCATTGTCTGTGGTCACTTAAAAAGAACCCTAGAGCTTTTAATTTTCGTTCGAATACAGCCTCCTCCGATCATCTATTTTGATCGTCACTGGAAAAAAAAAAAAAACAAACAGAAAAACACAAACAAACAAACGCGCATGCGTGATCTATTTTCTGGCGAAAATTTAGAAATTCTACATTTTTCATATAAAAGCTTAAAACTTCTACAGTAAGGTTCTCTGGTATGCTGAATCTGATGGTGTGATTTTCATAAAGATTCCTTGGATTTTAGGGTTTTTTGCCCTATTTCAAAGATCAGGCAAATTTTCTCGAGCTCTTAACTTTTGATGGGTAACATGATTCTTATATATTTGGAATTAGCATAATAAGCTGATTCCTTTGACGCATTTATTGATATCAAAATTCTACATTTTAGAGTATTGAGCCGAGTCGCTCCTTACTTACAGTTCGTTACCACGAACAGTTTGATATACAGTTATCAAAGCTCTCTTAGATTTTCGGATAATATTACAACTAGTCGTTCCTGCCTTAGAGTTTATTACCATGAACCACATGAACGGACACAAAGCTTAAGAGATGGTATGATACAAAGATTAGGAATTAACAATGCCATTTTATGGATACCGAGATTTGGTGATGTCGATTCAGCTAAATTCGAGAATGAATTGAAACCACACCCGTTTACAATCAAACAGTTCGTGTTAATGATCTTTAAGTAAGGAGCAACGCGGCACAATAGTGATCGAAACTCTAGAACACGGAACCTTGATATCAATAGACATATAAAAAGAATCGGCTTATTGTGCGGAATCCAAATCTATAACATTCATTAAATGTAGTATTAACCATGAGCAAATTTGCCTGGTTTTCAAAAAAGGAGTGAAACACCCCCTAAAAGTCAAGGAATCTTAATGAAAATCATACTATCCGATTCAGCATTTCGGAGAACATTACTGTAGAGGTTACAAGCTCCAATCTTAAAAAATGTGGAATATTGCTTTTTTTTGCCAAAAGGAAGATCACGGATGTTGTTTTTTTTTTCTCCAGGGATAATTCTATTAAAAAAACGTCCTGAAATATTGGAAGGGGGTTCATTCCAATGGAAATTAAAAGTTCTATACCCTTTTTAAGCTACCGAAATGATTGGAGAAATACTAGCCTTCCTGCTACGCCCCTTTTTTTAACAAAGTCGTGCTCTTGAGCTAGCCATGCTGTTCAGCATATTTGAAACGTCCATTAGCAATGCCTTTGGAGATATAATAACCCCCCATACCCTTTGAAAAGATCTTTTGGTTATGAAATGTACCCGTTGTTTACTTATAGTGCTTAATATTGGGAAGTATACATACATTCTGGATATAATTAAGTATTTTACGATGATTTAAGTTGGTTTCAGAATTTAATAGTGTTTTCTTCTGAGTGGGCCTAACCGTAGAGGAATGATCAGTTATCAAAACAGATTTTGTTTTCTTGATATCTTAAATTCCGTGATTCTTTTGTGAAAATTTTAATAAATCCGTAGCAAAATTATTTGGCCCTATATTTAAACTAAAACGTTTTAAAATTGTACATTGAAAACATTCTTACCTTTTATTTAAAAATATAATGCAAAAATCAAAGCGAATATAATTTAAAGCGTTGCTTTATAGAACAAGGATTACACATTCATCTATCAATGTCTTAATAGAATCCTGAGCAGGGTTGCCACCGTTAGTGATTTATCGCCAAACTTGGTGATTTTTATAGTTTGGTGAATTTTGGTGATCTGATGATTTTACCTAAAATTTGATGATTTTAACTTAAGATTTGGTGATTTTAATATATCTGCGTTCCAGCTTATGAATACAGTAAGGAAATATAGATAATTTCGGAGACCACACTGCCTTTCCATGACGATAAATAAAAGTTCAAATAGGGATAAAATCCTTTTAATAGACAGTGATAGAAATTCACAAAAATACCAGATATTTCGGTCACATATACAGTGACCGTCATCAGTTTTACTACTGATGACGGTCACTGTATATGTGACCGAAATATCTGGTATTTTTGTGAATTTCTATCACTGTCTATTAAAAGGATTTTATCCCTATTTGAACTTTTATTTACAGTAAGGAAAATTCTGATGAAAATGCTATTCAACAGACTTGAAGATCAGTGAATAGCGAATTTATTGCATATCAAATAGCCAATCAGGGGAGATGACCAAAAAGCGTGCAACCTATAAGCAAAAAAATATAATAGAGAGCAGTCAAAGGATCTACGACACGCAGCTCAATTTTAAGTTTGTTGCAGGTGCAGAAATATATTTTATTATTTCTATTTTAGCCTATATTTACATCTTAACATCTAAGTCGGTGCGTTATATACACATTTCTAGTCAAAGACTACTATAATAACCAGAGATGGGCTATACTCTGGGTGAGGTTTAATTCTAGCTGAGGGGCTTTTCACTATCTTGGAAAATAGTTACACTAAGAGAGTCAAACTTACTGGAATTAGATCAGACCCTTAATTATGCTCCGGAGTTGGTTCCACAATATTTGATATATTTAGAAGGCCGACACTTCAGATTGAAAATAGGAATACTTGTATTCCAAACCCTAAATCTGAAATACTTGTTGAACGTAGAGTGGATAGGAAGTTAACTGAAGCTCGGGAAGTTACAAAAATACCTTGCTGCTAAATCAAGAATTAGTCAGGTTAAGAGAAAACTATTCAAAAAACTATTAAAGTGTTAACAGTTGGGACTATTACTGTTGGGACTATTAATAGTCCCAACAGTATTATATCTAACAGTAACAGTCCCAACAGTATTCAACAGTCTCGTTTATTGTTCCTTCTAAAAGTACAACTTTGCATGAACAGCTTGGTGAAAATTCCGCAAGTAAGGCTGTTGAGGAGTGACAAAGGGAACTCATTCTGTTGAAGAAAAATTTGTTAATGCGAGTGTTCAGACGCTTGTTGCGCAGGATGCTTCTGTTGCAAAAAGTTCTAGTAAAAACATTATATCTCAATCAATTTTGTCACAAGAGGACAGTCAAGAAACCCAGGTTGTGATGTAGTTAAATCAGATACTCATGAAAATTCTGGACCAGAAAGCGATTTCAACATTAATCATGTTAATTATACTAAATCTTTTGAAGAGCCAGATGGATTGTTTAATGCTCCTCCAGGAAAGAAACTGCCACTGACTTGCAAATCAAGACACATGGATGAGGACACCAGTTGCAGTGAAAGCTATGAAGTAAATGAAGCACTCAGAAAAAAAAGAAAAAGACAAACTTACCGTTCATCTTATGGCTTCGGCAAGGACAAATACAACCGGAATAATAAAAATGTAATTTGAAAAGCATGTGAATACGAGATAGTTGCAGTATCGAAAGTGACCAAGATCTCGATCATCGTTCATGAATCGACAAACACAACAACGACGAAATGTCTTGTAATAATTTTTAGCTATTATTCTCTGAAAGAGTAGAAACCGCTCGAGCAGTTTTTTCACTGCCAGACGCAACAGCTAAAGGGTTGAAAAACTTAATTGCAGATGAATTCAGTAAAAAAAGAAAAATAATACCACTGACAAATATTGTCGCCTTTGCTTCGAACAAAACAAGTATCATGCTAGGATGCAAAAATGGCTTGGCAAAGTCTTTGAAAGATAACCTTCCATGGCCTGCAACTTTCGGCCGTTTCTGCCTTTCGTTTGCTTTTTGCTCAACTGCTGCGTGAAATCTCTTATACCCGTGTGTTTTGCAGTTCAGTCATGATATTTTTTTAGTCTTATTGCGTTTAGCCCAAAATGGAAAATGGAATGTAGCCAGTGTCAAACGTTTTTTGATACAGCTGAGTTCTGTCTGATTTACCCTTGCAAACCGAGATGGCTGGCGATGGAGAGTGTGGCTTAACGTCTTCTAGAGCAATATGGGGAAGCTAACTTTTATTTTCAATCTTATTTTGCAGATAATATACCATCAGCTAATGTCCTTTACAGCGCACTTACAAGCGATGATTTTAAATTACATTATGTGTTCCTTGGTTAAATTTTAAAAGCGTTAAATCGACTTAATGTAGAGTTTCAAAGTGAAGTGATACAAGTTCATTTACTTCTTAATAAGATGAAGAGCTGCTTGAAGGAAACAATGTTAAATTTTATCAAAGCGGATGTTTCGGATCGCATTAGCCCATTTGTTATAGACGTTACAAAGCCTGGTAATGTGCAAAACCTCAAAGACATGTATTTTAGAGCAAAATTTGACGTCCATATCAGTAACATGGGAGAAAATATTGAACACCAAAAATTGAACAATGTCCTGTTCAAATTGGTCACTTTGTATAAAAAGCTATGTTTGCAAATTAAATCACGCAAAATCACGAATGCAAATTAAATCGCGAATTCTTGTGATCCTCTTCTGAATCAGCTCAAATGTGTTAATCCGAGAATTGCCATTTCTGGTACGATTCCCTCTATTGCTTTGATGCACAGTAGATTTTCTGCAAACTTTGAATTTTGAAGAAGATTTGCTCAAGACAGGGTGGAAAATGCTTCCGCACATTGATGATGAAATCAGAAAAAAAAACAACAAGCTAGAGCCTGCGCGGATTTGGTTCTTTTTAGGGGTTTCTAAGGACGGCGGTGGAAATGCTTTGTTCTTGACCCTCCCGAGGGTCATTGAAGTATTGATGTCCCTGCCTCACTACAGTGCCTCAGCAGAGAGACAGATCTCTCTGCTGAAGCTCATTAAGAGCCCCCTGCGAAACAGGTTAGAAGCGAGAGCCATTTCGTCTCTCATGCATATGCATAGGTTTGTCCCGGATGTATTCTGGGACATAACTGATACACCAATGTCAAAGGCAAAAAAATGGAAGTTCAAGAAGATTAATAATCAAAACTCATTGAACCCAAGCATTTGTTTTTATAATTAAATCGAATCATTATGTTTTGCTGTCAACTGAAAAATCGTATTTTTCTATCTTGTCCTTTAACTTCAAAAGTTCCCATAAGTTTTTCTTTGAATTCAAGAAGAAGTTGAAAAATTGTATTTTACTTTCAAGTTGTTAAATTCGGAAGAAGTAGGAAAGATATAAACAGAAGTCACGCCCTATTTTACGTTCACATTAAATCTTCCATGCGTTCTTCTGTCAAAGAAAATAATATCTGGGTTATGATTAATGAATTCTTCCTATGGTTCTTCATTCATTAGTTTGTGGTTTTCTTTTAATACAAAAGGACAAGAAATATCTAAGAAATTTTGTGCAGAAAGTCTTAATTGTATAATATTTTTTTTCTTTTGATATCACTCAGTTTTAAAACCGAAACAGATTTTCTGGCCAAAAAGAAATGATAAAATCAAGGAATGAACTCTCCAAAGGTTTCACCTGAACATTTACCAAATCTTTTTTATTTGGGATTTTTGCTCCATTTCACTTTGAAGCAGGGATACAGCTAGTGGATAGCTAGTGGTAAGAAAAAACTTCCTATGTTTTCACTTTTCTAAAATAAGGGGACTTAGGTAGTGAAAATGGCTTCAAGGTAAGGCAATATATTTATTTTGATGGAATATACAAGCTTTCAAGCACAGCGCATACAAAAACATAACATCCCATACACCCCTATACATCATATACACTCCTTTATGGCGGTGAATGCATTTGACAAGAGAAAAAAAAAATACTAAAGAGGAAATGAAAATAAGGGGGAGCCGCAGTTGAGTTGAGCTTAGTTGAATTAAAGCTGTATGAGTCTTCTGTTGAAGTCATTAACCAAGCCAATCATTTTATCTAAGCCTGAGAGAGGGGGTTGGACAATCTTCAAAAATTGACATGCCTGAAAACAAAAGGCTTACACTTGTCACCTAATAACCTGTAATAAGTGGAAATACATACTAAAAATTTGGATTGATGCCAATCAATCGATCAATCAATCAAAAAGCCAAAGGTCAAACTTTTATGAATTCCATCCATTTTTGGTACTTTGGTACAAAATAGTCTTAAATCCACGGTAGGCAAGTACATTAAAAAAACAAAACGAATTTCCCGTTTGTCTTTAAAGTAAAATAATCTGCAATATCTGGAAATGAACAAATAAAATGGAAACGGTAATTAGTTCCGTGAACCAAATCCGTATGAATGTGGCATTTTAAAATCTTTTGGTATGAAAAATTCTTCTTTTTGTTCTGAAGACTAGTAGCACGTATAAATTCACCTAAATATGCAGCAAGCATAAATTCACCTAAAAATAGGTTTAAACATACATCGGTATCATACAAAAATACATAGGTATAAAAATTTTCTTAGCAGTTATGGACCTATTCGGTACACTAAGATGTTTCACAGTCAATTCGCCTTTTAGTGATTTATTCTAAGAGAAAATGGGCATTTTTTATAACGCTCAGTGGCAACCCTGAACCTGAGTAACTTTTCAAAATTAAAAACTTTCGAAGGCTGACTGTACTTGAAAGTGGGGAATTCCGCATCCAGTAGTCGGCCACTAAAATTTTCAAAGAATATTAATTAGTTATAGGCAGAGTGTGCAGGTCTTAGGTGGAACGCGTAGCCTAGTTGCTAGGTGATAATTTGATTAACTGATATAACGATATTACATCAACAGTTTGGATCAGGTTTTTGCTCAGATTAACTTTTGGTTTCGCCAGACTTCAATAACAAAAAATGAATTAGAGTATTTTGTATACTTTTTTTTCAAACTTCGAATAAAATGAAACAATAAATAGAAACTTTATTAATAAATAGAAATAGTTCGTAGATGAACATCAAGAAAACCTAGATATGAGTAGGAATGGTTGCTGTACTTTCTGACAGATCAGGCTATCCAGAGCCTACAATTCCTTTTTGGTAAGTCCTTCCTGACAGATCAGGCTATCCAGAGCCTACAATTCCTTTTTGGTAGGTCCTTCCTGACAGATCAGGCTATGCAGAGCCTACAATTCCTTTTTGGTAGGTCCTTCCTGCGGCAAATCCTATTCAGAATCTGCAATACTTTTTTTAGCGGCTGTAACCGTGGATTTATACTGCAAACTCCTACATGACCTTTCTCACGACATTGTGCAGACTATTTCCACGGCAAGGGATAGGACTCTTGCTCCCACTTTGTATGGCCTACTGACAGAATAGTATTTTTAGCTGTTTTTAGTGGGCTTTTGACAATTTTTTCCTTGTTTCTAAGAGAAAATGACGACATATCCACCGCATTGAGAATAGAAACAGATTATTATTTTACCCATATAGACATTTAAAATATCTCTTTCAGGCAAACTCTAGCCCTTCTAGTTTATGGTTTTCTAAGAGGGAATGTCATAATCTTTCAAACACTAAGACATACTGTATTACATCATATCTACTAAAAATTAACATACTTGTAAATGTATCCTGGAGAGAATTTTCTAAACACGTCTTGGGACCACAACTTTGTTATTATTTGCTGTTTCTAAGGGGAATACTGATGGAATGATATTTGTATCTACGGGCTTGAGTTTCAGAGCCGGCTATACCAAGTTATGGATAGAGATACGCATGCTATGTACGTGTGAGTCGATGGATTGAGTACGTAATTCTTCTTCTTCTCGGCCATTTTCGAAATTATTTTGTATACTACTGACAATTCACTGCAGCAGCAAGCCGCCACAGGCCAACTCTTCTATGCACACTCCCCTCCGTCCTTTTATATTCAAAGCCTCTCGTTTTACACCCCCTCCCCCCAAGAAGTTTCAATTTTTCTTAAATCTTCCCTTTTGGTATCCTCGATCTCATTCAGGGGCGACATACTTTTCGACATTGGCAAAGAACGGTAACGACAAGGACAATATTAGGCAATCTCTCATCTTTCATCCATAGGATATGTCCTGGCCATCTCAACCCTTCTTTTATTCTAATCCTACGAAGCGGGATTAAACCACAATTTTCGTACAGCTTACTGTTTGAAATACGGTCAGATGTACCCAAAGCAATCTGTTGGCATTTTCTCTAAAAAATATCAATCAAATCTTTCGTCTTTCGGAGCGCACACCCTTCAGAACCATACTTGACCACTATAGGTTTCAGTATTCCAATCTTGGTTCGCAGACCTCCATTTTATTCTTCCAAACTTTTTCCAACTGTGAAAGAACTCCTTGGGCCTTGGCCATTCTACTTTTAATATCTTCATTACACCTACCATCTTTTACTTTCCATCTTTACTTTTCTAATCTACCATCTTTTACTTCCCATCTTTTACCATCTGCCATCTTTACTTTACTAATCTACCATCTTTTACCATCTACCATCTTTACTTTACTAAACTACCATCTTTTACTTTCCATCCTTTACCATCTACCATCTTTACTTCACTAATCTACCATCTTTTACCATCTACCATCTTTACTTTACTAATCTACCATCTTTTACTTTCCATCTTTTACCACCTACCATCTTTACTTTACTAATCTACCATCTTTACCTAGGTAAGTGAAGCTACCCATCTGATCGACATTCTTGTTACCCAGAATCACCTTCACTTATTCCTAGTTTCAGTGGATTGTTCTGGGTACCCGGCTGACTGACCGTATTTCAAACAGTAGACTGTACGAAAAGTGTGGTTCAATCCGGCTTTCTAGGACTATAATGAGAGAAAGGTTGAGATGGCTAGGACTCTTTCTGCGAATGAAGGATGACAGATTCAAAGGGAATTACACAAGTAATTCCCTTTGAAACGTGACATAACAGATAAGGATAATCATCAAAGGCTAAACGGAAAGCAGGTCGTCCACAGTTGGCGTGGGAGGATATCATAAAGAAAGACTTAACGGAAATGGGAGTTTCCTGGGAGGGTGTAAAAAGGGAAGCTTTGAATAGATTGGGATGGAGGAGGAGCGTGCGTAGCTGTGTTGGCCTCAGGCGGCTTAGTGCTGCGGTGAGTTGTTAGTAGTAGTAGGAGTCTTTGAACAGGCCACCCTTCTCGGCTTGTCTGTGTTTCATCCGCCTATTCCTAATAACGAATCAAATGCTCAAGATAATTTTAACGCATCACATATAGTTTATTAATAACATTATACATCAAGAAAACTACCTAAAATAACAACTTGAAGACTCACAACAGTTGATAGATCAAATTGGGTGCCCCACAAGTCATATTAATAACGCCAACTACAAATTTCCGTCCTATGAAGGCTGATTTCCAGGGATGTTTGTGGCTTAATTTCATTTCTTTAAGGTTCAAAATAAACAAAAATGACTAAACATATTATTAATGATTATAGGGATACCTCAAAAGTTACATGCGAATGTGTTAATTATTATTTTCGATCTTTATAGGCTAACACCTAGGCAGGTGTGAGGTTGCACCTCATAGAAATTTGAGGTGCACATCACCTAGGCAAACAGCTAGGCAAGTGTGAGGGTGTACCTCATCGCAATCTGAAGGATCTCGCCAACATGCTTCTCTAGAAAATGTGGTACGTGAAATTTTGGTAAACATAGATTGGTAATTGTCTTTTAACTTAAAAATCAGAAACTATTAATTCTTTTTAACATCAAGTTTCGTTCTTAGAAACTCGGGTAATTTGAAAAAAAATTATCTTACATGCCGTTGTGACATCTGATTTCAGGTAATTTTACTGATTTTGGATATTCTGTCGGTAAATTCCAACGCTTAACGTTACTAACCTTCAAAGATTTCAGTTTTCAATCAAACTTAAAATTACTGTTAATTGAAATTTGTAGATTCAAATTAATTTATGCCGAGAGAAAAATTTCAAACAAAGACGATAATTGTGCAACTGAATAGATTCAAAATGTATTTTACTTAACATAAATACTAATAACTATTGACTAGCATCACCTAAATCATATTTTCGGACCAAGGCTAGCTTCTTATTAGAATCCCCCTAATAGCTTAAGACTAAAACTGTTTTTTTTTTTCATAAGATTTTGAATTTTAAAGGATTAAAATTACAACAAAACATTTATAGGATTTGTCCTAAAAATATCTGTATTTGGCCATATTTCTAGAAATTCATCGTAAAATTTGCAAAATCACAAGCTAAAAAACTAAAGATTTTGTACAAACGAAAATCTAACCCTGTCATGGCTTATTTTATGGCCAACAAAGACAATACTTCCTAAAAACAATAAAATTATTATAGTTTTACAGGGATTAAAATTTCAATTTTTGGAAAATATTTTTAATGTAGCAAAGTCCTGAGTTCGACTTCTAAACTATTTTTTACTTTTTCTGCGTATTAGTTTTTGTGTCTGTGGATCTAGAGAGAAATCTTGGGTTGGGGGGGGGGGGGTCCGCCAAATCTATAATATCCCAGAATTTTCTAGAGAAGGGTCCCCCAAATCTATAATATCCCATAATTTTCTAGAGAAGGTTTTAAAGTCAATTGTTCATTTTTTAGCCCAATCCCCCATGCGCAAGTATGCAACTACTTCAGAACTCAATACAGTATGACAGGTTCTTGGAACAAAAGGAGGAAGGGAGCTACCACCGTAATAAGTGCTAGTTTAACTAAAAACACAACAACACTTTTAAAAACACAAAAAGGAATGTGACGCATTAAATGTATTTAGTTTCTTCCACAGAATTTTAATAAAGAATTTAGCCTAATACACTGTTGGGTAAAATTGAGTTAATGAAATAATTACATAAATTGGAATTATTAAATAAACTATAATGAATAAATTACATAAACTTGATGAATTTGCCCCGCTGAGCCGTCGATAATCAAAACACAATCTATGCAAAAACAAGTGAGTTTCCATTAAGGGCACAGAATAAGAGACATTTTTCCGACTTCCCAATCGCTAGCAATATATGACACCCAAACTCATAACTTTGAAACAAATACGTAATGTCTTTAATGTTGGGGTGGTAGAGTTACTTCATATTTCTTTTAACTTTACTATCCAGAACGTTTTAATAGTGTAATTTTTTGGGGTTTTTGAATGAACTTGCACAGGAGTTAAAGGGGAGTAGAGGGGTAAATAAGCACTTCATGCCACAGCTTTACTGAAAAATATTATTATTATTATTTTTTTTCACATTCCAAAATGCTTTTTGCATTTCGGATCTATATCCTGGACAAATATAAACTGAACCCTTTAGTAATTTCGTAGGTAAGCAAGGCCTCTTACCGTAAGGGCGGGGCTTCTATTTTCTGTAATAGGAGTTCATCAATAGTTCTACCACTGAGCCATTATTGCATAAATACTTCACCAATATTGTTTTTATGGAATAATTGTTTTGTTTAGCTCATCAATAGTTTAATTTATCTCGAGCCCTTTTGAAAACGTGTGTTACAAAAAGCTGGCTTTTTAGACAGCTTTTGGTCCAAGCTGAAGAATATACAACCTAATAAATATAATAGTTTGGTTTGACAATTTAAAATTTGCCTAAGAAAAAATCGAAAAAATCTTACATTATTTTGAACAAAGGCCTAAGTGATGACATATAACTCGGCCTTTTATTTACCAATCTTTTAATGATTTTAGTAGACATTTTTTTTTCAATATTAATAGCGACCTCTAGACTTCATAAACTAGTCTTTTGGCTTAAAATAAATAATCGATATTTTTTTTTATATATAATATTTATTTATATTTATGATTTAAATATAATAATTAATATTTATTTTTAAAAATAAATATTTTAAGCTTGAACAATCTATATTTTTAAACACTTCTATTGAACTTTATCTGTTTACATCAAGAATCACAGATTAAATTTTACTGCACTGACCGTTCAGTTAAAGCTTTGGATATGCCTACAAGGGCACCAGTTGGGGAATGAGGGAGGGAAGAATTGCTCTCATACATTCCCCCGTTATATTTTGAAAACTACCTTCTTTGGTATTTCCACTGAAACCCCCCACCCCTTGTATTTCAATGAATTGACCTACCTTTATGGCTGTTCGTTATTTTGAAGGGGAGGAATGCGTGGCCCCGTGGTAACAAACACCAGGTTAATGCATTAGTCTTCAATAGCTAATAGTCTTGAAAGGTACTTGAACAGTAAGAAATGAGAGAAAAAATCTCATCGGAATGAAGAGCGAAAATTGATTAAGATTTACTAAAGGAGTACAATAAAAATATTAACAAAAAACTCAAAAACACTTTTATCTCCAAATACAGTAAAAAGTAATTTCTTCCGGGCGCTAAGAAAAACAGAAAAATGTTAAGACTAAAAATTAGAATATGGGGGGCAATGACATAAAAAATCGTCCTTGGGTGGTTATAAAACATGTTCTCATTTTTAATCCTAAAAACTTTAAAATTCTTGAAGTAGCAGGAAACAGGCTCTGCTTCTTACTACATTTTGATATTAAAACTGTTGTGTTTATTTCTGAATTTATTCAACAGATTTATCTTTTTAATCAATTTCCGATCGGAAAGCTGAAAACTTTTAATTCTAAAAATCAGTATATGGTTAGACAAAAAAAATGGCCCTTGGGCAGTTATAAAATATGTCATGACGGCCACATGCTTCTTTTTTAACCTTAAAAAATGCAAATTTTTCGGGGGGCAAGCAAAATAGTTTAATTTGTAGTGTATTTTAAGATTACAGCGTCCAAAGGTGGGATTTAGTTAATTTAGCTACCTCATTCAATTTACCTAATTCTGATATAATTCAAGGGCAGTTTCATTGCCAGAATAGAAGATAAATCTATATACATATATACCAACAAAGCTAATAACAAAGATTTGGACAATATGTACATACACTTGACTAAGGTCTTTCCGGAATTCTTGGAGGGGGTAATGGTCGCCTGAAAATAAAAATAGATAATTAACAGAACAGAGTTTTATATACATAATTATGTTAAATAAAGTCTCAATGAAAAAACACAAGGCGAGAAAAAAAATGATAGAGCTATAAAAAATAGAAGCAAAAAAGAAATGAAAGAATGGAAGAACGAAGAGAAATATCTTAAAGAAGATTTTTCGAAGTATCTTAAACAAGCTTTAAAATTAGAAATAAAATGATTGAACTGATCAACCGCAAGAAGAAATAGGATTTCAGCATTTCAAACACGTTTTTTTAAACATGCCTCCGCGCGGCCTGACAATTTTTCTTTCGGATCATAAAATATATCCTAAGTAAAAGGGCTCTGTAGAATATAGCCCTAACAACTCAAAAATCTAAATTACCCAGGACATCAATATATTAAAATTCTTTTCCTTCGACCCATTCATACCCGAAAATAGGAATTTTCCCAGATTTTAATATTGGTCGTTTCAGAATTATGTTCAGGGCAATATCAGACGTCCGTCAGTGCTGCCACAACGAACCATGAAAAAAAGTAAGCGAAAAGAGTTAATTGAAGTTGACAACACTTTCCGTCCGTAAAATTCTAACAGTAACGGTATGTTGATATGTACCAAAGGCAAGTGCACTTTCACAAGAAAGCTAAACCTTCTTAAAGTATTTGGTACCACTTTTTTTTTGTGGATTTCGAAAATTTGGCGGGTGGAGCAAAATATTTTTTTTTAAATCTAGAGGGGGGGCAAATTTGGCCAAATCGAGGTTTTTTTGTCCCAAAAAGTAAACTAGCAACAAGTAAAACAAAACATCTTGAGGCTAGTCCTTCCCTTACCCAATTAACATCCGATCTAAACATCGTAGGATAGATCCTTGTCTGTTATATCACGTTTCAAAGAAAATTATTTTTGTGTCAACTACCAAAGACTTTATTTTGCTTTATATTCTATGTTAATTACAGATTAAATAAGGATTATTCATAATAAATTAAAAAAGATAACACAAAATTTAGTTGAGCTATTAAAAAGAATATAAGCAAAGACGGTAAGCAACAACTCAATGTGATTGAACTTAAAAAAAACGTAAATCAAAAAGAGAGAAAATTTTGGCACGGAGCCTAAAAAAGCAATAATGTGACAAAGCAACAGTCTGAATAAAAACCAATAAAATTTACCTTAGGCAAGAGTTGGCACATAGCAGCATAGTGAAAAAAGGGAAAAAGAATTATAATTTTTAAACATGGTGTAGAATTGAAAACAAATTTCAGTTTTTTAATTTAAGCTTTTCTATAAAAAGAAATCGAGATAATAGAAGGACAGCTGTCTTAACAACAGCATATTCAATAAATAAGGCTGATCACATGATATTTAATTATTTAATTTTGGCATCGGACATGGCGACATGTTGTCGCCATAACAAATTAATTCTAGCAACGTTTATAAGACAGCGTATAATATATAGTAACACAAGCTCTTAGCTTGTCCATTGATATATTTTGGAACATACTGAGGAAGAGCATTACTCCTTGGGCTCATCTTTGCTCATGGTTCCTCAATTTCATTCTTTTGATTGAAGTTCAATACAATAGAATACAGTACAATTTAAATTATATTTATTATTATTAGGATTTTTAGAATTATTAGTTCTGAAAACTTTCCTAATGAAGGGGGAATAATTCAGATAAAACTTTTCCCGGCCAAAACAGAGGCGACCCAAAAATTCGCCAAAAAAAGCTGACTTCGTCCAATACGTGCCGTAAAATCCGACTATTGCAACAAAATTTAGATCCTGTCGGAACTTATCTTAAAACATACACCAAGGGAACAAATTCGTCTTTAGAAAATTTATTTATCAACAACAAAAGCATATAGAACTTACTTTTCAATTTGTATTTTTTCAATTTGCTAATTAAAAGGAGAAAGTATTCTGCGAACTATATGGAATTCCGTGCCATCGACAGAATTATTCAGAAAAATGGAATCAACTTTTAATGTTTCATTGGATTTTAAGATGAGATATCAAATGGGTGAAGTTTGTCTTTTGTGCGTATGTTTCTAGGAGAACTATGCTCGGTGTTATTTCATTTTTATTGTAGATTCCCTTTTCAAATAATAATAAATTAAAAATATAAAATTGGCTTTACTCAAAAATAATAAATAAAGGTAATACAAGTTATGGGGGTAAAACACAAATGATTTATGCTTAAATTTACTGGTTTTCACTGGGTTTGGTTAGTGAGAAACTGAGAAATTTAGTAGCTTTTTCATATTCTTCTAAGGTTTTTGCGTTCCAGATTCCTGTTTTAAACCAAATGTCACTGTCAGGCCAAAAGGTCGCATCTGACGAACTCAGGCCAAATGGTCAGGACTCAGGTCGTATCAGGCCAAATGGTCGTAAGCAACATTTTCATACTTCTGAAATAATCACTAAAATCATTTGCTAGGTTGTTCTAAAAAGGGAGAATGGGCATCATAGATCACGAAGATCAAAGTCTACCTGAACATAAATTGCCCTGCCCATCCTCCCTTTGAGAACAGCTTAGCAAACAGTATAGGTTATTATTTCAGAAGTGTGAAAAATGTCACTTACGACCATATGGCGTGACAGAAACGAGAAAAATTCTTGATGAAAGTTTTGTCGTATCTTGGAAAGCAGTTAAACTAGGAGAATGAAACTTCGAAGAATGTTTTCAAAGCCTAACCCATGCCACAGAAAAGACGTTTGAAGTGTCTATCTCTACACCTTCCCCTTCAAAGAGTATTGAACTTTTGATGAAAACAGGGTCACTAAAACTGAATCTATCCAAAAGAGTCCTGCATGTATTTTCAAAGAGGGTGAAGTCCCAGACTCTCTCCTTCCAAAAAAAGCTAGGTTAGAAATACCTGAGTACAGGAGAGACATGTTGTTCCTCCGTTCAAAAAAAAATAATAATAATAATATATATATATTTATATATATATATATATATATATATATATATATATATATATATATATATATATATATTATATATATATATATATATATATATATATATATATATATATGTATATATATATATGTATACATATATATATATATATATATATATATATATATATATATATATATATATATATATATATATATATATATATATGTATATATATATATATATATATATATATATATATATATATATACATATATATATATATATATATATAAAATGCGACGACAAACCATCGCACGGAATACATTTTCCTAAGATACTCTCCACCGAGACCTTGCCCTCCTTGGGCAGTTTCCCAGCTTTTTCCTAGATCACCCCCGTTCGCTGCTGTACCTTCAGATATGAGAAACATTTTTTCTCTTTAAATGAAAAATACGAAAAAAAACATCTCGCTCTTTTATTATTTGGTACAGACCCTGCCAATGATTTGTGTTCGTTCTTTTTTAATCCCTTTTCGTTTTTTATTTACTTTTGGTTACTTTTTATTCAGTTTTGCCTGTTTTTATCTTTTTAACATGTTGGACCCAATCTTAGTTTACTGACTAATGAATGGATTTTCATTCTGATAATTTTAATTTTGACAATTTTTGCCAGCTTTTTACTTTTCGTTACATTTTATTTGTCCGGTTTTCGTTTATTGAACAGGAAATCCGAACTTCACGCTTCGAAGTTTGTGATAGAAATTTTTTGAAATATTTATCTATATCTTATGAGCTTACAATAAAAATTAATTATAATTAAAATAAATTAAGTTAAAACATAAAATTAAATTAATAAATGAAATATAAATTAAAAATTAGTTAAAATTAGAAAATAAATTTTAAATATTAAATTTTCTAAAATCGATCAGCAGTACCCTAGGCCAAAGGACAGTGTTTTGAGCCTCATAACCCTGATGCATCCTGATTTATAGGGTTTTAAAGGATTCGCAAAATTGTGCATCAAATGCGAAAAAAAATCCTCATGTAGCTTAAATTTCCAATCAAATTATTAGAATTACGTTTCTTTGGGTAGAAGCAGACCCAAACGAACATTAAGATACAACGTAATTTAAAAAAAAAAGGCGTGGGAGGGTGGGAGTGGAAGGGAGATTAGTTGCCCTCCAATCACTTTCGACTATTAAAAGGGCATCAGCCCTTAAAAAGGATTGAAGTAGAGATAGGAGCTTGAAAACACTTTCCCCAGGGATAATTGCAACTCTGGATTTATTCTCCTAATGCAACTATTTCCAAGACAGTGAAAAGACCCCTTATCTACAATTTTGCCCAGCAATGAAATAATAAACCAAAGCTCAACATAATTTCACAGAGTAAAAGTATCTCTTCAAAAAGTATGTTAGAGATTTTCTTGCAAATAATTAATTTTTTTTCCGGTTCTCCGATGAGCTTCTGTAATTTCTTTGTAGGGGTGGATTAATGCATTACTCCCTAGCATTGCTTTTTTTTGGGGGGGGAGGTTATTGTTTGGTTTGATAATGTGAATTTATTATTTAATAAATGTTTGATGAATGTATTTGTTTAATTTTTCTTCAGTTTTGTTTCTGCCCTGTTTTTTCCTGGCCATAGAGCCTTAGGGGGGAGAATATTGAAGCATTTGTTATTTTTATGTGTAATTTATCGTTGATTTTGGTATTCATTGATATTCACTGAAGCAAATAACAGGTATCTAACTTTGATAAAATGTGTTACTTTGATTTGATATTGATATTTGATTTTAGGCATCAAAATTACTTATGTAGAACTGATAAATTTTCGAAACTTTTAGAGCGTGCATTTATAAGCTAGTACTTCTTAAGTTGACGTACTTAAGTACCTCTTAAGTTATATTATAAGTCACATTATCGTTATACAAGCCAAAAATAATTTTCTTAGGTAAATCTATTGTTTTGTCAGCGTATAGTTTTTTTTTGTTTTTTTTTTCAGTTGTTGCTTATATTGATTTTGTTGTTGTTGTTGTATCCCCCTTGTATCCCTGGCCATGGAGCCTTTCGAGGGGTAATAAGAGTACTGTCTTTCAAATCTGCATTTATTGGTGAATAATAAACTTACTTACTAAACTTACAGAAGCATACACAGAAGATAATTTACCTCGGTTGATTATGCTACATTATCATGTCCAAACGAAAGACCATGTCTCAAACTTTTCAAAATTGACACAGAAAATAGGCAAGATACTCCTAATGGATCGTTATTCATTTTTAGCATCTACAGAGGTATATTTACTCATTAACAATCCCACAAATTGCGCAACAATGGGTATTAAAAGATCTAGGAAAACCTTGAAAATATTAGCCCAAAGATGATGAATGGCATTCCATCTAGTGGTTTATCATGACTAATATACCAAAGTTTATCACAATGTGCTTGGAAAAATGAGCCATTTGGTGAGTTAAATTTGGCAGAAATGAGCCAAACGATTTAAAATGTTTTCACTCTTTGTGGCAAATTTTGTACGAATCGACGCATCTGGCTAGATGGAAAAATTAGCAATTTACGACAAAGGCAACGCTGGAGGAAAAAAACTGATTTCCCTCAATTACTTCCTTGACACTGAAGAAATTTCAAATTTAGAGATCGATTCCGATTAACGATATCTAAAATTTTTGGCAAACATTTTAAGTTTGCCACATCAAGTTACATTTCTTATCGATTTGGTGGATTTACCCCCTGTCATGGGGGTAAATACCCCAAATGGGACATACCCCCTGTCATGACCTAAACACGGGAAGTATCAGCTATATCCTTTTTTTATGCTCTTGCAAGAACATAATTAAAAATATGTGGATATACACTTTCGTGCTTAAGACGTAGATACACCCATCCGTGAGTGAAGATACAGTCATCTGTTATGCCCTTATTTTACTCTACTACAATGTTACAAAACTTAAATCTGCCCTTTCGTAAATAAAATGTAGATATGCCTATCTCTTATGCAGTATGGGCAAAATATTCACTTGCATCCTTATTTTTACTTTCCAAAATGTTATGAAATATAGATATGCCCTTTCACGCCTAAAATGTGGGTATATCCACTTATTATATATCATACACCAAAATGTTTATTTATACCCTTATTTCTACTCTCCTGCAATGCTATAAAATTTAGATACGCCCTTTTTTTAAAGGGACGAAAACAGTGGATCATGTTTGCACCTTATTGTACCAACAAACGATTACCAAAGGACGTTCAGGTCTCTGATTATTACGTTTTTCATTTGATACTTTAAGATTAATAACGGGATGGTACTTTCCCATTATATGGGCACTTCGGCTATAGACAGTCGAATGAATGCAGTGATGGAGACTCGTAAAGCGGGTAAATGCTATGTAAATTGATCGAAGAGCGTGGTTAATATTTAAACTGTTGTTTTTGGGGGTTTAGGGGGAGAAAAAGGTACCTAGGTTAGGTTACGTTAGGTTACGTATTTAATATATGCAATGCTTTACCACCCCCCCTAATGTGCAAATATATAGCCCAATTTGTTTATAAGATAATTATATATACATCCTATTTTATTTTATTTCATTAGCATTAACCAAACCCGACTTTTTAGAAATGCCCATATAATGGAAAGTACCAACGGGATTAGGTAAAAAATATTATAATCCTGAAGCAATGTTAATACTAATTATTGTACAAAATAATAATCTAAATTTAAGATTTATACAGTCAACTAAAATTTAAATTATAATATAAACAAAATATTACGATCGGGAGTCCTTTTTAAATAAGCATTAATAATCACCCAAATGCCAATAACAGCGTGTGTTATATTTTCAACTACAACAAGCATACTGAATGTGAAAAGCTGCTGAGGGGTTAGTGAGCTTAGTTGTTAGCGATTAATAGAATAAACCTTAACAAATCTGGGGTGTAGTCCTATAATGTTGGGTAGAGAAAGAATTAAATCACTTGTTAAATCCAAATGCATCCTTCAACTCGCTAATGGCAGCCTGGCCTGCGGCCTGAGTCGCGGCCTGCGTTGCGGCACCAGTGACTCGCTGTTGGAGCCCTCCCAGGGGGGGAATTTGTACAGGTCTCCTAAAAGACCAACAAAGCCTATTAGAAATTGATAACAGCAATCTAACAGAGAAACCAAGGACAGACAACACAACCCCCAACACTACATACATTAAAAGAAATTATCAGCAGCAATCTTTTGATATTTTTGTGATTTAGTCGCCCTTGCAATTATAAGTAGTATCCCTATTTCTAGGAAGTCAACCTATCTAAAGAATTTACCGAGAAAGAATCAACAAGGGCCATTCAATAAGTAACGAAGGAGGTTACTTATTTTCAACGAGTAAATAGGTATCGACATAAAACCACACCTTCCAGGTGTGGTTTTATTTCCTATGTGTTTCCAGGTGTGGAGGGCACACCTTCCAGGTGTGCCCTCCAGGCATTAGCCTGGAGGGGCGATAAAATCATTTATCACCTATAGGGTGAAACAGGTGGTGAAATGTCACTAATCAGTGTATTTTAGTTCCTTTAGGTTTTATATATTTAGGTATTATACATATATATATATATATTATATATATATATATATATATATATATATATATATATATATATATATATATATATATATATATATATATATATATATATATTTATATATATATATATATATATATATATATATATATATATATATAAATATATATATATATATATATATATATATATATATATATATATATGTATATATATATATATATATTTATATATATATATATATATATATATATATATATATATATATATATATATATATATATATATATATATATATATATATATATATATATATATATATATATATATATATATATATATATATATATATATATATATATAATTCAAATTTTATAAAAAAGGGTACTCGATTTTATTGAAATATACTATTGTGTGTAGTTACGTAGTTTTGGGAATGGCGGACGCTTAATTTAAAATAAGAAATGCGGGTGAAAATCAGAAAAAAGTCAAACATCATGTGACACCAAACAGCTTAAGAGGGTGACGCACGTCCTAAGCTGTGAGGAAGGTGAGGTGAGAGAGAGCACCTTCGAATTTCAGTTCTCTTCTTGAATCAGCATAATATTTTTTGGATTTTTGCAGACGAAAAGCGTTGTAGAATTTAATAAATTAATTTGGCTTATTTATTTTCACGGCTCAACGTGGAAGCACAGACTAAAATAAACTACTGCCCTAAAAAATTCATAATTTTGAAATGGCCGAAAGAGAAATCTTACAAAATAACAGTCTCTAAGTACTAACAGACCTAAGATAGGTCCAGGGGAGTAGGGGGGGGGGTTTATTCTGATGGTAAAACTAAACCTTTAATTCAATTTTATAGGATTTTTTTTTTGGTTTGATTTTAAATGCTTTAAATGGCAATGAGTCAATGTGCCTTAGAAGTCAGTTTTTCAAATGCTTACCAATTGACGAAAAAAAAGACGTTTTGGAGGGGGGCATAAGAGGTGTCTTAGTAAAATAATTGACTACTAAAAGGCAACACTTCTTAAAGTACATTGTTTAAGCTACGAATGTTATTAAAGGAATAAAAAAATCATGCTAGTTCACAGAAAACCATTTCTTGCTTAAAAACTTATTGAAAACGGTATTTTCATTGGATGCATTGGATGGCTTCATCAAATAATGATTATCCCCAAATCCGGTTAACGGATATCATCGTTTAAACCAAGTGCAATTTGTGCATTGAGTTTTTGCCAATACCGAGTTTGACCAAAAAGAGGCGACATCACCCTATCATCTTTTTTCCAACGACTGATGGGGGGGGGGGGGATTTCATTTCGACCTATTACAATAAGTGAAAACTTGTCAAAAAAGCACAGCAAAAATAACAGATTAGCACAGAACTATAAGCATATAAGCATAAACTACATTTCACACCAATGAAGTGATGACCAGATGCGTTAACGCCTGTAAAAATAAGCATCTTAAGATTCTGCCGGTTATAAGAAAATATATAAGGGTTATGTTTCGCATGACGGGGATCATGGAACAATAATTAAAAGCACTCAGTTTTTCCTAATGTCCTCCCCCCTCACTTACAGAATATTCCATCGTACTTGCCCGGGTACAGCTGAAGCTTCCAATACTGCTTCCATTAGCTTCCAATACGGAAGAAATTTTTGCTACTTGTTAATAACACAGAACACACTAAAGATTTACGCTTAGGTTACATCTCA
This sequence comes from Artemia sinica, assembly GCA_027921565.1. Taxonomy (NCBI): domain Eukaryota; kingdom Metazoa; phylum Arthropoda; class Branchiopoda; order Anostraca; family Artemiidae; genus Artemia; species Artemia sinica. The sequence continues at coordinate 3,087,992 of CM051271.1, read as the reverse complement.
AACCGGTTGCATAGCTACAAAAACAAGTGACGGATAATACAATGCATTGGACTTGGATAATTTGGGCTACATTTTTGCACATTAGCGGAAGGTTAGGTTAAGGGCGCATACTTTACCCCCTCCCCCCTAATGTGCAAATATATAGCCCAAATTATATTATTATTTAAACTTAAGGTTATATGAAGGTTATCTTTCATTAGGATTAATCTAACTTTAGGTTAATTTTACTAATCTAACTTTAGATTAACTTGTTATTAATCTAACTTTAGATTAATAAAGTTTTTATTAATCTGACTATAGATTAATCTAAAGTTATTAATCTATCTTTAGATTAACTTTGGGTATGTTCCGTATTATTAACGAGTGCCAAATTTTTTAATTAAAAACGCTATTATAACTCCAAATGTGCTAAAAAGCATAAATATTTGTTTATTTCTACTTCCCATTTCCTTACATTATAAATTTAATGTTACTCGAGCCAGCGCTGACAAAACAATATATCAAGTTTACAACATAAAAAAAAAAGTTTATCTGGAAAGCATATCATATTGCAAACAGATTTTTCACAAATACAACGCAATTTTCGAAACAATTTAGTTTTTCTCCAGACGTTTTTACTTCGAAAGTCATCAAACATTTCTAAAGTTGGAAGTCACCTCACAGAGTAGGTTTAATACATAACAAATCGTCCATGCTATCACATCTTAGCAAATAGGACTCAGTTATACGACATTTTGTGTTAGTCGAGCCTGCACAGACAAAAGTCCGTTTTTCTAGCACGAGGTCTAAGTGTGCTTTAGGTGGGTTTGACGAAAATCATTTTCAGGATCCTCGTTTTCACTCCAAGGAAACGTTAAAGCTACAGGCTCCATCTTTGGTGGGCATAGGCTTTTTAAAATTGGAACACACAAGAATAACATGGTTGGACACGGTTGCTGAAAGACCCGAACACGGATATTCAGAAATCTGCGCAAACCGTGCCCAACTTCTTGTTGATTGTAAGGTATCCTGAAAACGGGGCTAAAATATTATGCATAAACTGCAACATAAAAACAAATCCGTTCAAGAATCATATTGCTTTACTAAAGGGTGATAGATTGGCCCTGCATGTTATCGAGACGCAGGGAGTTCTCCTGATTAACCGAAGAGGCTGTTTCTCCACATCTCATAGAAATTAGAAATGCGATATCAATTTCAAGGGTAAAAATAGCTAACCTATTAGAATAGAGGCACACAGATCCAAGCTTCAGGGGAGGGAAGGGGAAGATAACTTTTTGCCCAAGAGAGGGGTCTTTTGATCAATGTTGAGAGGGTTCCCAGTCCCCCTCTCCTGAGTGCAAGTATGGTGTAGTGGAATATTGGGGTCGTGGTTTGCTTACTTTGTATGTCAAGTTTGACCAATAGACTCCGATGTAGTTTTCTAATCACAGGGTTAAGGATTCGAGCCCCAAATTTGACACTTTCTAATATCCGTAAAAGGTGCAAAAATTGACAATTTACTCTTTTTTAGGTGAAAGTTACATCTCTGAAGCAAATATCGGCATTAGACTATTTTAAACGCGGAAAAAGAATTTGACTAAAGAGGAGAAGGGATCTTGATCTTCGTAAAAAGAGTTTCTCCGAAGATTTTCAGGGCTCAATGGTCAAGATAGCCCCCCAAGGAAAGTGTTGGTGGTGAGAGCGGGACTTCAAATTTCGCAATGCCTGTGCGATGACTGGGGTGAAATAATTTTTATTTGGCCCTCACAAAGAGGCATACACTTTTTTTTCTCGCCGATAGTATGAAAAACTATACATAAATATAAAATCAAGCTGTTTAAATAAAAATTAAAGTTTTAAGCAGAATTATCTGTATATAAAATACACTGTCTGAAGGTGTCCGAAGTCACCCTAAGAGTACTAGGTCTCAATCCGGTAGAATATAGATCAAATACCCCGCATTAACCGCACACATTCCAGGGTCTTCTAAGGGTTCAGGGTTTATTGTTATTTATGGAATTTTTATTCATGAAATCATTTATGGAATACACGGGAGCATTCTTTCACACTAACTAGCTACACTACCAAACAAGCATTATTCATTAGAGTTATTAGAGTCATTAGCAGCAGCCCAGGCTTTGCCTATAGCCGAAAAATTAATATTTCAAATCGCAAATTTAATTTTAAATAGACATATTTTTATTACACACGCTGAGGGGTTGCAAAAGTACCCTAAGACAAAGTGCAAAACAGGGTCTTAATTTGGCACTGAATAGAACCCCAAATATTCCATTTTAACTGTCCAAATATTCCGCTATCTTAGAAAACAATTGATATTTGTGATATTCTAACTATGAAATAAAAGTGTTCTTTCTCATTCACTAGTTTTTTTTTACCATAGTGAATTTACTCTCACTTCGAACTCACAACCTTTTTTTCCAGAGTGAATTTACTACATCACTTCACACTCACGCTCATTAGAGTGTGATGCTTCACACTCATTAGCTTTTTTTGCCATAGTGAATTTACCATCTCACTTCCAACTCATCCTATTAGAGCGGGATGCTTCATACTCACGAGCTTTTTTTTGTCATATGGAAAATACTATCTTACTTTACACTCACACTCACTATAGGGTAATACTTCCCACTCACTAGCTTTTTTTACCATAATGAATTTACTATCTCTCCCCATATTGGCACTCATCAGAGTGTGACACTTTCACATCCACCAGCTTTTTTTTTACCATACTAAATTGACTGTCTTACTTCACAATCTTTCACAATAGATTATGATACTTCACACTCACAAATTTTTATTTACCACAGTGAATTTACCATCTCAATTCACATTCACACTAACTAGAATGTGACGCGTCACACTCACTATATACACTTCACACTCACTAGAGTGTGATACTTTCACACTCACTAACTTTTTTAACCACAGTGCATTTACCACCTCAATTCACACTCACACTAACTAGAATGTGATGCTTCACACTCACTATAGGGTAATACTTCAGACTCACTAGAGTGCGATACTTTAGCACTCATTAACTTTTTTTTAACGATAGCGAATTTACCATCTCACTTGACACTTATGCTTACTAGAGTGTGATGCTATCTCACTTTACACTCACAAGAGAGTGATACTTCACACTCATTGGGTTTTTTCTTTTACCATAGCGAATTTACATAATAGTATAAAAGGAAAATGGTAGACCTGTTAGTACACTACCAAACAAGCGTTAGTTGTTAGAGCCCTGGGCATTTGAGGACAAAGCATGAACCCAAATTGAGGTCTACCCAAAATTAGTTACTTACGATGGTATTAAAGGTGCAGGTAGTCCACCTGGTCCAAGTCTACCCGGCGGAGCGGGAGGGAACCTAAGAGATGTGTCAATGCTAAATCAAAGCGCCAAATAATTAATAAACCAATCTAAGCACTGCTATAGGAATGGCCGTCTAATAACGATTAATGACATGCGAACAATATCGTAAAAACAGAGCATCATTACCATTGGTTTAATTTCCTATAACTATGATTATAATTCCCTTAGCGGGAGGGTTGTGGGAAAGACGAAGAAACCCCTAAGGAAGTTAAAAGGATTTAGAGAAAGGAAGAAAATATGAAGATAATCAATAGCATCAAGGTGAAGGTACCAACCATCGTGACGTTTGGTCAGTTGTAACCAAATTCAAATTAGTGGAATTAGAAGCTTATTTTATTTTATTTTATTGTCTATTTTATTCATCATAATAATTCATCATAATAACCTTGTTTATTTTCTTCATCATAATCGGCACTATGATCAAATGTATTATGTATTATGTAAAATGTATTATGTAAAAAAAAAATTTTAATACCCATTTTGCAAATTTGGAGGTTTTATATTTATGTTTGTTAGTCATCAACTAACTTATGTTTTTGTTTTAATCCTACTTTATCCCCTTGTTAATTTTACAAGTTTTTTTTTTTGTTTTTTTTTTTTTGGGGGGGGGGGGGACATTTTTGCTGACTTGGCATTGGCCTTCTATTTTTATGAGTTTACTTTGTACTTTGTTTTTGTTTTTAACGTTTTTACGTATTTGACATTGACCCTTTTATAATTTTCTGTTGTTGTTTGATTGTTTGTTTTTGTTGTTCTTTTTTCGCTGTATTTGACACTAAAGTGCGAATTCGGCCCTTTTGGGCTTGTGATAGCCATTTTTCAGCAATAAATCTTATCTTATCTTTTTTGCTCTGTATGGAGGCAGAGCCATGGGGGGCTGTCGCTATGTTTCTGGCTTCTTTATATATCACAATTTTTAAGATAAATCGTTGCCACATGGTGCGTTGAACTCTAACCCTTCAGTGCCGAAGGCAAGTCCATTCTCCACTGTGCTGTAGCATCTTCTAATATGAATATACCATTCAGTTTGTGGTGCCAAAGTATTATACCGACGTCACCATAGTATAGCACTTAATATATATATTTCCAACCTACGATTATAACGTTATTGATCATCTTTTATATGAAAATGCAGTTTTTGTACAAATATTGATTTTGATTCAATTTTCATTTCAAATGCGAATACAAAATCAAATGTGATTTTAGTGAAACCGACATATTGATTTTAAAATCAATCTTTGAAAACCAAATTTTACATACTAATCATTTTCGCGAAAATATTTAATTCATACTAACAATAATTAATTAACTGAGTCATTAATAATGAACTGGATTGAAATGAATTAGTTTGAATTGAATAAAATTAAACTCGTTAGATTTATTAAATGAACTGAATTGATTTTATCAAATAAATTAAATTTATTCATTAAAATGAATTAACATGAATCTTGATTTGTTAAATGATTAATTGAATAATTAAATTTGAGCACATTAAGAATTAATTCAAACAAATAACAAACAGACCATGCAAGGACATAGGATTCCGTACATTCACAAATGGAAAGAGATTCACTCGAAAGACCCAGATAACTTTACATTAAATTTCCCTAAAAAAAACAACTGTCCATCCTCCAAAAAGTTGGTGGACTTAATCATGGTATATTTTGGAGCGATTACTTATTCAGATAAACCCTTGTTTACCCTTATTGCCCTTATTTACTCTTCTATTCAACCCTTCAAAGACAATCAGCCAATATATATTACTCATTTTACTAAAGTCCCAAGGATGCTGAAAATGATTTCTGATTGTTTTAATTGCCTAAGTTGAAACTTGAACACCCATATAAATATAAATATAAATCTTGTAAAAATTGAAAAATCTAAAATTATAATATCAATGAAAAAGACATTCACGAGGAATTGTGTCGTTTTTGTAAGTAGCGGGCGTCAAATAAAAAAGAAAAAAGAAGTGAGAATTAACTATAATTAGTTTTTGCTTATTTATTTTGACGGTTCAAATTAGTAACACTAGCCAAAACGTGGTGCTCCCCTAAGAACTTTCAAATTTTGAAACAACCAGAGGAAAATCAGTGAGAATTCCGGTTTTCAGCTATAAATCAACTTATGATGGATCCGGGGGAGGGGGGCAGGAATTCTTTTATTTTCAAATCCCGGGTGCTTTAGAAACTAAGGAAATCACTTACTGCTGAGGAATTATCCTGCCCCACATGCGTAAAGAAAGGAGGGGAGTATGAGAAAGGAGGGGCTTCTGACTCATTATCTCAGGCACCAAATTTGTACCTTCCCAGTTAATTTTTTTCGTTTGCAAAACTGTCCTTCCGTCCTTAATGCTCCTCCCCAAACAAATATGCTCATCCCCTACGTGCATGCCCAATCGCCTCAGAAGCGACGGGGATCAAGAACTTTTTATGTCGAGGGAATCTTGTCCTAGTTAGCCTTTGCATTATGCAACAACTTAGACTTCAGGAAACGATCAGTTCTTAAAAGATTAAGAAATGCATATCTAAATATATTTTGAATTATGTAAATGGATCTATCCAAACATTAACCAAATTGTTATTCAGCTACTAGTCCAAGAATTCCCAAAATTATTTTCTACAGCCGGAGGTGGCACATCTCAAAGCCATGCAATTAAAATAGCACCTACGAAAGAGAAGACAAAAAATGAAGAGACTAAAAGACAAAGCAACAACGAGGATAAATTTTGGCCAGTGACAAAGAGTAAAAAATCTGGTATTTCTCACCTAAACAAAACAATTCTTTTTTCATATTTAATTTATAGATTATATATTTCTGGGAAAGTCATCTCCACAGCATTTCAATATCATAGGATCTGGAGAGCAACTATTTCCCTTTAACCTCTGACAAGGTTCCATTTGATATTGAGCTGTTTTTATTAAATTTATATCTGTTGAACACAGAGAGAAACACGTCGGTGATTTTTCTGGTTTGCAGAGAGATTCGTCGGTGGTTTTTCGGGTTTACAGAGAGAAAGTCGTTGGTGAATTTTCTGGTTTTTGATGATTTTTCTGGTTTACAGAGAGAAAGTCGTTGGTGAATTTTCTGGTTTTTGGTGATTTTTCTGGTTTACAGAGAAAGTCGTTGGTGATTTTTCTGGTTTTTGGTTATTTTTCTGGTTTACAGAGAATTGTTGGTGAATTTTCTGGTTTTTGGTGATTTTTCTGGTTTACAAAGAGAAAGTCGTTGGTGAATTTTCTGGTTTTTGGTGATTTTTCTGGTTTACAGAGAGAAAGTCGTTGGTGATTTTTCTGGTTTTTGGTTATTTTTCTGGTTTACAGAGAAAAATTTGTCGTTGTTTTTTCCTGGTTTACAGAAAGAAACTCGTCGGTGATTTTTCTGATTTTTCACTATTTTTTTCAATTCGTTTTCCAAAAGTCATCTTTAGCTTATATATTTTTGGAACTTAATTATAGTTTAAGTCACAATATACCCCTACTATATACCCTAGTGCTATATACTTAAAGGAGATGGTTAGGCAAAGAGGCAACGAAATAGTTTGACGTTATTTACGCTTGATGTATAGATCACTATGGGCTTTATGAAAGTGACGTTAAAATTGCAACAATTTTTGATCTAAGCACAATTAAATATTTCATTTTAATCTTTTTCTTCTTCTAAATTATAAAATAGGGTTTCTATAGATGGCGCATATGAACCCATGACTTCCACTCAAAGAGTTCCCCCACTATTTTAGCAAAATAAAAAAAAAAAAATATTTTGCATATAGCCAAAGTTAGTAAATCTGCAAAACGTCACGGTTTCACTCTTTCTGAAAGTTAACCAGGTACAGTTCCAGGGGCGAGGGGACCCCCCCCCCCCCATAACGTAGTCTAAAGTAGTGTAATTTACTTAATTAACGCGAGATTGCGTTAATTATAATTATGATTGGTCAAGTATGATTATGAAGCGTGGGCGCTTCGAAAAACTCACTTCGGAAGCAATTCACACTTAAGCACCTCGGAAGACGGAAAAGGGTTTCTATAGATGGCGCATATGAACCCATGACTTCCACTCAAAGAGTTCCCCCACTATTTTAGCAAAATAAAAAAAAAAAAAAAAAAAAAAAAAAAGCGGAGATACAGATCTGGCCCGTCTGTAAATTTAGGATAGAGTAGACCTTTCAACGGCTACTTTAGGATAGAGTAGGCCTTACATGTTTCAAGCATCAGGAGTGTGGTGTAATGATTCCCTGCCAATGGCAATGAAATTTTGTGTCAAAGTTTTTCAAACGGTTAAGCAAGAAACTGTTAAGGTATATTATACACAAGTTGGTGTTTCAGTGAATTGTCATCAGTAGAAGCAGCAGAAATACAAGTAAACAATCAAACTGCTTTAATTTTTCAAGTAAAAATTAAAGTGCTCCTGGCCTAGGGTAATGCTCCCTCCTTCGTCCAAAAAATTCGTAAGAAAATTATTAAAACTGAATAAGATTGAAATTCAGAGGGGGTAGGGGGAAGAGGCGATCCTAGGATCATGAAATGCTGTTTTGGACTAATATCTCGGTTTGACCAATGGACCATGCAGTAATAGCATGTGTGAAAAATTTCGGGTAATAATACACATGCTTACATATACAAGTGCTGTTATATTGCGTATTTTAACAGCATATGCTAAAAATATTCTAAAGGCTGTCGAAGTTTAAAAAATTAAGAGAATTTAAATAGCTTGAATCCATTCTTAAAAATCATACATTTTAAATATCAATACAATTTTTTTGATTAAAAAAAATAACTATATGACAGTTTTAGACCTTGCGCATAATTGTTTCCTCTGTGTATTTCAATTAAATTAATCGTCTAAAATAAATAAAGTTTCAATCCAATTAAAATTCAAAATTCCAATAAAAGAGCCAGATGAACAAAGAATTTAGAGAAAATGAGAGGTAGAGAGAAAGGTAGAGAGAGAAAGTAAGAAAGAAAGAAAGAGAGAGAGAGAGAGAGATAGGAAGGAGTTGAAGAGCTATATGAAGAATAAAAAAAAAAGAAAAAAGAATTAGTCGAAGAAATGGCATACACCTCTAATGAAATGGACAGGGGCCGCATTCCACTGTTATTTTTGTAATTTAATGTTGCCTGACGTTCTTTGGCACTATATGAAAACTACAACCCAATTAAATTATCTAAGAACAAGACTAATGAAGAGGCCCAACCCTATCTAAATTATACTATTTAGATATTAAAAAACAATGTGAGAGAAAAAAATATTGACGATACTTACCGGTTTGGAATTGATGGGGCAGGTCTATTCGTTGGTGGAGGGGGCGGTGCTCTTGAGGCAGTTGGAGGTGGGGCTACTACTTGACTAGGCGCTGGTCGGCGCGGTCCACCCGGAGAAGGAGGGCCTCTGCTTGTAGCACTACTGCAAGGAAAAAAGCATCTGCAGCTTTAGTAATAATGAGCAAGGAAGTTTAAAGCCCAGAAGGAAAAAAAGAAGAAAAAATGACAACTTAAATATGTATACAAAGAAAACGGAAATTTGTAGATATTTGATTTTGGTGAAGAAATATACAAAAGCATAGATTATAACTTGGACCTTCTACTTATTATTGTTATTACTGATTTTTTTTTTCCCATCAACTCTACAGGCGGAGTATATAAAAGACGAGGAAAACGAAAAAAAAAAAAATACAATTCAATAGAACACTATAACCTAACAAGATTCCAGGAGTGGAACTACTCATTACACAAGTTTTAAATTTGGCAAGTCTTTCATTCATCAACTATAAAAGGCTCCGAAATAGGGTAAGTCTTCGATGTAAAACGATTTCTATGTCACAGGGGAGACACAAAAGGAACTTAGCATTTGTGTGGAATTAGCTTAATATGGCCCTCTTTTGCAATGCCGTGAAGATTTTCCGATACAGCAACAGCAGAACCAGAAACAGCAGATTTAGGGTTTTAGCAGCATTAGATAGCCAAGCAAGCAAGAAACAGTTAAGACGGTTTTTTGTTGGCAATGAGTGATCCGTGCGACGTCCGAAGACGGGGACAGAAGTGAACCAAGCTGACCGAGCACCCTTTAACGTGGACGGGGCAGATATATGAGTGACTATCAGGGGTGAATCATAGTAGAACATATGTTAATATGTGAGGATGACTTATGTTTCGAGTCATTGAAAAGATGAACTTCAGTCTTAAATTTATTAAATGAAAGTCCCATCGGATTGTAAGCCTCTATTACTGATACATAGTTGTGCTGAAATATGGAGGAAATATAGATATGGATGGTGATACATGGAGGATATCGTCAAAAGAATTTAGCAGCGATAAGTTGTCCTACGAAAGCATGACGGCTTTGTTGCTCATATTATGCCATCAATATTAGCATTGCAGCTGCAGAAAAGTTTAGTCACCTTGACGCACACCTGTCTTGACATGGAGCCCTTTTTATAGAAAGACGAGGTCCTTCAGGATAAGGAATGAGGGCGAAAGTCATAGTTTGTGGTATATGTTGTAAACAGGCAGTAGTATGCAAGCAAGTAGATGCACGCAGTAAGATACACACCAGCTGATGAAGCTCACATAGTAAACAATGTCTAGAATCAAAAATTACTAAGAAGGGAATGAAAAAAATATATGCGCAACTTGTCCAGAAGATGGCACCAGATATCCTGAGGTTATTTTTGCTTGTCCATTCCTTGAGGGGCGGAACCACCAAGTTAAGTCAAAGGTGGGCCAAACGAAGTCAAAATATTTTGGTTGTCAATACCTTTCAATACAAACACCTGGTACAGCAATGTTCTAATTTTATGGTAGGTTCAAAGAAGTTTATCTTCTACCAAAACAACTAAAAAGAATACAATAAACCATACCTTTCTGTTTAATGAATGTTCACTTGCGTGTGTGAAAAATTCAAGATTCGATCGGTTAAAACCATAATATCCAGTCAGGGGCTCACCTAAGGAGGAGAGGGGGTGTTGTAAGGTAGGGGAGGTTCCACGGTGTCCCTACCGCTTGTCAACACCTTAGAAAATTTACCTATTTACCTTGAAAATTTAGCTTGTGTGTCAGCATTTGTCGGTATGCTGGACGATTTTGTAGACACATTCTTTAAATCCCTCCTCCAAACTTAAAACTCTAGCTGCACCCCTGTATCCATTGCACCTCGCATGTTTTCGTTAGTAAGAGACCATAACATATGAATGTAAAGAAGAGTTTTCACATTAATATGTGAATGATTGAATTCAAAATCCCGCTATTAAAATTTGGGTGTAAAATAATCAATTTCAATAAATATCTTACGCTTCTTTCAATCCGATTTTCAAGTATTTGTGTTTATGTAACTGAACCGCCTTTTTTGATTTTTTTTTCTTATTTGTCACTTCCTCAAATATCCGCCATTTCGTTTGTATGCTCAAACGCTGCTTATCATAAAAGTAAAGAAAATCAAACAATTCTTGTAAATGGCCTAATTTTTGGAATCCACATGTCTATCAAATTAACTAATATCAAGAAATTAGGGTACCGATTCAATAGATCAAAATTCGAAGAATGGCCTGAATTTTCAAATCAAGTTGATGATTACTTCCTTCTTTTTCCTAGCATTCACAACGGAAATTTTTTAACCTGATTCCTACCGTCCAGTACCGACATAGATTTTGTTTACTAACTTTATCCTAGCCTAATGTTAGTGCACGAGTATGCATAAATCTCATGTGAATAGTCAAAGTTTGAATAACTTAGTTTTTAAAGATATGGTTCCCTGTAAAATAAAATTTGAAGAATAATATCCTATTAATTTTTTAATTATTAATATCATAATCAAGGACCTAACAAAACCAACAAAAACTTGGCTAGAAGCCAATAAAGAATTTAATCATGTTAGTCATTCTACGTTCTGACCTTCAGCAATGTTTAATTATAAAAAAACACTCTCAGAGATAGGAAAAATTACTTAACGTTTTTATATATTTCAGAAAAAAATTTAATTTTTTTTAACTTAAATGAATCCCGTGTCCCCAGTTATTTTCTTGTAATTCCCCTGGGGATTCCCAAAATCCTGCTACACCTAGACAACTATTTAAATGGCAGATTTTATAAATGGCTCAACAGGGTATCTTTATTAAAGTAAAGCCAGTAGGCTATATTCTTTCTGTCTTTTCTTCGTTCTTGTTGAATGGACCTAGCTTATTTGACCACTGAATAGTTCACATTCTAAAAACAAGTAAAACAAACAAAGATTTCACTGAAGAAAGCTTAAATATTCACCAATGCCATACTTGGGGAGAACGAATAAGAAAACAAAGTAAAACCATAAGAAACTAAATAGAATTTAAAGAAAAAAAAGTCAAAAAGACAAAAGACCGAAGATTAAAAAAAGAAAAAAAACGGCAAGAATCTCAAGACTAATCAACAAGAAGAACATAAAAGAAGAAAATTTCAAGGCTAATGAATAAGAAGGACTTACAACTGTGCCTAACGATCACGGAATGCCCGGAAAAAAAATAGGCAGCGAATTTTCCGTCTAAACATTCACCAATGCCATCCTTGAAGTGAACGAATAAGAAAATATAAAGAAAAACCATAAGAAACTAAATAGAATTTAAAGAAAAAAAAGTCAAAAAGAGAAAGACGGAAGATTAAAAACAGAATTAAAACGGCAAGAATCTCAAGGCTAATCAACAAGAAGAACATAAAAGAAGAAAATTTCAAGGCTAATGAATAAGAAGGACTTACAACTATACCTAAGGATCCCGAAGTGCCCGGAAAAAAAAAATAGGCAGCGAATTTTCCGTCTAAACATTCATCAATGCCATCCTTGAAGTGAACGAATAAGAAAACACAAAGTAAAACCATTAGAAACTAAATAGAATTTAAAGAAAAAAAGTCAAAAAGAGAAAGACGGAAGATTAAAAACAGAATTAAAACGGCAAGAATCTCAAGGCTAATCAACAAGAAGAACATAAAAGAAGAAAATTTCAAGGCTAATGAATAAGAAGGACTTACAACTATACCTAAGGATCCCGAAGTGCCCGGAAAAAAAAAATAGGCAGCGAATTTTCCGTCTAAACATTCATCAATGCCATCCTTGAAGTGAACGAATAAGAAAACACAAAGTAAAACCATTAGAAACTAAATAGAATTTAAAGAAAAAAAATGTCAAAAAGAGAAAGACCGAAGATTTAAAAAAGAACTAAAACGGCAAGAATCTCAAGGCTAATTAACAAGAAGAACCTAAAAGAAGAAAATTTCAAGGCTAATGAATAAGAAGGACTTAAAACTGTGCCTAAGGATCACGGAATGCCCGGAAAAAAAATCGGCAGCGAATTTTCCGCCTAAATATTCACCAATACCATCCTTGAAGTGAACGAATAAGAAAACACAAAGTAAAACCATAAGAAACTAAATAGAATTTAAAGAAAAAAAGTCAAAAAGAGAAAGACCGAAGATTAAAAAAAAATTAAAACGGCAAGAATCTCAAGGCTAATCAACATAAAGAACCTAAAAGAAGAAAATTTCAAGGCTAATGAATAAGAAGGACTTAAAACTGTGCCTAAGGATCACGGAATGCCCGGAAAAAAAAAATAGGCAGCGAATTTTCCGTCTAAATATTCACCAATGCCATCCTTGAAGTGAACGAATAAGAAAACACAAAGTAAAACCATAAGAAACTAAATAGAATTTAAAGAAGAAAAAAAGTCAAAAAGAGAAAGATCGAAGATTAAAAAAAGAATTAAAACGGCAAGAATCTCAAGGCTAATCAACATAAAGAAACCTAAAAGAAGAAAATTTCAAGGCTAATGAATAAGAAGGACTTCAAACTGTACCTAAGGATCACGGAATGCCCTGAAAAAAAAAAAAAAAATAGGCAGCGAATTTTCCGTCTAAATATTCATCAATGCCATCCTTGAAGTGAACGAATAAGAAAACACAAAGTAAAACCATAAGAAACTAAATAGAATTTAAAGAAGAAAAAAAGTCAAAAAGAGAAAGATCGAAGATTAAAAAAAGAATTAAAACGGCAAGAATCTCAAGGCGAATCAACATAAAGAACCTAAAAGAAGAAAATTTCAAGGCTAATGAATAAGAAGGAATTAAAACTGTGCCTAAGGATCACAGAATGCCCGAAAAAAATATGCAGCGAATTCTCCGTCTAAACATTCACCAATGCCATCCTTGAAGTGAACGAATAAGAAAACACAAAGTAAAACCATTAGAAACTAAATAGAATTTAAAGAAACAAAAAAGAGAAAAACCGAATATTAAAAAAAGAATTAAAATCAAGCAAGAGAATGGCAAATAAAACAACCAAACAATGGAGTTACTAACTCCAGAAAGCAATCAATAAGTGCAAGAATAGCAATAGAATATGGTACAGAAAAAATGAGCCAAAAAAGCATCTATCATAAAGCAAAATTATATGTTTCAAGTCTTAATCATTTTTTATTTCTCGTTGCTTTATGATAGCTTTTTTTCAGATGTTTCTCGTTGTAAAAAGAGTTAAGAGAAAAGCAGGCTAACAAAACGAGATTTCGTCGAGTAAAATAATTCATACTTAAAACTATTAGATTGGGGGGGAGGAAATCACCTTCCATAATATTTGACGAAATAATCTTTTTCTGTAAAATTTGAAGCTAAAAATTCTGTTGGCGGTTTCAGACCCCCTCATTCCTCATTATTTTTAGGATCCTTTGTCTGAGAGGACGAGGGTTCGAATCCTAGTGTACTCAATTATTTGGCTTAGGACGGGGGGTCAGTGGATTGACTCTGTATGCTCAGCCAGAGTCGACCCAGCTTTAAATGGGTACCTGGAGAAATCTGGGGAAGGTAAACAGGAAGGGTGTGCGAAAGCACAGGATGGTTGGCCCCCAACCCCCCATTGCACTTCCTGGCTGAAGGGCCAAGAAACGGAGATCAGCACCGCCGGTAGGGACTGTAAAGTCCAATGCCGTATTCTTTACCTTTACCTATCTCTACAATGTGATTGGATGAATTGATTGAAGCAAAAGACTCACTTGACCCAATCATCTTTCACTGGGGGAGGAATGGGAGTGCCAACTGTTGCCATAGACACATCCCCAATAATCTTCAAAGCTTCTTTGCAGGCATGGTACATACGAAGCATTTCTTCTCGTTTTTGAGCCTCTTCTTGGCTTTCCTCCATCATGCTTGACTAATTAGACAGAAACCAGTAATTAATAGCCTTGTAATATTACAATAAAAATAATAAACTGTATTGAACCTCAACCTAAAAGGCTGTTTGAGAATTACTCCAACTTTCTGTAATGCTTAACTTTAAGAAACAAATTCAATAGTCCTCTGGGTACTTTATACCGACTACAATGTGTTCTTGATCTGTTATAAAACCGGTTTCTCTGTCGGCACTCGGAGATAATCAGCTTAGCCTGACTGAGAAAAACTACTATGCAGGTATATTTTAATTAAATATTTAATATATACATTTGGTTAGGTATTTAATATATGTGCTTATGGTGGTTTTTGTGCTATTTTAGCACATTTTGATCCCCATTTTAATAATTTATTTAATTTTTTACTTTATCTTTATCCTTTAACATCTGTTTGATTATTATAATTGTTCTGACGTGCTTATGCTAGCTTTTGTGCTATTTTAGCCAATAGATCATTTTCTATTCTATTCAAAAATATAATGCGTTCTGGGTAACCTGCTTTCCATAATTTTCTGTTGTAGTTTCCATAATTTTGTTAGTAAAGTATTACATTTTCATCAAATTTTGATATATTTCATGATGATCAATTTTACTTCACTTCTTGAGTGGGGTCACTCTAATAAATAAGTACCGTCCTCTCGTATATAGTCTATCAACCTTTTTATTGTCATTACACCCCCCCCCCCAAACGGTGGATTCCGGACTTTGTGAAGGAGAAGAGGTGGTGGCATGTTGCGGAAACTTCCATTCTAAATAAAACCTAGCATACATTTTTGATACTGACAGTGAACTGCCTCTTATCCATCATTTAGCTATTAGTCTTGTAGATTTATCTACAAAGCTACATTTGTAGAAGCACTTTGTAGAAGCTACATTTGTAGAAGCACTTTGTAGAAGCTACATTTGTAGAAGCACTGTCAATATTATACAACGAGTTCTCACCTCCTATTTTTACTATTAGCAAATCTATCAATAACACTTGCTACACATATGACAATACTAAAGTGAACATGAAGGGGACCGATTTCAGTGAGTATTAGTTGTAAGTGGTTAGTGGCAGAGCATTAGGCAAGAGCATTAGTGGCAGTAGTCGTTCATTGTTTTCCTCCTGGCCACGTTTTCAAGGTATCTCGTAAGACATATCATAACTCTCGTCCAAGTCTGGCCTTAGCCAGTGTTGTCTGGTATGTGTGCAATCTGTATCCATTCCTCTGATTTAGTGTAGTTTCTACCAATTGGCTATTAAAACTGAGTTTGGCTAGCGACGTAAGTAATTTCGTAAAACGTGATTATTTGTGAGTGATTATTTGACTAATTGTAAATAATTATTCGCAAAAGTGATTATTGTAAATGGTAAAAAGTGATTATTTGTAAAAATTAGAAAGTTAAAAATACTATAAATATTAATACTGGACTCATTTAGGCAACTCAATTTTGATAGTCTGGCATCCGTGAGGAATCCAAAAAAAATTGGCGACCGTGTCTCTCTCACCCTTGTAAATATTAACAAAGCTATTTACTAAGCTGAATTTATATAAACCCTATCAGTCTTATATTATGAACAACTTTATATTATATTATTTAATTATATTATATTATTTAATATAATTATATAAAATAATAATATTATATTATTATATTATTTTATTATATTAATTATACTATATTATTAAATGAACAACAACAGTAAACATACGAGGTGCGGTAGAAAAGTAATAAGACTAGTTTTTTTCTTAACAACTTTTTATTCCACTCAAACATCAATGGAGACGCTGCCCCACTGTTCGTGGCTGCGCTGGAAGCCCTCAAAATTTATGGTCTTCAGCATGTCTGTTACAGTCTTGAATGGTTTATAAAGTTCCAAAAGACAACCAATCATTTTAGTCACTTCAAAAGGCACTAGAATTATAATTTCCGTTTTAACGAGCCCTTTCCCAATGTTCTGCGACCATTGGTTCGATATGGTCACCCCTGGGACAACAAACAAAAAAACAAATAAACACCCATCTGTGGTCTTCCTTCTGGCAAAAAAAAAAAAATAGAAATTCCATTTTTTTGAAGATGAGAGCTTGAAACCTCTACAGTAAATTATTTGATATGCTGAATCTTATGGTACAATTTTCATTAAGATTCCTTGACTTTTGGGGGGTATTTCCCCCTTTACCAAAAACCAGACAAATTTTCTCAGGCTCTTAGCTTTTGATAAGAAACACTAAACTTAATTAATCTTGTATATTTGGAATCAGAATAAAAAGCAAATTCTTTTGATGTACCTATGGATATCAAAATTCTGTTGTTTAGAGTTTTGGTTAATATTGAGATGTTACATGACGCCCAACGAAAACACAACTTCACTAATCGCAGTCTTACAACGTCGCGCTGTTAACGGACAGAATACAAACTTGAACTGAAAAAATACACAAACACAACACAACTACAACATCATGTACCCTGCTACCACTAACTTAATACTCAACTCCTTCCTTAACACATATCAATCAAAATAAAACACTTAATTTAATTATTCAATACTATTTTAATCTGTCAACTATGTATCCTATTAAATTAATAATTAAAATCATGTTGTGAAAACCGTTTATTCTTCAACAACCCTTTAAAATTTTTTAAATCACTAATAATATTCTCATTTAACGAATTCCATTAGTTAGCCCCTCGAAAAACAAGAGAAAATACTGACCTAGGCGTAACCAAATTATTAACATACATTTTATTCATTGACCTTGTGCCATGGGAATTAACCTTATTAGCTTGTGTGAACACTCTTAGAAAAGGAGCGAACTTACCTATGACGCAATTATACATGAAAATATCAGTATAAAAGTCAAGAACTGTTTCAAGAAATCAAAAACCTTAAAAATGTTTGTAGTCTGTTGAAAATTTCCTATTTCTGTGCCACAAATAGTGGACATAGTAATTCAGTTTTTTTCTTCTTTTTTTAAACATATTTTACCACAAAGCGTTGCATAGAGCAGTTTATTAGGCAATTATAAAAGGAGAGGATGGGTCTAATACTAAATCTCTTCAGTGGGTCTTGAACTGAAGGGTCATGACACACGTAATATCTCAAGGACAAGAGTGCAGAGTTGCCAGATCACGGGCAGTATCCCCAGTCTCATTAATTTTCTACTACACCTCGTATTTAACTATCTGTAAATTTTTTCCAAAATAGAACTATAATTTTGCTAAAATGGCATACTGCCATTTTCTGGGGTGAAAAACGATCTAGATACGTTACGACTTTGATAAAATTCGTTTCCCCCTCCCAGCCCGTTAATATTTTTCGTAAATCGTCAGCTAATGAAAGTTACGGACCCCAAAAGGTTGAAACCTTTGAGCAGAAATAGGAGGTGGAAAACGCAATTTGTTTTTAGGAAAACCTTTTTTTTCCCTTTTTTTAGAGCCTTTAAAAGAAAAATATTTAAGTTTGATAGCTGTGAAGCTAGCCGGGGATTCTTAATTGCTTCACATTAAATGCTACACATTGCGGGAGAAAAATTACAGTAATATTTTGTATACCGAGCTTCACTCGGTGATTATTTTCCATTTAATAAGATTGTTCATGATAATATAAAAGTTCGTTTTTCGGGGTTGAAAAACAACCTAGATAAATTACAACTCATAAATTACAAGAAATTCGTTTAGGGCTTAAATTAATTTTGGAAAAAAAATTTCCTGTGAATGACGTCACATATACCCAGACATCCAATACCCTAATAGTTTTGCTTGCTACAGCAAATAAAATCAAATGAAACAAAAGTTGTTTCGCGAAGATAATTAAAAAAAAAAACTTTCTTTCTATTTACCTGGCGAATCTCAATCTGGGGAATCGTTGCTACTATTACATAACTAATTCTCACCCCCTACTTCCAATATTAACAAACCAACAGCACTATCAACAATAATTTCACGTTGAAGATGGAGGAGGGCCCAGTGAGTCTTTCTTCCGTCATTTCGACAAAAAAAAAGACAGTCACCTCGCGGTCCAATAAAATAATCACTAAAGTCAGTAAAACAAACTATTAAACATGATGCTTGGCTTGCATATGGTAAATCTAATCTTCAATCAAAAGGAGAAATGATCCACTTGGGTTGACGTTGACACAAATACCAGCACAAAATTAAAATACAGTAGACTGTCAAAATGGAACTTGTCCGAGTATAGTTATTAAATATCCAGGAAGGCCCGCCGTCATTTTCTTGCCCCGGTATAAATAGAGGAACCTATATGATACACTAATTGTAGAGGAAGCTGCTGGGTGTTTACCAGGAATTCAAACAATGAGTTGAGATACGTAGTTATAAATCATAAATAGTATTATACAGTAGATATTAATTTAAGAACTTGTTTTCTTTGAATAAGTTTTAAAAAGGAAAATAAACCTATTATACTAAATCCTTTTTTAGATTCCCCAGCAAACTTCCCCACTCCAACGGAATTTGTGGCCCTCTTGGCCCACGAGATAATCCATGTAAGTTTGAAGCTGATCAGAAAATATAGCTTTCTGGCCTTTCTCTCGCCCTGATTCAAGCGGTTGGGCCCCCAACCAAAAAATTTATTTCCATAAGGAAGGTGTAGCATTTCCCTGAAAGTGTAGTTGTCTTTAGGAATCAAAAGATTGTTAACGTGTCAATTTTTATTAGTTAGTTTTACTAAGTATAACATAGTTATATAGTTAGTTTACTAGTTATGCAGGTAGTATATAAGTTACATAGTTTATTAGTTATTGTATTGTATTGGTTATATAGTTAGTATAATATAGTAAGTTACTAAATTATTTTCACGGTTCAAAATGGTGATTTTAGAAACAGCCACAAGAAAAGTCCAAAAATAATCGTGGTTTCAAGGTACAAATAGATCTAATATGGCTCCGGGGGACAAAAATATTTAATTTTTCATGTCCTCGGTACTTTAAACATTGGTTTAAATATTTTGATGCTCAGGTGAGCACTAAGATAGTATTGTTATACTATCTTAGTATAACAGATAGTATATCTAGATAGTATATAAGATAGTATATAAGATAGTAGTATTATATTGTTATTATATTGTTTAAATACTTACTGTATCGCACATATAGAGGCTAGCCAGCAAATCCGAATTAATGAAATCTTTGGTATTATTGATCATTAGATGCATCACGGTCTTTGGCACGAGATCCCGAGTTGTTTTGGTGACAATTTTCATGTAGGAATCGACTAAATTGCGAATTGTCTCCACTTGTCGCTCTAACTGAGGATCCATCGACGTTCCACTTTCATTACTCGTCTAAAAAAGGCGCCAGTTAAAGAACATCAGAAGGCAAAGCTACAACTTTCACTTAGGCTCTCTGAAATGTGCACCAGATGGCACAAAGTGGGTAACCCATCTTTAGGTTTAATGCAAAGGTGGGCTCTGACAAAGCCTCTTTAATTTTACCAACATAATTATATAGATGGCGCTTAGTAACTAGAGCCTTCATGGTCAATAAGGTTACAAGGACTGTTGGCAGCCTTAGTAATACATAAGTGAGAGACACAAAAGAGATAGCTGGAAAATTCAGACAGATTTTTTTATCTTAGATTACATGAAATTAAGAGAGAATAAAAAAAATGATATATTTCATTTTTCCTCTGGTTCTTACTATGACTTTAGAAACTTAAGGCCTTAAGTATAAAAAAGCAGATGTTTCTGTTTTACTTAGTTTAGCTTTCGTTTAGCTTGCGAGTCAGTCCGATAGTAACTGAAACTCTAAAGAGAGAAATTGTTATAACGATTAATATAAAAAGGAATTGGCTTGTTATGCTGATCCCAAATATACACAACTTATTAGGTTTAATTTTACCCAGCAAAATTAAACTTTTGATAAGTATCAGGCTCTAAAAGTGGTAACAGAAAAGACCATATTCAGGGAGGGGTGAGGGGGTAGGCAGTTTGACCCTCCAAAACTTTGTCCGACTCATAAAAACGTAACAAAAATGTGTATAAAAAAATTTTTTCATACGTTTTATAAGGTTATTCTTGCCACCCCTATACTCGGAACTTGAGCTTTTTTGGAAGTTCCCTATCCTCGGTACTTTTAAGGAACTATTTAATTTAATTGTTGCATCGTGACTCCACGCAATTTTTGTTGAAAAGTATGTATCTTCACAAATTGAGAAAAATCTAAAGTAAAGGATCTGTAATGTGTATACTTTTTTGCATTCTGAATATTGATATTATTTTTTTCTTTTTCTTTTTTTTTGGGGGGGGGGTTGTTACTACATACTGCAGGTACGGGTCACCCGTTATTTACGGTTTGTTGCTATGAACCTTTTCATCAGTTAAGGAATTTATCTCATGTTCTGAAACCATTTATTTGAGATAAATGAAATATTAATTAGAAAATACATAAACATATTTATTTTATTTTGATCCATCACAGAGTAAAAATATCATGATTACACAGGATAATCTGCGCCCAAGGGCTTAAGTTTTGTAAAGGCTTCCGATATTTATCAATTTCTAGTCAACCATCTTATTACAGGCAACCATAAAAAGCTTATTTTGGTAGGACTATTTATTTTATTTATTTTGAATCACAAAAATAAACTCTAATTTATCGTAGGAAAATATATTATTTCACTTCATTTCTCAAGTTAAATAAAAAGTTATCAAAGAAATGCAATTTTTATCAGCTAAAAAGAAAGCCCACAGCTGGACACAGGGCATATGTTCGTAATATATTATACATCTAAACATATCGACGGAACTATGCTTACAGACTAAGTTTTCAAAAAGTATGAATTTTTCATTATTCAGAGAAAATATGCATATGGAAATAAAAACTGTTGCACCGTTTCTCGCTTGCTCTTTTCTCCCTTGTTAAGAAGCATCTATTTTACATTTACCAAAAATACCATAAATATAATTATGTTAAAAATTGTTTTATCTTCACAGCATAAAATGGAAAACTTCAAACCAAGAAATTGCAAAATGTCTTTAGAAAAAATAACCCTGCAAAAAAATGCTATATCACTCTTTCTTTGCTTTCTTTGAGAAGGACTTGTTTTACATTTTACAGAAGTTGAAAAAATTCCTTTTTGAGAAGGACTTGTTTTACATTTTACAGAAGTTGAAAAAATTCCTTTTTGAGAAGGACTTGTTTTACATTTTACAGAAGTTGAAATAAACATGGCCCTGTTCCAAACAGTTTTACCTTGACAATATAAATGGAAGATCTTCAACCAAGAAATTTTGACAACTTAAGAGAAAAATTAGTTTACTAAACTTTAAAGAAAAATAGTTGCTGCACCGTTTTTTTGTGAAGAAAATTCTTACTTTTATTTTATCAAAGCTCTTTAGACAGGGTGATTCTTTCTATTATCGAAGTTATAATACATTCGTTTTTTTTTTTAATTGGTTTTATATTAACAACCAATCCTTGTCCTAATAGCAAATTAAGCTAGAAGGGAACTAAAGGATTTTAAGAAAAAAAGTCCTTCATAAAAACTAATCCTTTTCTTAAGTATTCCTTTCTACTATTAAAGCTAATGCAAATACAGAAGGGGTATGCATGGATTTAACTCTAACTGAGAAAATAACTGATGCACCGGTTTTCCTATGTTTTCTTGGCTTTTATTTTATCGAAGTTATAATATGATAATGATATTGGCGTGATATTTATTTGATCGAGCCACGACAAACTGAACACACACACATTCACATACAAAAATAATTTTTTGTACTAATTTAATTTCTAGTTTCCAAAAGCCGAAACTTTCGTCTTTCAATTTAATTTTTTAGTCGTAATACGATACTGCACATCCGAGAAGAGACATTATGAAGAAAAATGATCAAGACAGCTCCCTAATTATTAAATACTGTTGTCCAATTATCATTGTTTTCACGATATAAAGAGAAGATCTTCCACTAGGAAATTATTATTAGTATTTACTTGTAAATCCGTCATGGAAAAGACGGAAGACGGAGCATAAACAAAAGAAAAAAAAAGAATAAAAATCACAATTAACACAAGAACAAATAATTACAAAACATCAATAAGTTATTGGATTCGTACCGAACACCAAGGATGGTTCAGTATCGATAGACGAGTATTATATACAGACACTTGCTTTTCTACAGAGATAACAGCTAAGAAGAATATCCTGACAAGATAAGAGTTGCCAATCCATGGGATGAAACAAAGAAAATACTTTTACAAACGAAAGAAAACTGAGCAAAGTTTCAACTTATCTGATTTGAAAACATTTTCCAGAACGATGCTATGTATAAATAATATGGCCTGCAACAGAGCAAGGAAGTTATGAAGGCAGATGGATATTTATACATTTGTGACGAAAGATACATAAGAAAGACCGATTCGACGTTCAATGGTATTAGGAGTTGTCACATATGTCTTATTGAGGAAACAATGGAGAGACCGAGGTAAGTGATCTGGTCAGTTGGCTTGATCCTATTGTTCCCGAGAGAAATATCCGCTGGCGACGCTCACATTAAGTTGATGAATACACCTTCATAAATTATCAACAATGAATTCAAGACAGAGTTTTGCATACTTGGGTTGTAGCAATGTGAAAACGTCACTAATGCGGTGGATAGTGCGATTCAAGTATAGGGTATTGTTTACATAGCAGACGAGAGACTAATTGAGACCGGCAAGGAAGCAAAGCATGGGCATAGTGGACTGCACATCAAGAACTCCATTGTTGAAGAGTGAAGGGGAAGCAACGGTTCATTGGCAGGTACCTTTCGTGAAGTCAACAAGAGTAACTGTAAAATCGTACAGCAGAGAGCCGTCGGCTTTAAATGATAAATGAAGCATTAGGCAAACTTTAAGCCGAGAATAAATGTCACGGATAGTTTTAATATATGAAGGGCTTACCCCAGGTTTTTCTGAATGGAGAAGCATCGATCGGGGCGTTTGCGACAAAGGACAGAACTTGGGCACAGCCAAGATGTGGCTGGAAGCCAAATTGATCAAGCAGAACATAACACTTGGCGTCCACATGGTCTGCACTGTTCGAAAAGTCTGCACAAAGTAGCAGTCATCGTTATAGGGAGGAGCTGCCCCCTTGTTGGCTGCCTGCCAAGAGATTTTGACCCTCAATAAGGAAAATATAAATTTTAATTTGTGACTCAGTGACCCCTAACAAGTTTCCCACAAACATTTTTTCTATATAATTTGGTTGGAGCAAAAAAAAAAAAAAAATAAATCAAATTCTTCATAGTCATGAATGGTAAGTAAATAACGATCCTTGTCGATAACGAAAGTACAAGAGCCTAACTGTTGATAACAATGAATAAAAGAATCAGCTTTTTATGGTGTTCTTAAATATGTATTTGTTTATTAGTAATTAGTGCAGTAATTAGAACACAAGAAAGTTCGTATAATTATTAAAAACACAAGGAAAACAACTTAATAAGGGGCAATTTCGGTAAGAATATGCCGTCAACTATGAGAATAGGGTCGCGAGTTTACCTTCCTTTGGTACTGGATTTAGATCTCCAACCGAGAACGAAGAAGGTGCAACTCCTTGTATCGCAATCACCTGCATCAAAAGAGCAATATGGTTTGTGAGCAGCTCACAGAATATGAAAATTGCTCACTTTATGAATGCTGGAAGATTTCTTGCGTTTTAGGCACAGGATCGCTCACACTAAAGAATCAACCGAAACAATACAATTTTCGGGAAGAGAAATGCATCCAACTTGTCTTCATGCTCAGACTGAAGGTTAGCATCTGGTGGAGACAATTCAGCAGAAAAATACTAATTCCACTCGGAATCAGGAATATACTGAGCAGATACAAGCGCACTGGGAGGATCTCAATGCCCGTCTTCTTCAATATCCATAGTCTGGGGGGACTATTAGTAGACTTTGGATTATTTAGATTATTTCATTGTAATTTGGTATTTATGAAACCTAAATTAAAGTAAAATGAGATTGTGTTGCTTAAGATGTTTCAGTTTCATATTAATAATTACCAGGCAAACCACTTTTAAACCAATGTCTAAGTTAAACGAAAAAACAAAACTGTAGAAAAGAAAAATAAAACAGAAAAAAATTAATTTACTAAAATGTGAAGAAAAATAATTGACGCACCGTTTTTTACCTGTTAAGAAGAATCTAATTTTTATTTTATCAAATTTGTATATTCGTTCCTTTTCCAATTAGTTTAATGTTCGATATCGAAACTGCAGAATTCGATTAGAGAAATTGTGATAAGAAATTATCAAGAAAGTTCCTTAAGTATGCACTAGTCAATGAAATAAATTAAAAAGTAAAATACATTCATTTAAGTAAACTACAATAAACTAGTAAGTAAAATACAATTGATCAGTGAAAATAAAAGTAGAATAAGTAAAAAAAATATTAATTCAATATTCAAATGTAATAGTCTACAAGGAGTAAAACACATATCTTTTTCTAATATGAAAGAAAGAACAGGCCAGATTTAACGGCACTGCGAGCCAAGTCTAGCCCAAGGGAAGCCGTTTCTAATTCCCTAGAATCAGATAGAAATTACGAACCTCTTCCCCGTTTTGACTGGCCTGCTTCTCAGGATAGACACCGGCTCTTAGAAAGGAGGCTTTCCATGAATCAACATCATCTTGACTCTCACAACCAAGTTCAAGCTGTTTGTAATCCTGGAAAATAACAAGAACATAATATATCCATATCTATACATAATAAGGAGAAGGAGATAGTGCCGGAGTTCCTCTCTTAAAATTGGTGCAATCAATATACACATTAAAGATTAGTGAAATAAACAGAACATTATGGGCATCAGACTAACTTGAAAGTACACCCCCTACCCCCAAAAAAAGTTCTGTTTTGGGTCCATCTATCACTTTAAGCAGATATTTTGGAAAAATTATCTTAGGCAACATACTAATTATATTTAATGATAATTGGATTCTGAAAGGCTCACCATCTGCATCAGGCGGTAGCAGATCTTATTGTAGAACTTTTAGCCTTTCGTTACGGGTAAAAACAAATTTGGTTTTGTCCTGTATCTTCCTTTTATTTATATATATACCACCGATTCCAGGTTATTGCAAGAAATTAGTAAGGGTCTAATATTCAGAGTTTTAAAGAAAGGGCCACACATCTGAGCGGTTTCATGAATATGAACCAAGCCCAAGGGACTTTTAGAAAGCTATATACATTCTTAGACCACACTAGCTATACATGACAAATGAAGCTCAGAGAGGAAAGAAAATAACAAAATCAAAAATAAATTAAAAAAAGGTGAAAAAACGAGGATTTTGTCAGCCAGTGGCGAACCATGAAGAAGAAGAAATAAGCAAATATTTCGACGAGGACCTCCGCCAAGTCGTCCTCAGTGCTAAACAAAAAAAAAAAAAAAAAAAAAAAAAAAAAAAAAAAAAAACAACGAAAATCAAACCTTTCGAAGTTTACTTATCAACGACAGAACAGAAACGCTTATTTCTTCTTCTTCATGGTTCGCCACTGGCTGATATAATCCTCGTTTTTTCACCTTTTTTTATTTTATTTTTCATTTTGTTATTTTCTTTCCTCTCTGAGTTTCATTTTAGAAAGCTATATATTTACATTTTAGAAAGCTGTGCAACTCAGGGGTTATACACACCTAGATTAAGTAAAAACAGCATAAATGAACAAAATGAGAGGATTTCGTAGGATCCTGCATTTACTCATGTTTTAAAATCACTCATAAAACAGTGACGGGTCTTAGATTCCCAAGACATTTCCATTATTCAGTGTGTTTACACTGAGTTGAAAAGGAAAACTTAATAGATTCGGTGAACTATAGCAAATCAAATAGAAAAATCAAAGATACAAACCCAAATTAGAGAAAAGGAGAAATTCAAAATGATCGAATTTTTATTTAATAAATGCCAAAAACAGAAAAGGGTATTACTCAATCCGTAATTTGTACAACAGGAGCAATCGGTTTTCAAACGAAGAAGAGAACGGAGTGAAAAAAAAATTGAATTGAGAAAGGACAAAGAAAATAATGAAAAAAAATGGACAACAGACAGAAATTTAAATTTACAGTTAATGAGAGTGGAACACGTCGGATCGTAGCGTCTAAATGGCATGAATAAGATATAAAATAAAAGAAGAACAACAAAGTGGAATTAGAACGAAAAAAGAAGTTGGCAATTTAGATAGAGTGAAAGATATAAAAGTGAATAAATATAGGAAATATGGATCAAACTTTCACCAGCGCCGTATTAATGAACCAGCCTAGTATAGACTTGTCTTTTATCAATCAGCCTATTTTAAGAATAATCTAAATTTTTCTCAAAATACCACATGACTCAAATAGTCGTCTTTTTTCTTCCATTTTTCCTTAAATTTCAAGCAACATTCCAATTAATCATAGTAGTATATTTTTCTCTACAGCAAATTACTTGCACGCTTTTGTAACAGCTATATGTTACTATACAAGAAAACAAGTTAGACTATTCATTAAGCGTAGAAGTACATCGACCCATGTAACTCAATCCCCATTCAACTCAACCCCGTTTAACTCAAGCTCCATTTAAGTCAACCTCCAGACAACTCGATTCCCATTCAGTTAGACCCCATACAACTTAATCTGTCGCGAGGGATGATTCAAATTAGGGTTGAGTTGGATGGGGGTTGACTTGAAAAGGCATGAGCTAGACGTGGTTGAGTTACATGAGAACCAGTAAGAACATATAAGATCAAAAATTTATATACAACAAAAACAAGAAATTCATCCACAGTAAAAATGAAATTAAAAAGATAAAATAGAGAACAAACCTTGTAAACATTCCTTCCTTCTGGATAGAACAGAGCATATGTATGTTTCCTTGACATGAACCCAGATTCAACGTCTCTTAGCTTCAAGCCATCCAATACTAACATGAATTTCTTGTCTTTCTCCTGCAATACCAAAGTAGCATTAATTTTGCCTATTCGACACTTCAAATTGCTAAATTACAATACAAAATGTCAGGGTTGTCATACTAAGCTATTTCGACACATAAATTGATAAACTGAAATAACTGAAACATCCATAAGTGCTGAAACAGGTCCAGCATATATGTCTAACGTCCAACCTATATTCTGTCCTTTTTTTTATCATGGTGGCAGCGGTAGCATCAACTTAGTACAGTTCTTTTAACAAATTCTGAGTAAACCATATTAAATTTTGCCATTTGATACACTGACTCTGGGTAGGCTTGTACAAATAAGTTCGTGTAGGTCATCCGACGCCTTATAAGCATTTAATACCAGCTCTTGTACTGACTGCCAAAATCACAAAAGCTTTGTCGTTATCAAATGGAATAACTGAAGCTTGATAACATTAGACTGAAATAATTCAAGGATATATGTCTGACCTATATTAGTTTTTATCTGGTAGTACACACTGCAGGGTTAATTTATGACGCTGTATGACGTTAATTTCTTTTCTAATTATGAAACAACGCAAATTTGGCATTTTTTGCTTGTTGTAGATGTGGTAGTTTTTTTTTTTTTTTCAAAAAAACATTTAGCTTACCTTGTGCACAAACTCAAGGTAAAAACCATTTTCATGGAAGCAAATTCACTTTAGATTTTTTTTTTTTATGACAAAGCTTATTATGTAAATTTTTAACGTTTTGTTTATACATTCCTTATTGTTAAGTGATTTTAATCTGCAGAATATCTGTATATGACAACATTGACAAAATACCTTTGAGAACATACAATACTGCAATACTGTGACGTTTTTCGAAAGATCCTGTAAGTGTTGTCACATAAAAACATTTCGAAAAACAAGTCAATCAGCTGAGACTAATCATAAAGACTCGTTGAGGGCGTTTTGTGTGTCATAACAGTCAGACCTTGTTCCATACCATATTAATATATATCTTTACTAAACTTTTAACGAAAACAAAATAAGAAATTTACTAAGCTCTTGGGGCCAAAAATATATCTCCACGGCCAACTCTAGTCTAAGTATGACCCATTCACCAACAAAATATGCCTTATAGCTTCCTTCAACTTATTCTAATTACTGATTCATTTTATATTTGTTATAAGTGATTTATTATTAACATTTTAGCTCATTTCGAATATAGGTTATTTCAATAGATTGCCATAACTTATTGAACAAGCAACTGTTGTACTCTACTGAACGAGGCTTGAATATTAAAATAAATTTCTTGTAATGAAAAAAAATAATAATGATAAAATTTGCTAACCAATAGAACCGCTGAAACCAACCAAAAGTATTTTTGGCTTATACTAATAGATTAATTAAAAAAAACTTTTTCCACAAAATAAGTTTTTCAAAGAAAAGTAAAGAACTCCATTAAAACAAAAATGAGCAAAAATAAAATCAAATAATCTACCAAGCGTGAAACTACCACAAATCAGTATCGATAACTAAATGAAACCCAAAACGAACAGAAATTACAATAAATAACCGAGTCAAACTCAAAACGAGCAGAAATTAACATAAGTTGGGCTCAAAACCCCTATGCCTTCCCAAGGCCAGAACATAATTTGCATTTTACTAAAAAAATATAATTTTTTTTACTTTTATAACTTTAATAAATCAAATAATATTATCATTTTGATTACTAAATATCAGTATATGTATATTAAACTGACAATGCACATTCATTGTATTTTTTTCAGTAAAGTGCAAATTATGTTCTGGCCTTGGGAAGGCATAGGGTTTTTGAGCCCAACTTGCGTTAATTTCTGCTCGTTTCGAAAACCTTATATGCCCCCAGGGCATAACTTACAAGCTTTGCCCTGGGGGCTCTGAGGGATTTGTTATCCTTAAATACATAATTTCCAGAACTTTCAACTACGTTGAACAAAATGGCTATCTCTAAACTTTGATTGAATGTATTTGAGGAAATGGTGGGCGTGAGAGGGAGGTTAATTACTCTCCACTCACTTTCGACTATTAAAAAGGGCAATCTCAATTTTCAGTCAAATGAGCCCTTTTTGAAATTTCTACAAAAACTTCCTATATAAACCTTATATGCCCCACGGCATAACTTACAATCCTTGCACTGAGGGCTCTGAAGGGGTTATCATCCTAAAAGACCTAATTTCCAGAACTTTCAACTACGTTGAACAAAATGGATATCTCAAAATTTTGATTGGATGCGTTTTGGAAAATGGTGGGCGTGAGAGGGGGGTTAGTTGCCCTTCAATCACTTTCGACTATTAAAAAAGGCACTAGCCCTTTCAATTTCCAATTGAATGAGCCGTTTTTGAAGTTTCTACAACATCGCTTTCTATAAAAACCTTATATGCCCCCAGGGCATAACTTACAACCCTTGCCCTGAGGGCTGTGGGGGGAAGAGGTTGTCATCCTTAAAGACCTAATTTCCAAACTTTCAACTACGTTGAATAAAATGACTATCCAAAAATTTTGATTGTACATGTTTGGGGAAAAGGTGGGCGTGAGAGGGGGGTTAGTTGCCCTCAAATCACTTTTGACTATTAAAAAGGGCACTAGCCCTTTGAATTTCCAATGGAATGAGTCCTTTTTCAAGTTTCTACGACAAAGATTTCAATAAGAACCTTATATGCCCCAGGGCATAACTTATAACCCTTGCCCTGAAGACTGTGGGGGAGTGTCCTGCTCAAAGGTATAATTTCCTGAACTTTAAACTGCGTGGAACAAAATGGCTATCTCAAAATTTTGATTGGATGTGTTTGGGGAAATGGTGAGCGTGGAAGGGGTGTTAGTTGCCTTCCAATCACTTTCGACTATTACAAAGGGCACAAGCCATTTCAATTTCCAATCGAATGAGCCCTGTTTGAAGTTTCTACCACAACTCGTTCTATATAAACCTTATATAACCCCAGGGCATAACTTACAACCCTTGCCCTAGGGCTGTGGGGGAGTGTCCTCCTCAAAAACATAATTTCTATCTGGAAATAAACTACGCTGAACAAAATGGCTATCTCGAAATTTTGATTGGATATGTTTGGGGAAATGGTGGGCGTGGAAGGGGTGTTAGTTGCTTTCCAACTACTTTCGACTACTAAAAAGGGCACAAGCCACTCCAATTTCCGATCGAATGGGCCCTTTTCGAAGTTTCTACGACAACTCCTTCGATACGAAGTACCCTGATATGAAAAAAAAAGACAACCAAAAAACAAATACTACATTGTGCCAACATCGTTCTTTACTTAGGCAGCGCGATTGCGCTGCCTATGATAAATAATCCAATAATGTTGCACATGCTATTTGACAAATTGCAGCCCGAAGCACGATGAGCAAATAATTAATTGAAATAAAATAAAAGTCCAAAATAGGGATAAAATCCTTTTTAATAGACAGTGTATGGAATATTCACAAAAAATACCAGATATTTCGGTCACATATACAGTGACCGTCATCAGTAGTATAACTTTAGTGAAATCAGTATTTTTTGTGAAATTTATTATACACTGTCTATTAAAAAGGATTTTATTCCTATTTTGGATTTTTATTTTATCGTCATGGAAAGGCAGTGTGGTCTCCGAAATTATCTACGCCATAAGTAATTGCAGTAGGTTCCAATAAGTACTTTTTAATGCAATTCACGTCATTCACGGTAGAAATCGAAAAAAAAACAATTTTATAATTGAATGTTGGGATGATAATATCAAAGCAGCAATAATGCACATGATTCAAAGCTGAAAAAGTTTCGCGTGGATGAATAAATAACATTAGAACATAATGAACTTTTTGAAGAAAGCATAATAAATATTGTTCAAGTTTCGAATATGCCTTTACTCTCGGTGAGTTCCAGTGCATTTAACTACATACATATAGTATGTAGTATGTAGTACCATACTACAGACAATAGTATGGCACATATACCAATGCCATGGTACGTCAACAAGCGGGTAGTAACCCACGTAAAATATTCCAGTTTGAATTTCCAAGACTTCGATGCCTTAGCTTGAATTCTAAAAATTCCAAACTCCTTAAACTTCAACTATCGAGCCTAAATTTCATTTGTATGTTGGAAAACAACTTTCCCAACTTGAAGATTCAGTTTCCAACTATATACTGCTACAAGTAATCACTCACAGCAGGAACAAGCTTGTCAAGGCGAACACAGCTAAGCACGCTCCTCCTCCATCCCAATCTATTCAAAGCCTCCCTCTTTACACCATCCCACAAAAGTCCCACTTCCCTTAAATCTTTACTTACGAAATCATGAAACGATATTCGGAGACGACCTACTTTTTAGGACGATCTTTGGCAACCTGTCATCACTCATCCATAGACCCTGCCTTCCGCTGAAAATGCTATGTCGTCTACTAGGCGATAATTTCCTTGAGGGGAGGCACTTCTCAAGATAACCCCGAAGCGCTGTTTGCAGTCACGGTTTTGATTGGGAAAACTCGTGAGAGGCCCACCCTGGCGTGGACCTTCTTGCATCGCCCTATGAGGCGACGCAAGAAAGATTTCCCTTTTCGGGACAGGGACGGAGAAAATAGCTTATGACGGAACGGAAACCCGGTACCATCTCACAGCTCCAACCTTTTATGCCCAGCCTTTCCCTTCACGGATACCAAAATATCTCCAGTGATCCTTGAAAGCGCAGGGAACGAAACATATAGGTTTATACAAGAACCCAGCATTGTACATTCACTTATTGCATCTACTACTACTACTGCCAACAACTCGCTGTAACAACGCCAAACCGCCTAAGCCCAACAGATCTGTGCAAGCTCCCCCTCCATCCCAACCTATTAAAAGCTACCATCTTCACCTTTCCCAAGAAGTTAAGTTTTCTTAAAATCTTTCTTTGCGACATCTTCTCACCCCATTTGGATATGACCTGCTTTGTATTAGGCCCTCGATGGATGGCCGAAAAGGACGATCTCTAGCAATCTCCCACCTTCATCTCCAAAACGTGTCCTAGTCATCTTAATCTTTCTCTTATTATATCCGTAGAAAGCGAGGGGAAAACCACATTTTTCGTACAGATAATCTTTGGATTTACAAGTGTTGAAAATGAAATGGTGGCAAAAAAAAATTACTTTTTTTATTCTTTTATTTAAAAATTATTCTTTTAGTGCATTTGGAGATGACTGCGTTTTTTCCTAATTTTTATTTTAGTCTCAGGTGAGTTTTTTGAAAACAGCAATAAATCTTTCATACTATAAATATACCAAGACCCCACCATTTTTCATTCCTTTCCTTGATATTACACCTATCTTCTCAGTAGACGAGTATGTTTTATTTCAGATTGAAGTTTCCTTGGAAAAAAAAGCGTTTAAATAAGAATGAATTATATAAACAAAAATAATATTTCCTTGCATAAAAATAAAAAGAGACAAGCTTAGGCGAGTTCTATTTCAAGAAACTCCACTGCCACCTAATAGAAAAACAATGTGGCAAATTTAGGCTGTAATACTAAGATGGTATAATTAATTGATAGTCCCAGGAGGCACAGAACAGTGCCATAAAGGTACAGTAAGAAATTCCACTGCCATCCAGCATCACACAGACAAACAATGTGGCAATTTTATATTATTAAAAGGAGCGTCTTCAACACTATTTGGTTTTTCATATTCAACTGAGACCTTTTCTCTGTCCATATTCGCTAATTTCCGTAGACACGAGAAAAACTCAATGAGCCATTTTGTGTCTCAGGCTATTAAACAGGATATTACATATCTTCTTTTTTTCTATATATATTTTTTTTAGCCAGAAAAAAGAAACAGAAGCATACCAAACGGTGCTGCTATCGTACTTTATTCAATCTTATAAATTAAGGCTGGACACGCTTTCTCCACTCTTGAGTCTGTTTTTCTATCCCCCGCATAAAAAAAGCGTAGACCCCTCTCCCTTGCACTTCTGGCATGAATTTCTAACCCATATCTGTCATTTTTAAACAATTTGAAGTTTCAGGGGCAGGGATGGGGAAATATACAGTCTGTCTATTTCCTGCTTCCTTTTTATTCGGTTACCCAATACGTAACGTGCCAATTTAATGCAGTTATAGCATCTCAGGGAAGGGGGGGGGGGGGAGCTCCATCCCAATCCTCAAAAGAATTGCACCCAATAATGGCTAAAAAAAAAAAAAAAATCCGAACTTAAACAGTTTATAGAATGGTATTGGAACTAAGGTTCAGTTTTTTTCTCTCTCTCTCTCTCTCTCTTATAAATAACACTTTTTTCTGTTTTATTTTTTCAATTCCTTCTCGATTATTAATTTTCTTAATATCAAATGTGGAAAAGGAAAAATAATGCATTAGAAACAAGTAGCAATAACGGATACTCTTTTTTCTGGTGCTGTAGTAGTCGAAACAAATTTTTTGAAACAAACGACCATTATTCTAATTAAGGAAAATTCAGAGCACCCTGAGATTCCTTGATTCCCCTTGTTTAGAAAGGGATGCCCAAATTGGAATCGTAGAGGATCCCATAGTTTTTACCATCAGGTAGGTGGAAATTAAAACTTCCAGAAATAAGCAATTGGTGAAACTATCAACACTACCACTACTATTTATTTAGACTTGTCTTGAAGCAACGCTTTATTTTCTGTTTTTCCTTTCCACACATTTTTTCTTTTCAAAACCTTACTTAGTTGCTTTATTACGTACCAAATTGAGCTTTCATTTTTTTCACTTTCAGACTGATTCAGTTCTAGCAGTTGACTCCCTAGGTTGATTCTTGGAGAAAGAGGCAACAAGTCCTCAAACTAGACTGAATGATCTCTGGTCTCCGGCATAAGATTAAATAAAAAGAAAACACATTTTTCCAACTGAGGGTAAGGAGCAACATTATTACTTAAAACGAAGAGAAATTATTCCGTGTATGAGGGGGCTGCCCCGTCCTCAACCTCACTCTTTACAACAAAGTCTTAAAGTTCTTTAGAGATACTTATGATTTCTTATGAATACTTGTGGTAAAGTATAGTTCGCTAAACAAGTAGGCCTACCTAAAAATATTTTTACTGGACTCCGAATTCGAAAGATGTGAAAAAAGGGTAAGCCTAATAGGTAAAAATAGGTAAGCCTAAGGGAAAAAGCCCAACTGAAAAATATTTTGTAATTTTTGTGTTTCGCCTTTTCAGATATGATTGCTATACCCCGATTTTGTTTCTGGAGCAATGGAGCATTGGGGTCTGATAATCTACCGAAAAACAGCTCTTCTCGATAAACATCTTACAAATGGGTATTTCTTCTTCTTCATCATCCTCATATGACTACGAAGTCTATAGATGCAGCTACAGGATCCATGCACCTCTTCAAATTTCCTGAAATACTCGCACTGACCATCAGACACCCCTAACAATATTCCAAAATTATACACAAACTGATAACAATCAATATTATGTCAACAATCAATCAATATTAACAATCAATCAATATAATCAATAATGAAGTATCTAAATTATCAGCCTATGAATTGTGGCTTCCAAAACCATGCAAAAGAGGTAAGATAAAGAATAAGGCATTGGACTTAACAGCTCCCATCGGCAGCGCTTATCTCCGTTTCATGGCCCTCCAGCCAGGAAGTACAATAAGGGGGGGGGCATCCTGTGCTTTTGCACAAAAATACTGTTTACCTTCCACATATTTCTCCAGGTACCCATTTACAATGGGTCCACTCTGGCTGAGCTTTCAGTCACCCCACTGACCCACGTTCCAAACCAAATGACCAGCGACACCAGGACTCAAAGTCTCCAGAACTGGAACTCTGGAACTGGAGTCTCCAGAACTGGAACTGGAACTCTGGAACTCAAAGGTTCCAGAAAAACTGTGAATATTCTATTTTTCTAGTGACGAAATAAAATGTAGTTAAACTGATCAGTAAAAACGTATTATCTATTATGAATGGGTATTTTTTAATAATGGTTTGAATAAAAAGTGTTTTGTCAAAAAGAAATTCTCTTTCTCGAATATTAAAATATTCCAATTCTGACGGGTGAATAACACCCCTCCTACCCCGAGCCGTTCAAAGTAGGGGAGGGGGCCACCGCGGCTAGGGGGTTACCCACTTTGATCAAATTTTTCAAAAGCTTTTTGTTTATATTTGAGTTGGGAGAGGGCGCTGTAATTAATTCTTCCCTGGGCACAACAAACCCTAGGAACGGCTCTGCTTTTAAAACGTTTATAAAACTTTTCAATTAAAATATTCCAATTTTGATGGGTGAATAAACACTCCTCCTACCATCTATAAAGCTTTTCAATCAAGGGAATACCTCTTGGGATTGGTCCAAAGACATCCCTCCCCACTTTCTGGAAAAATTGAAATATCATTAGTCTAAAAAGATGTTTCAAATTTTTTAAGAAATACGGTTCTCCGACCTGTAATAGATACCATTTTCCTAAATCTCCAAGCCCACAAGCATGATCGCTCATTGTCCATAGTATGTTAAGGTTAATTCAAATTGACCTTTGTAAATTTGGATCTGATTAGTAAATCAGCTGATGAAGCTACTTTACTATCCCAATCCGTATCGTTTCCATCAACAGTCTCTCTAATAATATCCTACTCTACTAATAGCCTTATTAAAATACTTATTAACGTCATGGGCGTATAATCTTATTAACGTAATATCCTTAATAATCTATTCTACTAATATCCTTATTAAAATACTGTATTAACGTCATGGACGTATAATCTTATCAACGTAATATCCTTAACAATCTATTCTACTAATATCCTTACTAAAAAACTTATTACCGTCATGGACGTATAATCTTATTAACGTAATATCCTTAATAATCTATTCTACTAATATCCTTATTAAAATACTTATTAACGTCATGGACGTATAATCTTACTAACGTAATATCCTTAATAATCTATTCAACTAATATCCTTATTAAAACACATATTAACGTCATGGACGTATAATCTTATTAACGTAATAGCTTTAATAATCAATTCTACTAATATCCTTATTAAAATCCTCATTAACGTCATGGACGTATAATCTTATTAACGTAATATCCTTAATAATGTGTTCTACTAATATCCTTATTAAAATACTTATTAAAGCCATGGACTTACCTCTTCGTCTTTGTACCAAGCAAGGCTTTCTGAGGACAAAACAAACCAATAGTCTCTGGCACCGCCTTTCATAATTCCGAAGTTATGGATACTCATATAGCCTTTGCGAATAACCTGATTTCCCAGTTTACGGCCAGTCTTGTTTGAGGCTTCTGAAGACTGTTGAGCACTTGAAAAAAAAGAACAAATTATTTAAATTATATTTATCGTATTTTTACTATAAGTTATAAAAATTATAATAAATTACACTGTTTACCAAACATTATGTTATGAAAACTGTACTATTATATCATAAAAAAAATATATTACATACGTAACATTACTGATTTATTTCAAACAAATTCAATATTTGAATTTTATTTTAGTATTGTTATTTCTATTACTAACAGTCTCCAAACCCTGTGCCAGCGCACAGTCTCAGATATAAATAAGAGAACCCAATAGGATAGGCTAAGATTGTTGCTTATAGAGCCACCCAATTCTTTGTTGCTTCTGGAATTTTCACCTTCTTATAAAAAAAGAATTAAAAAGAATCCCGATTAGTTATTTTACATTTTGTATATTTTTGCTGCTTATTCCAGCTTGGACGAAAAACGAGGTTCTTATTAGGCAATTTCTAGTTCCTAATATAGTAATTAAACTTGAATCGTTGAACAGAGATCTTTCAAAGACAGCTAGTATCCGTTCTTCTTCACATCACCGTTTAGCTAGATTCTTTCAGTTGTGAGCAATTTCCCCCCCTCCTTTTATGTTTTCTTCTCCTTTTTCTCCTTTGTTTTATTTATTATTATTATAATTATGTTTATTTTTTGTGTTACTCTATAAGTGGTTTCTATGTGTTTTCTATTTTCATTCGCATTATATTTTTTGGGTTTTTTGTGTGTTACTACTACTACTACTAACAACTCACCGCAGCACCAAGCGGCCTGAGGCCAACACAGCTACGCACGCTCCTCCTCCATACCAGCCTATTCAAAGCCTCCAAAGAAGCCCCCATTTCCCTTAAATATTTCCTTACGATTATCTCCCACCCCAACCGAGAACGACCTGCTTTCCGTTATGCCCTAGACGGTTGGCCGAGAAGGAAAATCTTTGGCAATCTGTCACCTTTCATCCGCAGAACATGCCTAAGACATCTTTTCGTATAACCTACTGTTTAAAACAATCAGTCAGCCGGGTACACAAAACAGTCCGTAGGCAATTTCTCTAGAAAACATCCTCTGTTTTTTGGAGCATCCATGCTTCAGAACCATATTTGACCACTGTAATCACTGTAGCTTCCAATATTCTAATCTTGGTTCGCAGACTTATCTTCCTATTCTTCCAAACTTTTTAGAACTGTGAAAAAATACCGTAGGCCTTGGCTATTCTACTTTTAAACTCTTCACTGCTCCCACCGTCTTTACTAATAATTCAATAAAAAAAAAACAAGTTTTATAAACTGAAAGTAAGGAGCGACATTAAAACTTAAAACGAACAGAAATTATTCCGTATATGAAAGGGGCTGTCCCCTCCTCAACGCCTGGCTCTTTACGCTAAAGTTTGACTCTGTCTCACAACTTTATTTTTTAAAACAATAAAAAACTTTAGCGTAAAGAGCGAGGCGTTGAGGAGGGGACAGCCCCTTTCATATACGGAATAATTTCTGTTCGTTTTAAGTTTTAATATCGCTCCTTACTTTCAGTTTAAAAAACTTGTTTTTTTTTTTATTGAATTTCTGATCGTTTTTTAGTTAATGCAGCTTTTATTTGCATAAAAATTTTACTTTTCTTTTGCTAAATGGATGTCTTTACAAATTAACTTACGTACCTAACTTCTATATTCGTATATTTTTCTTCTGGCAAAAAATACAAAGTTACAGATTTTTGCAGATATGAGCTTGAAACCTATGTAATAGGGTCTTCTGATACGCTGAATCTGACGGTGTGATTTTCATTAAAATTCTTTCACTTGTAGGGGATGTTTCCCCCCTCTTTAAAAAATCGAGTAAATTTTCTCAGGCTCGTAGCCTTTGATGAGTAATACTAAACTTAATAAAATTTATATATTTAGAATCAGCATTATAAACACATTCTTTTGATACATTTATTGACATCAAAATTCCGTTTTTAAAAGTTTCGATTACTATTGAGCCGTATCGCTTGTTTTTTTATTGTTTTTTTTATTACGTATATGTTATTACGTATATGAGGGGGTTCTCCCCTTAGTCAATACCACGCTCTTTGCGTTAAAAGTTAAAAAAAAAATTGATTCACAAACCCCTGAATCACAAAGGCCGTTTAATTAGAATAGATAGCTCTTTTGAAAGCACTAAAGAAAACTGTAGCGTAAAGAGCGAGGTATTGACTTGAAGGAGAACCCCCTCACATACTTTATAATTTCTGTTCGTTTTAAGTTCTAATATTCCTTCTTACATTTCAGTTGAAAAAACTTGTTTTTTTTTTATTTAATTTCTGATGGTTTTTTTAAATAATGCTTGGAAATCCGGCGCCCCCTTCATAGAAATGTCCCTTACCCCAAAGAAACATCCTCTACGGAAATATTTTCCAGATTAACCCCCTCCTCTAGCCCCTCCCCCCCTCCAGAAAAAATCCTTCCTGAAAATGGTTGTATACTTCCCAATAACCAATAAATAATGCTGGCAAGTCCGGCGCCCCCTTCATGGCAATTTCCCTTCCCCCATGAAAACTTCCTTCATGAACAGATCCTCCAACATAACCACCGACACACCCTTCCCTCCCACTACCAGAAAAAAAACTTCCTGAAAACTTCTGTATACTTCCCAATAACCAATACTATATGTTAACATTGGGTAAAGTTCATAACTTTTAGCCCTCCCTCTGGGAACTTCGGGGGACTAAGTCATCCTAAAAGACATATTTATCATATTTTCGACCATGCTGAACAAAATGGCTATCTCAAAATTTTGATTGGGTGACTTAGGGAAAAAAATAAGCGTGGGAGGGGGCCTAGTTGCCCTCCATTTTTTTTGGTCACTTAAAAAGGGCACTAGAACTTTTAATTTCCGTTCCAATGAGCCCTACCACGATATTCTAGGACCACTGGGTCGATACGATCACCCCTGGGAAAAAAAACAACAAACAAACAAACAAACAAATAAACACGCATCCGTGATCTTTCTTCTGGCAAAAAATGTAAAATTCCACATTTTTGTAGATAGGAGCTTGAAACCTCTACAGTAGGGTTCTCTGATACGCTGAATATGATGGTGTGATTTTCATTAAGGTTCTATAACTTTTAGGGGGTGTTTCCTCCTTTTTTTGAAAATCAGCCAAATTTTCTCAGGCACGTAACTTTTGATGAGTAGCACTAAACTTGATGAAAGTTATATATTTGAAATCAGCATTGAAATCTGATTCTTTTGATATATCTATTGGTATCAAAAACCCGTTTTCTAGAGTTTCGGTTACCATTGAGCCGGGTCGCTCCTTACTTACAGTTCGTTACCACGAACTGTTTGATACTACCAAGGTAAGTAAAACTGTTCACTTGATTGATTTTTTCGTTACTCAACGTCACCTTTTAATCTCCACTTATTCCTAGCCTTAGCTACTTAGTCTTCTTAACATTAATTTTCAAACCTATTTGAGCATTCTGAACTCGCAAAACCTCTAAAAGTTCATTCATTTTGTTCACACTTTCATCTAGGATGCTTAAACCATCTGCGTAATCCAAGTCTAGGAGAGTTTTTACTATCCCATTTGGTTCAGTGTTCTCCAATTGGCTTTCTGTTCTCCTTAAGAAAAAGTCTGACTTAAATTATCCATATAAATACGGATAGAACGCAACCCGGTTTGACCTTCGCTAGAGCTCTCCTATCAGCTGAATCAAACGCTTGCTCATAATCTATAAAACTGACGACTAAAGGTGTTTGATACCTCAGATACTTCTTAATTAT
The DNA here is from genome assembly GCA_027921565.1 of Artemia sinica. NCBI lineage: Eukaryota > Metazoa > Arthropoda > Branchiopoda > Anostraca > Artemiidae > Artemia > Artemia sinica. The sequence goes on along the minus strand of CM051271.1, from coordinate 3,047,535 downwards.
TTATCTATGAGTGAAAATCTGGTCAACACATCCTCTAACCTTCCTATACCCTTTCCTCTACCCTTCCTAAAACCATACTGTTATTCTCTTAAAATTTTGTCTAAAGCATAGTGTAAAAATATCATCATACAAAGTAATTTGCTACCTAAAGAAATCAGGCTAATGCCTCTTACGTATTAACAATTGTCTAGTGTGGATGAAAAATAAATAAAAATGCATTGTTTACAAATTATGTGTTACTATTTATTAATTGATTTTAAAACTACACAGATTAATTTTTTGTGAGTAATTCTTATTAAAGTGAAGTATAGTAATGTATTTTAATATCACTATAATTATGAAATTATTTCAATATATACTCATGTTGGCCATTAGTTGTAATATCGCTTAATCATATCATATTAATTAAAAATAAAATTTTGAAAGATACCCCAAACGAGGACAATTTGAAATAAGAACACTAAAATAAACACAATATTTGAAATAAAATGTCAATTTCCAGCATTCGACGCTTCATCCTTACTAAATATCATTAAATTGGTTTTTAATTTTTCATTTTTTTAAGCGAAAACAAAGAAGTAAGAAATCTAACTCGTAAAAACGAGTAACAGTACAAACATACCGAAGGAACAATAGAGACCATTAAGAACAGACATCAATCTAGGCAATAAAAATGTTATAAACTCATCTTTTTATGTCAATTATTCAACCATATATTCTTTTTTCTTTTCTTTTTTAATATAATCATAAAAGAGAAGGTGTTCGCGAACGGGAAAAACTTCTTGATTTTTTATTACTTCAACATAAAGAGAATAGAGACTACCCCCTCCGGGACGGATTCAGGATTTTTTTAAGGGGGGGGGGGGGGGGGGGGGGGGGCAAAATCGGTTGATCCGATAAAAAAAATAGGGGGGGGGGGACAAAATATGTTGATCCGATAAACCTGCGTTAGGACCAAGTTTAATTAACGCAAACTCAAGTTAATTAAGTAAATTACACTACTTTAGACTACGCTAGGGGGCCCTCGCCCCCCCCCCAAACAGCAAAATCGTCTAAAGCAGCGGCTCTTAACCAGGTGTGCAAACAACCCCCGGGATGCAGTAGGGGAATTTCTGGGGTTTTAGACAGCCGTGTTGCTTATCTTAAAAGGTTGTGTTTTTATATTCAAAGGGGTGGGGGCATTAAAGCGATAAAGACACACAGTTTTAGAATACGCGAACGTCATTTTGTAACATTTTTGCTCATACCTCAGGGGGTTATGACTTTCACCACCCTCCTTCTTGACTTGATCACCCTCCTCCCTTCTTCTTACTCCCTCTTTCACTGTCTCTCAACCTCACATTGATTTATATACAGTAAAGGAAGAGAGATTTATCTACATAGAAATGCTAACCGCATTCTGACATTTTTCTTTCCAGCATATAATTCACAAAAGTGCTGAACAAAAAATAGAGGTAGCGAAGAAGTAAAGAATGTAAAAAATGAGAACTAAAAAAAGAAAAGAACAGATTCTTTATTAATACATATATGGTTATATCTAAAAAATACTTCTCCATTTTGACAGTTGTCTTTCGAATGTATAATTTCCGAATGCACAAAACACAAAATTAAGGTAAAAAAGCAAATATAAAGGTTATAAGATGACAGCAGCGAAACCCAAAATTTAAGATAACTAAGAAACTATAGGGCAGTGTGATGAATAGACACCCCTCCCCCGCCCCAAAAGTCCAGAATTTTTAAAAAACGAACAACACTTGCAGAATATTGGAAACAATATAGCGATTTACTCCGAAACGTAGTTGTTTGTCCCTCCCTTAGTAGAATTCTCACCATATTACCTTTCCACCATAAAAAAAGATTATATGGCAACCATGGTCATGGACGGCAGAATTGCTATAAGAAAAAAACTGCCACACTTCCATCTTCAACAGACACCCAAGAATAACAAATCTATACATAACATCAAAAGAAGTAAAAAGTAGAGATCAGGCACATAATCCTCAAGCTTCACGAGACAAATTTGAAGGAAAACCAAGGCTGTGGAGACGGGTTTGGTACTATTTGGATACTAGAAAAGCTAAAATCAACGAAAATTAAAGTCAAGGACTTCAAAGTGAAAATCATTTTTAACTCCCCGGCAACTGAATCCAGTTTAGATCTATTCATGTCTGAAAACTAAGATTTTTCTTTTGATTAAATGTGACAACACTTTTCGTCCCTAAAAATTTAGACATTAACGATCTGTTGATTCTCAAAGACAACTATGTCTTCCGAGGAAAGCTAAATATTTTTAAGCTGTTTGACGCCAAGTTTCAGCTTGTTTTTTTTTCATATTTTTATCCACGTTTTTCCTTTTTAAATTTCATGCCCGCTACTAACAAAAAATGCAACATTGCATATGCACGTCTTTTTCATTAAAAATTGAATTCCGATTTTATTCAGTCTTTAAAATACAAGTGGGTTTCATTTAAACTCCAGCAATCAGATTTCATTTCATTTCAGATTTCATTTCATTTCTACTGTTCTTGCTGCTTTAAGGTTTTGGTATCAGGAGGATAATTTTGTAAGCTTAGATCTCAGGACCGGTGAGAACAAACAATATCCAAGTTCACTGAAGAAACAATCATCCTAAATTATGAAATATTGCTATTGAGAAACAATTTGAGTGCTAAAAAATAAAATTCAAAAAAAAGAAACGAAATTTTTTTGCCGGTGGAAAAAAAGAAGCAAGTCCAGATACATTGTAAGGAATTCAGTTCCGTTCTTGATGGGGAAAAGTAACTCAGTTGTATATTTTATTTTTTAAACCCTCATTTTGCTGTTAATTTGTACTATAATCTGGTTCTTCTTTGTTAATTTCTGGTTTTCAACTTCTTTATTTCATTTCAAGTTTCCTCTCTTTGTAGTCTTTCACGCTTTTTTCTTTCTCGCTTGACTAACTTGTTGTTTTATGTAAGCAAAATATTCTGTTGATATATTTATCTTGTATGAACTTTAACACCCAAAAATCCCATTTCTTAGTTACTTTCTAAGTCTCGCCTTGATGAGTCAAATCAACGAAGGAGCTAAAGACAAGAGACCATAAACTTTCAAAGGATAGGTTTAAAGGGTTTGAAAAGCCAATATTTAAATAGGTCAAAATATTTCTTTTGCGTATAATTGTTTTTTTTTTTGGGGGGGGGGGGGAGAAGACTGGCTAAGGCTTAAAAATATTACTATTAACAGTTAATGTTTTTTTTCAAAAGTAGGGCCTATGGAGTGTGACACTTATTTTTATATTTTGGTTTTCCAGGGTAGAAAGAGTTGGTAGCCACTGGCTTCTCCATCAGAAAAACGTGGTTATGAGGTCTTCCTCATAACCTCATAACCATGAGTTTTCTCATGGTTGGTCAGTTCGACTTTAAGTTTTCAAATATAAAAAAGTTGGAGTCTGCAATAGAATCAGCGTTGGCTCCGTTGCCATCAAATTTAGTTGCCATCAAGCCATGGCTAATTGGAGGTAAAGCCAAGACAGATGATCTGAGCTAGAGTCAAATCTGGCATAAGCCTTTTTCAGGATTGTAAAAAAGTGATGTATTTTCACTTGTTGATAGATAGTCTATCATCCATCCATCCTAGGACAGAACTACAGTAGATAGTCTAAGGGATGAACAAAGGGATTATGTAGATTTTTGGGTTGACTCATGACGTACATTGTCCATTGGACTTGTATGCAAAACGGAGAATTGAATTTGCTTGGTTAGGTTAGGTTTGGCTTAAGAAGCTTAAAGGAGTTAAGAAATTTAAAGGATTCGAAGGTGTAAAGATAGTTTAAGAGTCGGAAACTTAAAACGAGGTTTGAAGAAGTCAAAGGTTTAAAGAAACGGAGACAGACGCAGATTGTCAGATTGGGTTGTTAAAACTTGAGGGGTCGAAGTTGGTTCTCTGAATATCTAAACAATGAAAAGTTAGAAGTGAAATAAAATCCCATAATTCTAGGAGTCGAAATCAGCATTAATAATTTACCGATTCCACAGCTCTGGTCATAAGAGATAAAAAAAATAATTTAGTAAAAACAATCTACAAAAGGTGGGTGGGAATTTTGTTAGAAACATTCCAGCAAAACTAATCAAAGCTTATAAAAAAATCTCAAAGGGCAAAACATAACAGTCCCAATAAATATAGTGTTTTTTACCGATTGAAGTTATCCACACAACTGAAACAGAAAAGAGAAAATAAAAGGGTGAAACAAAGAAAAAAAAATACAAGATTGAACAGATAAAATACAAGAAGAGTATCTTCATACACTACCTTCAAAATACAGATCGAGATACTCGCATTACAAATGTATGTTCATTTCTATTAATATAATTTATAAGACATAAACACTTCAGATCAACCGTTTTATATTTCTTGAGAACACAATCAATGGGCAATTTTCGGTTTAAAAAAAATGTCATCGGTAAGACTCGATCCCACGGCCTCCTGATAACTAGGAAAGCAGCTCTGACATTAGGGCAACGACGGTTCAGTGAAATTCTCTATATCAATCAGTTTTTAATATACTTTTACAGAGTTTAAGGTTATCTTATTACTAAATTTAAGAGTACGTTCCAAGTTAAACAAAAAGTTACTAATATCTTATAAAAATTAAATTTTTTGTTACAGTTGAGAGCGAAATAAAAGATGGAACGATCGAAATAAAGCTCATTCTAAATCATCACGAATACGGTTACCTAGCACCTAAAGTGCATTAATCTTTGTACAATCATTATAAAATTGAAAAAATGGAGGTAAACGACTAATCTAAAGGAATTAACACTCATATTCTTCATATTTCACTCATTACTCATGAAAAGTCATTAGGACTCATATTTTAATAGTCACTATAATGCAAATTAGGGCATTAGTTAATAAACCGGTCCAGGTTAGTAGTTAATTAGTTAAAAAATTGAAGTAGTCAGATTAAATTGCAATTTCCATCTGGAACAGGCTCTAAAACACAGATTAAGATTATGACCAAAACATCTGACTAACACAATGCTGAGAAGATAAATAATGGCAATTTGCCAAAAAGGGATGAATGCCTTACGGATTGGTGTAAGAGGATCAGGGCAGCAAAAAGTTCAGCGATGTTGAAGTTTTTCGCCCAAGTTAAGATCTTTTTGGTTTGGAACCTATTTTATTAAGGACTAGAGCAAGAATTGCAAACATATCTGTAAATCTTTTCCGAAAACTTTTTTTCCTGAAAATTCGCGATTTTCAGGAAATTACCGTTTTCCGTTGTGAAAAATGATCTAGAGAGATTATGACCTCGGAAAAAGTTGATTTAGGGCTTTAACTTTAGAAAAGCATTTTTCATCCGAACGACATTATGAATACTTGGAAGAGGCACTGGCGAATTGGCTACACGTCTTTGAACTATTTTTTCCAACATTCAGAAAACCAAGATCAGTTTAAAGCAGACACTGATAAAAGTAGACACAGTAGACATGATAGAAAAAAGTAGACACGATAAAAGTAGTATCGACTTGAACGTAAAGGTAGAAGAGTTTGATCAGATACGACTAAAATTGGATTTTCGTGAAATCTGCTATACATCAATGTTTTCATATTCACGGATGGTGAAATACGGTACATGACAATACACTAAATTCATTTAGGGCCCAAATTTTGGGAAAGCATTTCTAATATGAGCGACGTCACAAATACTCGGAATAGCCATATTGAATTTTGCTGAAAATAAGTGCACTAAATATTTCATAATTTGACAGTAGATATTATAGAACACTTTCTCTGTATAAATATGCAAAAAGGTATGCCGAAAAAAATACATGACATTTGAGTTGTTTCGCGAAAAGCCATTTAAAAAAAATCTGTCAGCCCAGTCCTCTGGTATTATTATACTAAATTAGATTTACCGGTCAAGATATTGGGAACCTGGTTTAGTTTTTGAGCGAATTGGTTTACCGCTAAGAAATAGAAAAGGAGTTTTTGAAAGAAAAGGCTGGTCTCAGATACGAATTATTCTTGACCAAGATGGGCTTTAGGAGTAGAGGATATGGCCTATATTCTGGAAGGGTGTCCGTAGCTTTCTACTTTAAGGAACATTTTTTTTAGGGTGGCACCCTTAAATCCCCTGGGATCCTGTATTTAAAAAGGATAGTTGTTCAAGTTTGAAGCAGATACGTCAATGAAGTGGTTAAAGGAAGGATAGAAATTTTCGTTTACGTCTTTTTAGGGGACAGAAGATTAATATTTATATTATTTATTTTGTGCTGTGTATTATCGAATACTCGGTAGTACGGCCTTCTTTAATATATAATGAATTTATTCATTATCATAAAAAAACTTGCTATCAGCGAGAGTCGAACCAACTGTGGCCTGAAATAAGTTACAAGACACGCAATTTTAGACAAAGAGAATTTCAGTAATTTTAAGCTGCCATTTATACTAATTTTGTAATGATACATAAGATAAGTAATGGTAACTGGATGATGTCATCAACAGTAGGTTACGATGTCTATTATTGAATATTGTACAGCCTAGTTTGGTTTATAAAAAAAATAAAAAAAAAAAATAAAAAAAACTTGTTATTAGCGGGAGCCGAATCGACTTAGTCATAAAAGAATTTAAAACACAAAATTACAGACCAAGAGAATTGCATTTCATTTCATGCATTTTATTTCATTGCAATGAATTTCATTAATTTTAGACTGATATTCTGAATCCATTTTACGCTGAAATATAGGATAAGTAATGATAATTGGCTATTGCTATTTAAATTGTACAGTTGTCTTATCACTAACACCATAAAAGAGACCAGGGCAGGGTTGCCAACTTCGCACACTTTTCATGTGAAATGCACTCTTTTTTACCAAACAGGGGAAGTGGAAGAGTGAAAATCACTCTTTTTGGGTGTTAGTCATCATTCACTTTGAACGTCAGTAGTTGGTAACTTCGTCAGAAGTGTAATTAACCCAAGGAACAGGGTTATCGAGTTGCACCCTTTTCATTTGAAATGTACTTTTTTATACCTCAGAGGTGCTACGCAAGCTTTGACAGCCCTGCGTGTGCAAATTTTTTTACTTCCACTCTTTTTAGCAAAAATCACTCTTTTTTACCTTGATTTGCACTCTTTATGGACGTCAGTGGTTAGCAACCATGGACCAGGGAAGTCGCAATAAAAAACGTGATCAATTTCAGTTGAAAAGAATTTAAAAGACATAAAACTTAGTGACAAAGGAAGTTCGAATCATTTGAATTTTTAGCAGAATTCTGAGTTTTAAATGAGAGGAAACTTAGTGAAAAATTGTTAAGAAAAAGAACTTACCATCGGTAAGATTAAACCCTACAGCACCTGCTAACTTAGCCGGTTGTCAGAGGCAGTTTAGGGGGGGGGGGGCACTTGCCCCAGGCGCAAAAATTTTAGGGCGCAAAATTTCAAATAAATAATCGAACGCTTATAATCATCTTGTAATTTTAGAAATTTGGCGCAGTTGGCGGTAAGTAAAACAAACTGAATCCGAAATTTTCATTTTCCCCATATCTTCATTACCATTCCTTAAAAATAAAAGTAAGTAGACCAAATCTAAGCAATTTTGAGTTCTAAGCAAAAAGTAAGTTTACGGAATTGGAGAGTTAGAGCCATAAATGGGGACGACATAATTAATAATTTTACTAAAGTAAGAAAAGTCAGATTTGAATAAATGGAAAATGTTTTAATAAATGATATTTTTATTAAAGTTTCACCTGAAAATTTTTGGTGCTAATCAAGGGAGGTGCTAATCAAGATTTTGGCCCGGGTGCACGAGGTTAGAACAACTAGTGCAGGCTATTCTGATTTTCTGAGCAAAGGTGGCCCATTGACAAATTTTTGAAACAAAATACGCTTTAAACAGCTTCGTCTTTATTAATGATTAATATAAATGTAAACATAGAAAATCTTCGACGACGTATACAAATATATACTGAAACCCAGCGCTGAAAATACGAATATGGTGAACATATGAGAGTCTTTCAAACAATAGGCTCTACGAAAAACGTGGTTCAATACCGCTCTCTAGGGATATAATGAAAGAAAGGTTGAGGTGGCTAGCCCACGTTGTGCGGATGAAGGATGACAGATTGCCGAAGATTATTCTTTTCTGCCAACCGTCTAGGGCTAAACGGAAAGCAGGTCGTCCTCGTCTGGGTTGGGAGGACGTCATAAAGAAAGATTTAAAGGAGATGGACTTTCGTGGGAGGGTGTAAAAAGGGAGGCTTTGAATAGATTGGATGGAGGAGGAGCGTGCGTAGCTGTGTTGGCCTCAGGCGGCTTGGTGCTGCGGTGAGTTTTTAGTAGTAGTTAGTAGTATGAGAGTACAATTAACCAACTATACATGAAATATATAAAAAAAAGTATATGCTCTAGGTATATCCCCAATGCCTGAAATGAAATTCAATTTTCAAATTTCAATTTTGCAACTCTAGTTCAACCGGCTACTGGTTTTACCACTTGTGTGTTTACCACTTTCTTATTTTTGGAGCTAGCAAAAAAATGGGGGTATTATAGGTGGTCTATTGATTATATATCCGTTTTCTTTCCAACGGCTTAAAATAGAGACCCATTCTGTGTGACGTGAGATGTTATATTGTATAAATAAATAAATTTACAAAGATACGAACTTAAGTAGACAAAACTCAGCGTGAACTGATACAGGGAAAAGAAAATTTCTAAAATTCAATGCTTTGACATTAGAAATCCATATTTAAAAATGTTCAGTTCCGCCAAATTACTCAAATATAAAAATATTATATTTTCTCTATTTTTTTCTGAAAATTGAACACAAAAAAGGTAAAAAAAAAAAAAAAAATAATATCAGGCAAGAGTTTACGCAAAACTAAAGCAACCCAATGCTTAGGGTAGAACTTGAGAAAAAAAGGCTTCATTGACCCTGAACAAAGGTCAGATTAAATAGTCTAAGCCAAAACTAGAAAATAGAGCTAAAAAACAAGAAGAAAAGAAGATCAGATTATAATCAAGAGATAGATAGATAAAAAGAGAGCGGTGGGGGGACTTACTTGGCAAAACCGATGAAATCCTCATGATTAGTATTAGCATAAGCTAGTTCAATATCGTTAAGGAGCAGGATTTGTTCCTTGCATATCTGTTCCCTCTGTCTAAATGTGAGTGGTAATAATACGTTCACTTTCTTCACGCAGACGAGGAAACCGAGACATCTACAAAAAAAAGTAAGTAAAGCTAGAGACAAAGATTTGATAAATATATAGTTGGACTTTCGCTAGAATATGACAATAAAGAGGGGGGGGGGACATAAACGACGTTTTAAGCATCTTCGCGAAGAAATTTGAGACTTATGAAGAGAGGGAAAAAGTGTTTGTGCTATTTTTTATACGATTCAGCGGTCGCCAAAACTTTTTTTTTACAGCTCTTTTATTTCGTTAATTGAACATCTTATTATTTTTTTTCCTTTTTTGTAGCTTAGTATTAACGAGCTCAGCAGCCAGCTTAATCACATATTTTCATATAAGAAGATAGTACTCTCTGATAGCAATAGACTAGGTTGCTGATAAGTTCCTGAACTTTCAGTTGGCGGAATGTAATTTTTAAACTTAAGTAAATACGACACTTAAAGTTAGCGGTTCTTACAATTAGTGTGTTAATGGGTAACGAATAATTTCTGACTTTTCTTCTATCCTGCTTCCAATGCAAAATTTTACTTTCAGTTTTACTATTTTTTGTGCATCGACGAACGACGTCGGTTGTTCGTCGGAAAAGTAAAATTGATATGCTGAATCTAATACTTTGGTTTTTATTAAGATAAATTGCCTTTTTGATGATGTATCCCCCCTTTTTCCAAAATTAGGCAGATTTTCTCAGGCATTTGATGGGCAATTTTAAACTTAATGAATTTTATATGTTTTGAATGAAAAATAGGTATTCATTATAACAAAAAAAAACAAATAGCATTTCCAGTTTAGCGGTCATCCCAAAAAGTTAAAACTTGTCAGATAGGGTGGCAAAAAAATATCTGGAATCAGCACAAACGTCAATCTCTTTGATGCTTTAATTGTTATCAAAATTCATTTTTTAGAGTTCCAGTTAAAATTGGCACGGGTTACTCCTTAGTTTCAGTTCTTCACCGCGACCTGTTTGACGAGTAACGAAAATTGGGGAATTTTCCTTCTATCCCGAACCAGTTTTCCTTCTATCCCAAACCAATACACAAGCCTAGTTTTAGACTTACCTTTTCTGTGCATTGACGAACGACATTGGTCAGTTCTAGTATCACTAAATCAATACACTTCAAGCTTGGCTCTTTCATTCGAGATATTTGACGCTTCACAATTGCTTCAAATGCCTTATCAGGAGTAAATAGACCCACCCTAACACCTGGAAAGATATTCATATTCATTTATTAGAATACCTATAGTAGTACTAAAAAAAATCAATGCTAAATTGTGCTACTATCACAACGAAACACAATCACATCACAACATCACAATACATCACAACGTTGTGTAACAATCACAACGATAGCTTAAAAACAAACTTGAAAAAAAAAACACAAAAAAACAAACACTTGAGAAATTGCACTAACGAAATAGGTTGGTCAACTACGAATCAATATTCGGTCTAGAATTCCCACTAGAAAAGTAAGAAGCCGTTATGTCCAGTCTGAAGAACTATCTCTCACCAAAAGACATCACCTCAAGCTCCTTGGCCACAGCTAGCGTCATCCCAAAGGTGCGATATGTCGAAACGTCCTCGTCTGCGAAACTGCACCTTCCTGGAGATGACAGCCAGGAGGAAAGAAAAAGAATCATTGTCAAAAATTCAAAGAAGACTAGAACCTTGGAGGCTTATAGAGGCATCGAAGATGCAAGAGAAGAGGCGTCGAAGAAGAGGCTTGGTCAAAAATGCAAGAGGGAGTGGTTGAAGAGGGGAGTTGCAGCCGACAGACAGAAGTTGTCGTCAGAAGTGATTCCAAGATCCGTGGCTGCCGGGTGTCTTTGACACCGGGGTGTCAGGGTGCCGTTGGTGCTGGGAGACACTTTATCGTCTGGTTCCCGTCAAGAGTAAAATAAAAAACGAAACAGGACACAAAGGAGATTGCAAATCTGTTCGTACCGTACGTCACTAGACAGTTCGCAGTTTATTCTGACGCCTAGCAAGTCTGCTGATCGGTACGGAAAGCGGGGGAATAGACCGAAGCTTCTCGTTTACTAACATTACTTTTCTGAATTTCACTATTAGATCATGTCTTCGATCGAACAAATAGGGCAAGTTCAAGAATTCAAAGGTATTTCTATAGTTGCTCTTGCGGAGCCCAAGTGTTATTTTAATGGCATGTTTTCAACATATAACAGCAAAATTCCTCACGAATTATTAATCATTACTATTGATTTTATAAGTATTTATTAATAATTTACTTGTTTTTAACTAATAGGTTGTTTTCTACTTGTGTTATTGTTGATTGCTAAATTCTATTACAGACACTATCTTATAAGAAGAGTAGATTTGAAAAAAAGAAGCAAAATAGCCATTTGCATAAGAATTACAAGAAATTATCAATGGTAAGTTCGAAGAAGCCACTAATAAAGAGCATTGTAAAAACTGGTCTTTAAGAACAGAGTACCAACTATAATGGGATATTTGAAACCCGATTGAAATTTGTCATTTGTTAGGATAAAAAATAAAATAATGGCTTAAACTGGTTTTCAAAAACTTTTTACATGCTCCGCTTTTCTAGGATTTTCGTAACGCCGAGTACCTCTTGTGAAAAAAGGATATATAAATTTATTTTATATATATTTATTTTACATTTATTTAAATTTATTTTATATTTATTTTATAATATATATAACAACCAAGCTATGGGCTATTATTTTTTTTTCCTTTAATTATTGGTACACACAAGGCCGTATCCAGGGGGGGGGGGTTACCCGGTTTGAACCCCCCACCCCAGAAATTTTTGACCGACTCGAAAATAAGTCGAAAATTAGTAAAACCTAGGTAAAAATCAGTAAAATTTTTCGAAAACTGAGTCAAAAATTAGTAACCCCCCCCCCCAAAAAAAAGTCAAAAATTAGTAAAAATCCCCCTGAACAAAAATCCTGGATACGGCCCTGGGTACACACATAGAATAATAATATAACAAAAATACAATTATTTATAATACAATATAAATAAAAGTTATGAACAACATTTATTTGGATCAAGGCAAAGAACGAAATAAGTTGTGCTGAGAAGACAGATCATAATTTGATTCTCTGGTTCTTAATTTTGATCTAGGAAGTGGTTCCATGTCCAATAGACCGTTTATTGGGAGGCGCAGATGTGTCCCTCCACCCAACTTCGATGCAACGCGAACTCCCACCAAATTCGTCTCGTACCCATGGGAGTATGGGTACCAGAGCTTAGGAATCGCTGGTTTAAACAAATGTAAAATTAGAAATAGACAAAGCACCTAGATTTATTTTTATTTGCAAGAATAGAAGATTTTTCCAATAACTAGATTTTTCCAGGCATAGCAAGTATTTTATAGAATAAGAGGCCGCTTACAACCGCTCTTATGGTCTAATATGGACACAACGTTAAGCTGTTTTAAGTTGCTTTCAGGCAAAATAACTCTTTTTACGGACTGAAACCGCTTAGAAGGTTTCCCAGATTAAAATGGAACCCACTCGGACCGTTTTCAGGTCAAGCAGATATTTTTACACACTGAGAGGCCGTTTGGTCTAAAACGGACTCGATTCATTCTACTCACAGTTTTAAGAGGCAGAGAGGTCGTTTTCAACCATTATCGCAGTCTAACACGGAGACGTAGATACGTGGTTTTAGCTACTTTCAGGCAAAGTAAATTTTATTTTACAGACTGAAAGGCCATTTGGACCATTTTTATGGCGTAAAAAGGTTGCACCGTTTGCACCGTTAATTAGACTAGTTGCACCTCAAGCAACAGCTTTTACAGGAGGAGAGGCGGTTTTTGACTATTTTTACCATTTAATACAGACAATATATAGGCCGTTTCCAGACTAGGCACTTGTACTTACACGTTGAAAGGTCGTTTTACTAATGAGTCTCAACCTACATAAGAATTCGTCAAAACAGAAATAGAAAATGAACCAAAAGAAAATAGTTAGACAAGAAAAATCGTTGAAAAAAAAGACACAAAATAGAAAATAAACAAGAGGAAAAGAAAATATAAGAGGTAGTGATTAACCATGTATGTTCCTGATTGCAAAAGCAATTTCTCTCCTCAGCTCCTTTTCATCGAATTCCATCTTAACAATCTCAAAAGGGAAGCGCTCATGAAAGATACGGTTGATTTTGGCGCCGCTACTCAGCTCAATTGTATTGATACTCCCAGTTCCACTACCCTCAATCGTCCTCTCGAAGTCGCTCTGCAGCTGCTGAATCATCCTAAAAAAAGAGAGATCATTCTTATAATCTTATCAGAAAAGACAGATATATACACAAGGGATTTTTTAAGGGAGGGGGGAAAAAATCATGAGAATAATCTTAGAAACCCCAAGATTTGGTGGAAATGGGTCTGAAAACTTTCCTTGTGCACTACAAAGTTGCTGCAAGATTTCATCGATGGATAAGACATGTGGTTAAGTATTCCTGGAAAGTTCTAAACTCCATCTTGTTTAATACTTATGCTATAACCACCTCCCTAGATATCTTCAAAAGGGTAGTTTATTCCCATAATCTGATACCAGCCCAATCAGGGGCCTGCGGCTCTTTTCACCCTCTACAGGCTATTCTGTTAAACCATTCTAAGCATACGGTCTGCTTCCAGTAAGAGCATCTAAGCTATTTAAGTTAGTTTTTCAGAATGCACTGGTTTCAAACCTCTTTGTCTATAGAGCATAACGTTTGATGTCAAGTCACAAACTAAAAGTAAACTATATTGCCCTCAATAGCACAATACATCTTCCTACAAACCAGTATCAGCGGATACATGATAAAAGTCGGCCCTGATTTCATTGGTTTCTCTTGTGTGACACATACTTTTCATTTGAGAATAATAGATCGGACCGGGAAGTCTCATTCGTCCATTTTATAATTCAAAAAAATTGAATACCCCACCTTCTAAATTGACATTATCCACGTAGTGCAGATGCCGGTCTCCTAGTTCCCTGCCTTCAGCTGATTGAGGGCAAATCATCCGACGCTTCCCCTATTTTCCCCTCAGCTTCTTCTAGGTATCCACTTGGAGCATACAGAGTCACGCCACTAACTCCAGTTTCAAACGAAATAATCACCGACACCAGGACTCAAACCCCTGTCCTTACAGACGCAGGATTTCAGGTCCAGCGTGCCAACCCCTCGGCTAGTTAAAGCCACAGTATAAAGATAGAGCAGTAAGTTTACCGCAGATGATTTCTGGCTCTTCATTCTCGGTGCGAACGGACAGTTCCTCCCACTTATTCTTGCATTAGCGCGTAAAAAAAGCTCCCCTCATTCGATCTGCCATCGGCGGTCCAATTACCCTGGAACACTTATTTTGGTAGAAACTTTCTCAAAATGCCTTTGAAACCAACTTGAGACTACGAAACCTACTTTTAATTCCTAAAAACATCTAATAATAACATTGCATTACTAATTACCGATTTTCACATATGCATTGGAATAAATTAATTTAAAGTTAGTTTCTTCAAAATTTAGTGTTCCAACGTTGAAGCCAAGTTTTACATTCAAGAGAAATCTGACTTGTTTACCCGTGAAAAGATCTAATGTCGCTTATGTTTCTACGTCTCTGGAGCACTCGCACCTCGGTCCGGATTTTTATAATGGGTGAGATAGGGAAAGATCATACTGCCTATAATTTATATACTGTGGTTAAAGTTGACTGCTTGGACTGAAAAGTTTCTGAGTCACAAGATTTATTACAAGCAGTTCTCACGTCCTTCGTGTCAATAATTTTGTGTTTTGGGAACCAGCAGTTATAACGTACAAAGCTCCAAAATGGCTATTTACTTAGACGCGCAAAAACGAAGGACCATTGTTTGGAGAAAGTCAAAAGTCCAAAAAAGTTACGTTTTCAACATAACTTTCCCCCTCATAAATAAGTCTACTGATTGGCAATGAAGTTGATGGTCATGAAGGTGGTTAGTAATTAATAGATGAAGTTGATTTTTAATAGAAATACACAAACAAATTATGTACCAAGAGCCAAAAGAGAGCTATGATCACTTGAACTACTTTCTAAATATTAATACCAAGTCATTATGTACCAAGAGCCAAAAGAGAGCTATGATCACTTGAACTACTTTCTAAATATTAATACCAAGCCATTATGTACCTAGAGCCAAAAGAGAGCTATGATCACTTGAACTACTTTCTAAATATTAATACCAAGCCATTATGTACCAAGAGCCAAAAGAGAGCTATGATCACTTGAACTACTTTCTAAATATTAATACCAAGCCATTTTCCTACAAAAATTCGAAGACAAAGCAAACAATTTGGAGGAGGAAAGGGACAAAGGAGGTATTTACCTTTACCCTTTAACGTTTTTTAAACAAACCCCAGTACGATACAGGTAAAATGACAATGATGAATTAAGATGACCCGTCGTTGATTTATAGCATATTAATAATAACAAAAGTGTCTGTTCATAACCTGTATACACGGAAAAGATAAATAGTGCCAAACAAATTCAGGAAAAAAATCATGCAAAAAAAAAAAACAAAAAAAAAACAAAGAACAACAAAAAAAAAAACTAATAATACAAAAGGATCAAACCCTGAAAAAGGTGACAATGCCCATACGCCGTTGCCGACAGTGTAAATCAGTCGGCTTCTCAATAATATTTGACAGGTGAAATTCTTGATATTTTTCTGATCAAGTCAAGACACATCAAAATATTAGATGCGAGGCCTACCCCTCCCTCTTTCATTAATTAATTTATAGTTGTAGGTAGCTTTAATATCGGGTCCAGAAACATAGTCAGGAGACAAAGCCTCCGCCTCTTCCTTGTTTAATTAATTTGAAGTCGTGAGTAGAGTTCTAGTCTCATGTCCAGGAACACTGGTAGAAGATGAGCCCCCCCCCCCACACTCAAAAAATCTTTAAAAAACTTACTGCATCATCGCCTTTGTCTTTATTGATGGATCATCGGGTCTAAAATGCTTGAACTGTTCTACCTCCTTCTCCATTGACAATAGTTGTTTCTGAAAGAGAAAGAATAGGCACAACAATATTTAAATGATTACAACAAAAAGTTGTAGCTATAAAATAGACCTAGTATTATTTCAGAAATTTGGCGGGCTAGATCCGATCTACAAGCGGCTTGAGTGGGCTGTTTCAGCTCAATTTTACAAAACCCTTTCTTGCTCATAACCCTGACAGTCTCTTGAGATGGGATGACGTTAAAGCTAGAAGAGAATGCTATTGCTTTAGGATTGTTACATTCTTTCCAAATACTAAATTTAAACTTATTTGTATAGGCCTGTTTGTACGAGCTCAACATTGAACTTTCTCTTATTTGGAAGTAAAGAAAGGATTGTAAACGTTAAAAGTTGTTTCGGTAGTTAAATGAAACCTGAAGATTAAATTATAGAATAGGGGCTTTCTCTGGCGTGGGTATTTTCATGTCCAGTATTCCAGTTTCAAATAGAAGAATAATGAACAGTAAAGGAGGTCGATAATCCTTAGTGAAAGCGGCAGAAAAATACCCTGTCTACATGCTACCAGGTCTATCTTTTCAAAAATTGAACCCTGTCACGATCTAGTTTCCTATAATTTCTTATAATTTATATATATTTCGCATATTTTTGTGTTTTTGACTTTGTACAATTAGATGCTCGATGCAATTAGATAATGATCAATTATATGGGTAATTATCCCATACGCCCGTGCTAAACCAAGTGGTTGGCAAGCCAGACTCATAAGCGAAGGCTCGTGGGTTCGACGTGGGTTGACAAGCCAAAATTCCACCCATCTTCAAATAGGTACCTAGAGGAATCTAGGGGAAAACACGGGAAACGTCGAATGATTTGCCCCTAACCACTTTTGGCATTTCCGGCCGGGGGAAGAACATCAGAAGACCGGCACTTGCGCTACATTAACGCGTAATCATTAACGCGTGTATGATAGTTTATTTTTGTTTTATGCTGTGCAAAAGAAGAGAACTTTCTCAATACAAAATAGTTTTATAATGCGTCCGATATGCGATTATTTACCCTATGAATGAGTTATAATTTATATAAGTACAGTAAATTAATCATTTTTTTAGTATTGCAGTGACTGCAAAGATTAATAGAAACATGTGTACAGTATTTAAGAAAAAAAATATATGTATTGATAAAACAGGACAAAATTTCAAAGAAAGATTTTTTTTCTGTTTTATGGTTTACACAACAAGTTTTTAAAAGAAAAACATGAAAAGATAAAAAAAATAGCAATTTTATTATAAATTTCAACTCATTGTATCTAGAGTGCTGCAATATATATTAGCGAAAAACACTCAAATATAGTAAAGGTCAAATAACAAAAATAACAATCAAATTGAAAAAAAAAGAGAAGTAACCCTTGATAAGATTGGCCCCATTAGCGGGATGTTTTGGCTTAGTGTTGCCATTTCATCAACAATTGCTAAAATTTAGAGTAAATCTTCCAATTTACGTGACAATATTAGGCCAATAAATAGTTTTTTTTAAGAAAAGATTTTTTTTTTAGTTCTATGCTTAAAATTTATCACAAAGAATATCATGTAATTAATCCTGACAATTAATATGATTATAATTAACATGATTAATAGGTATGGTAGCGCTAGACTGAATAACGTCGATTTTATCTATTGAGATAGAGCAAGAAAACAAATTTGCTGGTAAACCAGAGTCACACTAAATCTTTAATCTTGAAATGATGATCCTAATCTCTAGAGTTTGGCAAAATAATCATTCTTTCTTAGACCCCAATAAGACCAGAGAAAGTAGTTGAGCGAAGTCTAAGAATTAAGACCATGTTATCAAATTAAAATATTTGGCATGACTTCGAGTTAACGGCGAAAACTGACAGCAATGTGGGCGAACTTGAAGTCTATATTTCTATCTGTAATTAAACCCATTAAGTGCTATCTAATATGACTTTTTATTTAATATAGATGGCGTTGGTCACAATAGCCTAAACCCACCTGTGGAAACAGAGGCAAGTTTTTAAGCCCATCAACACGGAATTTAAAGTTGCCTTTTCCTATTTACCCTTTTTCAAATCGATCCCCCTTACCTTCAGAAATAAAAGGTACATTTAGCAAAACTATAATAAGAGAAAAATATTCGTTAACAATGATAAAGTCTTCCCCCCTCTCCTTGAATCGAGTTCTTCATCGTTCTTCCCTTGAATCGAGTTCTTCATCGTTCTTCCCTTGAGTCGAGTTCTTCATCGTTTTTGCTCAAAGAAAAGCTGTCAAAACATAAGTTGTTGGCAGGTGTTGGCAGCTTTTGGAATTCTGTCGAATTCTGCTACTGGCAGCTTTGGAACTTTGTTCATACCTGCTAGTCCCCCTACACTTAGCATGTTACTCAAGATCTGTCAGATATATGATGGTGATCATAGAATTCTGTACAAGTTTGCAAAGAGTATGTCCAAGAGTCTACGGCATTCTCGGGTTCCCCTATGATTTGAGATTAGATGTGAGGTCAGTGCTATGTGAGGGGATTATGTTACCTTAGCTTTGTTCTTCAAGAAGCTTTTCCTTGACAATGGTCATTTTCACCATGCTTTGCGGGCAGTTTGTCTAAGAAACAATGAGCAGCTTCATTGGTTTAGCCGTTACTCCATTTTCTGTTTCGTTCTTCATTGGTTAAGCTTGGTTTAGTTAATTTTCATTGGTATTCTTTTTCACCTTATCGTACGAATGTTTTTGAATCCTCTTTTTTGCAATACTACCTTTTATGTTCAATGTCATCATAAAGAGGAGTACAATGTATGCTTGTTTGCATGTATGTATGATTGTTTGTATGATGTTTGTTTATATCTATAGCGTATCCATAATAATAATTGTATAATAAATGAATACATAATAATAATGTATGTATAATGCAGTGTAAAACAATTTTTCTTTACAGTTTTTAGCTGCCTCGCTATGCTAGTGCAACTGAAATGCTTCACGTGCCTACTTTTCATGAGGTCAATATGGCCTTACAAGGCCTTCCTTCTATGGCCTTACTCTACATAGAAGACTCCCTTCTTTTAATAATGAGTTGACTGCCGTTCTACGCACTCCAATTTAAAAATTTCCGATCTCACTTTGGAAGAGTCTCTACAAGATTTCCAAAAGTGGTTATTTATATCCTTTACCTTATAAGTGATCTTTTGGAATTGGACCAGAATACTGTACTTTATTCCGTTTTGACCAGATTACATGAAGCCCCTTGAATATGTCAGCCCCTTCCTAATAAAGCGTCCACCTACTTCGATGACCAGAGGTTTCCCGAATTTGAAGATTTTTGATCCTAATTTGGAAGACCATAGACCTCAAATGGTTTATTCTATCTATAAAGATTATCAACTATGACACAACTCTCATTTCAAAAAGCTGCAATATGTCAGCCAAAAGAGTATGGATAACTTATAAGAGTAGGAAATGGTGCTAAGCGACAATAAAATCGCGACGTCTACGTTTGGTGTCTCTTATCATTTTTCCTAATTTTTGTTATTAAAATGGTGGGTCAACTCTCTGTTGGTGTTGATCGAATGATTACCGCTTTATCCTTCAGCCCAGTCCTAACACAATATAATCAACAAGCCTCTTATGAAAGGCTTACTTGGTAGATTACAGCGTCAATAAAAAAGAAATTCTGATAAAGCTGGAACAAACAACATGAACAATTATTGAATAAGCTTCCCCTTACTACATTCAAAAAAATATAAGGTTACCGTTTTAATTTATAGCCTATTGGGATCACCTGCAACTTTATTTATGGCCTAAAATTCAAGGGGACGGGTAATTCTCAAAATTTATTTATGGCCTAAATAAATTTTGCAACTTTATTTATGGCCTAATTTTATTTATGTTTATGGCCTAATTTTATTTATAATTTTATCTATTTTATTTATGGCCTGCAACTTTATTTATGGCCTAAAATTCAAGGGGATGGGTAATTCTCAAAATTTATTTATGGCCTAAATAAATTTTGCAACTTTATTTATGGCCTAATTTTATTTATGTTTATGGCCTAATTTTATTTATAATTTTATCTATTTTATTTATGGCCTGCAACTTTATTTATGGCCTAAAATTCAAGGGGACGGGTAATTCTCAAAATTTATTTATGGCCTAAATAAATTTTGCAACTTTATTTATGGCCTAATTTTATTTATGTTTATGGCCTAATTTTATTTATAATTTTATCTATTTTATTTATGGCCTGCAACTTTATTTATGGCCTAAAATTCAAGGGGATGGGTAATTCTCAAAATTTCAGAAATGCACAGATTATATAAAATACTTTTGAAGATTGTCCATTTGAAGATGGTCCTTTTCTGTTTAATGGTTTACTTTGGACTGGTTTAAAATATTGTACTTTCGACTTTACTATATGGAGTTCCTTGGATATATGAGCCAATTCCAAACAAAATAACGAGCTACTTGCCTAATTCTATTAATAAATCAACAATTCAATATACAGGCA
The DNA here is from genome assembly GCA_027921565.1 of Artemia sinica. Classification (NCBI taxonomy): domain Eukaryota; kingdom Metazoa; phylum Arthropoda; class Branchiopoda; order Anostraca; family Artemiidae; genus Artemia; species Artemia sinica. The sequence goes on along the minus strand of CM051271.1, from coordinate 3,026,904 downwards.
CAATTTTTGGCGAAAATGGAAAAATTATGCACCATTACATACTGAAACTTAGCGCTGTACAACTGACAAGCCTAAGCCAGCTCATATAAAATATTAGGCCTATGACTTTAAAAAGCATAAAAAAAAACAGAAAAAAAAAACAAAAGGAGCAAAAATGGGGTTTTTATAGGCCAAATGAAAATACTGAAAAAACAAAGCGAATATTTCGAGAGGACAAACAGCTCTCTTCTTCAGCGCGAAACGAAATAATGTATCCAAGGAAAGTGCCGAAGAAAAAAACAACAAAAAACAAACGCGGAAAGTCAATGTGAAAAGAACCAAAAAACCAAAGAAAAAACCAAAAACTTAAAAGATGAATAAAATTCAATAAAAGCCTTTCAAAACAAAATTACCATCGGTAAGACTTGAACCCAGGGTATCCGGCCAACTGTCATTTAGCTCTACCCGGTAAAGTAATATTAGAAAGTGCACTTACCCCATCAATTTTATAATTAGGCCGTTGCAATTCCGTAGTAAGTAATGACAGTATAGTTAGCAGAAGTTTTACTCCTACCAGTAGTAAGTTATTTCCGTAAATAAAAATAATTCCCTTATCCGTCAATGTTATGTAAAAAAAATTATAGGTTACCTGTAGTCTATCTAGAAGTGCTGGCAATGAATTTCTAATATTATCACGAAAAAAAATTATTGTTATATTATAGTATTATTTACTTAGTCATTTGCTTTATTATTTCATTTGTTGGTAATAGTTATGTAAAAAAATTATAGGTTACCTGTAGTCTATCTCGAAGAGCAGGCAGTAAGTGTCTAATATTATCACAAAAAAATTATAATTATATTATTATTTACTTAGTTATTTCCTTTATTATTTAAATTATTAGTTATAGTAACGTAAAAAAAAATGATAGGTTACCTGTCTATCTCTAGGAGCTGGTAATAAATCTCTAATAGTATCACAAAAAAATTATTGCATTATGTTATTATTTACTTAGTCATTTTCTATATATTTTTTTTATTAGTAATAGTAATAGTGCCAGCTCTTACAGAGCTGGCAGTGATCTCTAATATTATTACAAAAAAAGGTTATTATTTGAAAAATAATTATTACGTTATTATTTATTTAGTAATTTTCATTATTATTTTCTTTATTAATTATAGTGATGTAAAAGAAATGATAGGTTACCTGTAGTCTATCTCTAAGAGCTGGCAGTGAATCTCTAATATGGTTGGTGAGCTGCTGGTTCAAAACTCGTTGTAAATAAGGAGTGCCCATTCGATCTGCCATGTGACGGTATGAAGGGTGACTGCCACAAGAGCAAACTAATTAGCAATATATTGAACACCATCTAGCAACTACACTAAGGGAGCATAAAAACACTGAACATTTGAAATAAGAGAATACACAAAATCAACATTTTTTTTTTTTTTTAATGACAATTATATCTTGGATATTTATTTTAGACAATTTATTCATTTACGTAGGATATTTACAGGAAACGAAGAATTTCCGACTTTTGCATAATCCTGAGCCTTTGGAATATTATAATTTGGTTTTAAATTTCTTTAAAAATTCTTTTTTTTTGTGCCATTTTTATTTCACTCTAGAAATCTTTCTGCAACAATAGTGGAGCCATTCTCCCCTTAGCACCCATATTAAAAGCCCAGTCTAAATCATTATTCTAAATGAGGGGCGCCAGAGGTCAAATCCCCTCATCATATTGATTAGAAAGACCTCTCACGATAAGTTGGAAGTTTTGGGCCAAAAAACATCCCACACAAAAGACCCACTGACCTAATTAACTAACCTATTTAAGTAATTAGCAGACTATTTAATTAACTAACCAATTAAGAAATATGCAGTAATCCAATACTGTAAAACCATTGATAATATTGTATGTACGTCCTAAATGATAACCCGTCATTTTGTTCAGATTTTTATCCGGATTTTTATCCGAAATTCGGATTTTGCTTTTCGTTATTTCTAAACGGATTGGCATCAGTTCTAAATCACAAACTTATCGCTCAATAGCTCTGCTCAGGCTAAAAAATAGCAGAAAACAAATGGCATAACAGTGTCATCGCTCCTTTTGCAAAAATCAAATAAACACGCGCCCGGTAATTAAGCGTCATAGCTCTTCGAGCGTCATAGCTCTTTTAGTATACATATTCTCCCAAGGAGGGGCAGTATGCCCCAACCAGCACACCAAAAAAGTCTACAAAACTTTAAAAGTCTACAATACACATTTCTGGCAATGGAACCTTTTTGACCCCATCCTCCCCTGGAAAAGTTCTTGAGAACACCTTTCTATTATTGCTTCCTTGGAAATTCTCTCGATGTGGACGCAAAACATACGGTTCTACTCAGATTATCTTTAAATTTTACCTGGTTAAGAGTTATAATTACACCTTAGTAAAGTTAGGTTAAAGCTCGTGTTTAATTAGGATTTGACTGCCAGATAAACAGCAATAAATTCGAAAACTGTCAGTACTAGCTGAATCGTTAATGAGAGCTTGCTAAAGGAAATCGTTTAATGGTTATTTTTATAAAAATAAAATCATGATTAGCGATAATTTCACCAGCTTTTTCAGTTATTTACTCCTTATAAAAATTAGATCAATCACCGAAATTGCTAGTCAGGTTTCAGCGAAAACTGCCAAATGTTTTAACAGAAGCTTTACCGCAGCGGTTTTCTTGCGCCCGGTAATTAATTTCTCACAAATAGTTGTGACAAATTTCGAATTTTTCCATATAGGAGCTTGAAACCGTTGCAATAAGGTTCTTAGACACGCTGAATATATTCATTTTAGGGTAAAAGTTAAGTTTGTTGAGAAAAAATCCATATTCGACTATTTAACATATGCATTTGATGAAGAATTCGATTCAAGGGGGGGGGGGTCTTTTATCGTTCTTAGTGAATATTTTTCACATTATAGTTTTGGTAAATCTGCCTTTTATTTCTCACAGAAAGGGGGATCGAGTCAAATTAGGGGAGGGAAAGTCAACTTCAAATTCAGTGTTGGGGGAGGGGGTTAAGAATTTGCCTCTGAATGTGATAGATAGGTTTAGGCAATTTTGACTAGCGCCATCTATATTAAAAAAGGTTTTCATATTAGATAGCACTTAGTGGTTTAAATCAGATAGAAAAGAAATTAAGAGCTGGCAGTGAATTTCTAATATGGTTGGTGAACTGCTGGTTTAAAACTCGTTGTAAATAAGGAGTGCCCATTCGATCTGCCATGTGACGGTATGAACGGTGACTGCCACAAGAGCCAACTAATTAGCAATACATTGAACACCATCTAGCAACTACACTAAGGGAGCATTAAAAAACGCTGAAGATTTGAAATAAGAAAATACTCAAAATAAACAATTATTTTTTTTAATGAAAAGTAGATCTTCGATATTTATTGTGGATAATTTATTTATTTACGTCATTTACGTAGGATATTTACAGGAAACGAAGAATTTCCGACTTTTGAAAAATTCTGAGCCTTTGGAATATTAGAATTTGGTTTGAATTTCTTTCAAAATTTATAAATTCCTTTTTTTCTAATTTCATTTTAGAATTCAATTTTGAAATTCAGTTAAAACTGTTTGGGGATCTGCTGAGTTGAGATCCTTTAAAATACGTTGTACAAAATTAAAAAAATTTTAATCCTTAAATAATGCAAACTTCGGTTCGTCTAAATCCCTAACTATTAAATTAAAAAAAAAAACAAATTAAATGAAATCCTTATCCTTGTACGGTATACGGTATGATGTTTTTTTTTCCAAAAAAAAACAGAAAATTTTTGAAATGTGAAATATAGAAATAATAAGCGAAACTTCAAATTAAAATTCGTAAAGTCTCAAGTCTCAACTCGCTCCTCTTTTATGACTCCCACTTAAGTAAATAATTGAAATCTAGCCTAGTTTATCGCAATGGAACAAAGACATAGATAATTAAATAATTATTATATAATTAAAGACATAGATAATTGAACCACAATAATGGTTTATTATATAAATAAATAAATATTAAATTATTTAAGACATACCATATTTAAAGACAGCAATAAACAATTAAAGACATCACCATTGTTTACCACCATTAGAATAAGCACTTGCAGCCGAGGGCCATAAGGGGCCAACATTTCTTGGAAATACTTAGAAATTAGTTTTAAAAATTGTGCACTAATCTCAAATAAATTTAAAATATTGCAAACTTAGTTCAGTGAAATCCCTAACTTTCAAATTAAATCTATTGAACTTTCTTATGCTACAAATCAGCACGAAAAGCGACAAAGCAATTCAGGGATCAAGCAGCGGGCATCTTTGAAATAAAAACAAGCTGTCACCCATAAAGACAATAGGTCGATATAAAGGGCTAAGTATGCGAGGATTTACGGGAGTATTTTTCCTCGTTGCCAAGGAATCCGAGAATCGATACTTGATTTTCGATACGGTAATATCTTTATCTTTCAGTATAAAAAAAGAAAAAACTGAGTCACAATTTTAGAACACAGGAATTCGACAGTCGATACTTGATTGTCGATAATCGATACATCGATATGGAATAATCGATACACAACAGGATTTCGACATTCGATAGATGTTTTCCAGAGAAAATGCCTACAGATATTTCCGAGTACCCGGCTGACTGGCCGTATTTCAAACAGTAGGCTGTACGAAAAGTGTGGCTCGATCCCACTTTCTAGGGCTATAATGAGAGAAAGGTTGAGATGGCTAGGGCATGTTCTGCGGATGAAGGATAACAGATTGCCGAAGATTGTCCTTTTCGGCCAACCGTCTATGGCTAAACGGAAAGCAGGTCGTTCGCGGTTGGGGTGGAAGGATGGCATATAGAAAGATTTAAAGGAAGTTCCTTCCCGGAACTTCCTGGAAGGATGTGACTAGGGAGGCTTTGAATAGAGTGGGATGGAGGAGGAGCGTGGATGGCTGTGTTGACCTCAGGCGGCTTGGTGCTGCAGTGAGTTGTTAGCAGTAGCAGTAGCAATTCGACAGTCAATACGGGATAACCGATAACCGAATTGTCGATAACCGATACAGCAATATTTTTTTATCTTTTGTATCAGAAAATACATAGTCGAGTCACAACACCCGCTGACGTGAAAACGTTCGCTGGTTAAAAATTCATTTTAGATAGTAATAATAGTTGATGGTTAAATAGTAGGAAATTAATAGTATTAAACAATAATCATGATAGCGTTGCACTTTCATATTAGGAAGAAATCTTTATTTAACTTAGAAGTCAGAGCTTAAAACATATTATAATTTTTCCAATATTCCAATATATCTCCTGAAAAATTTACCTCCCTCTGCTCACTTAGGCCTTGTTTGTAACCTAACCTAACTCTGCTCCTACCTCCCTCTGCTCACTTAGGCCTTGTTTGTAACATGAACAAACAAGGGAGTTATATAATAGTTGTAGACCTAATCCTTCTAAGCCTAGCAAATACATAAACTATACTCACAATGCGACATGTAAAAACAATAAAAACAAGTAAATACTTTTCAATCAGTCCAAAAGGGGAGAAAAAATTTGACCCAGAGAGCACCATGTTTTCTTAACATTATTTTTAAAATTGTAAGGGTCAATAATCACAATCACACTTTGAGCACTAATCACAACTTTTTCCGAGCGTGCCGAGGCATCCTAGTATCACCAGCCTGTCTCGTATTGTAACAATGAATAACATTACCCAATAAAAACATAGTGGTGTACACTTATTATCTACTTCTAAGTTAAATGTAAATCACAGATTAAATGTAAATCACATTTAAATGTAAATCACAGATTAAATGTAAATCACAGTTAAATGTAAATCACAGATTAAATGTAAATCACAGTTAAATGTAAATCACAGATTAAATGTAAATCACAGTTAAATGTAAATCACAGATTAAATGTAAATCACAGTTAAATGTAAATCACAGATTAAATGTAAATCACATTTAAATGTAAATCACAGATTAAATGTAAATCACAGTTAAATGTAAATCACAGATTAAACGTATATCACAGTTAAATGTAAATCACAGATTAAACGTAAATCACAGTTAAATGTAAATCACAGATTAAATGTATTAAAATCAGAGATTTAGTACCTGTTTAGACATTAATAGGTACTGTTAAATTAAACTTGGGTGTTAATAGGTATTAAATGAGAGATTTCAAAGACTGTGACAGGTTATATGTAAAACTGAACAACTTTAGAAATACTCATCTACGAAGAGAAAAAGATCTAATGCCCAAAAGGCCTAACATCATAAAATCAAAGAAATAAAACGCGAAACAACGGGTCTATGGCCCTTTGATTTGAATAAAACATAGAAAAATAGAGATAAAAAAAAGAATTAGGTAGGAATAGACAGAGGGAGAGAAAGGCGGAAAAAACAAAGATTATTAGAAAAAGAGAGAGGAAAAAGAGAGCGAGATAGAAAAAAAGTTCTTCTTTTTCTTCCTGCTGGCCAAAGAACCGTTGTTCCGAGTTTCATTTCTTTAGTTTTGTTCACAGAAAATATTATTTTAGATCATTCACAGGGGATTGACTCCGCACCTCTCGTAAATGAGTTTTTCTAAAGTATATTAACAACACTAATAAGCTGTTCTATCCTATTTTTGTGTTTCCTTCTTGTTAATTTGTTTATTTAATAAAACTTTCTTTCTATGTAAAAAAAAATAATAACATATAAAAGATGTGACTTACTTTAGTCGAATTCTGCTTGCGTAGACACCTGCAGAAGCAGAATTATGTCGTAGGACAAGTTAAATAATATATATATATATACATATATATATATATATATATATATATATATATATATATATATATATATATATATATATATATATATATATATATATATATTATATATATATATATATATATATATATATATATATATATATATATATATATTATATATATATATATATATATATATATATATATATATATATATATATATATATATATATATATATATAATATATATATATATATATATATATATATATATATATATATATATATATATATATATATATATATATATATATATATATATATATATATATATATATACTGGTAAAGAAATAACTACAATAAACAAACATTAATTAGCAACAAATTAAAAAATATAAACGATAATTACAATATTTTTACACTTTATTCTAAGGAATAAAATTTGACTTATTCTTAAGTCAAGTTCAAAACAAATAATGGTCTAAAAAATTCCACGTACCTCAAGAAAAACTTCCTTTCGGCAGCCATAGCGACTTTAATATCTTTTCTTCCGTCAATATCTTTCTGAGATCGATTGACAACACCAACATAGCCCCTTCGTAGAGGAAGAAGCTTATTTTCAAGGATTTCACGAGCATCTGTGCCTTCATCCATTAAATCCAATTTCGTAATTACACCAATTGTCCTAATACCTATGAGAAAGTAGTGAGGTGGTAAATGCAGTAGTTCATAATAATTTTAGTATCTTAAGTCGAGACGTTTACTATTTCTTTTGTCCTTATATTCTGTTTATTAATCAGTTTGTATTATTTTTAATCAAATACTTTTTGATAATAATGCTCTTAATAATATATATTATCAAACATGAATTGACTAGCTTCTCATCTTTAGTCTGGTCGTCGGCAAACGAATCACTCACTCTAATACTCAATATTAGCGAGTATAATATAATTACTAGCAATTTGGTTTTATTCTCTCTTTCTCTCTCGCTTTCGTACTCACTCTCTCTTACTTTCGTCCTCTCTCTAGCATTGTTTCTTACACCCTTACTTCCGTTCCCTCTCTCTTTAACTTTGGTTCTCTTTCTCTCTCTCTCTCTTACTTTCCTTTTCCTTCTATTCTTTCTTTAATTTTCAACCTCACTCTCCGTTTTCCTCTCTTTCTTTCGCTTTCTTTTTCTAGTGATGTTTCTTTTTCTTTACTTCTTTTTTTCCTGCGTTTCTCTCTCCCACTGTCTATCCCTACCTAATTATCTGTTTATCTCTATGTTTCAATGTTTTTATTTAAATTTCCCGTTAGACAAACGACCAAACTTCTTAACATTACTTTTGTCTTGCTATGAATTTGCTTTTCTTCATTATTTTACAATTTTATTTGTACATCTCTTTTTACATTATGTTATAAAACGTTTTTATATTTCATTACATTATATTTTTACATTATATTCTAAGTTAATTTTCTAAAATATAAATTTGTCAGTCTTATTAGCCTTATAGACATTAAGTATAAGCATGCAATTTTCTCACTTCCTTGTACTTGCAATAGGACCAGGTGTTTTTCCAGCTCAGGTGGCATCTCAAATTCAGAAGTATGTGGGAATTTGTTTAACCATAAAATATACAGACTCATTTACTCACTGCAATCCTTACAACTAATTAATATCTCCTAGTTACTATGCAAGTCTTTCTCTCTAACTCAGTAGTCTCTCTTGCACTGACATTCCTTAAAATTAAAGATAAACTCACTCAAGGAACTTACAGGCTATTTCACACAGTATAGGAAGGTGAGGACATTCAAGGTCATCTTTGAGGGGGGGGGGGAAAGAACAAGAAAAATTTACCGTTACTCAGCAAAATCATATTTTAATCATAAAAGAATAAATAAGACTTTTGGCAGTATTTTTTTTTCTCTTAGCTATACTTTATATGGGGTCAATGATAAAAAAGCCATTTTTAGAAAAATATCTCTAAAATATATATTTGTCTACTTAATTATTTATTTTGTATTAACTTTATTTTTTACACGTTTAATAATAAATTTTTATATATATTTTTTTAGTTCTCTACACTCATTTTACGTTATTCATTGTTTATATTATTGTAGGAATACAAATATATAGGATATATAGATATCAAAGTGGCCTATGTTCTACATATATCCTTGTCCCAACTGTTTCATAATCAATAAAAATTTGAAAAATAGAAGACTATACTTAATTTAAGAAAATTTCAGAATTAATCCTCGCAATTTAAAATGTCATTGATGTCATTAACTTAATAAATCGGAATTAAACATTTTCTTTTTGAATCTGCGGAGTAACGCTTCATTGTCAGTGGCGCTGATAGTTCTTAGTTCCAATAGGACACACGTAAAAGTTTTTGAGCAATGTAAGGAAAGAAGCAAAAAAAAAGAATACCTGCTGTATCTACTTCACGTGCAATCTTTAAAGCGTCAGACGTTGCCAAATCGGCATTAGCAGGTGTAACAGCCAAAATTAAACAATTCTCTTTGGTAATAAACTCCAATATCATATTTCTAATTTGTCGTTCAATATCTACAGGCTGATCACCAACAGGGATTTTCGTCATGCCAGGTAAATCAATCAAAGTAAGATTTAAAACTGAAAAGTGGATATTCAATAAAAGCCAAAAACAAAAAAAGGTGCTTGGTCCTAGCTAAAGCTGGAGTCTAAGTTTTGAAACTACAACTTGATTGTGTCGTAGCTATCAAAGAGAATTCACCAGTCCCTCAAATTCGAGCCTCCCTCCGACAGCAGAAAAGTTTGGTGCAGTGGAAGCAGTGAGGAGGTATTTTACAGCATCTCACACCATGTCAACCACCACCCCCCCCCCACCCCCCTACATGGGCAAGATGGGGAGGGGGCTTGCTCCATTCAACTGAAATAACGAAGTTTTCAAGATTTCATCTGTAATTCTCCGGTTTTGTTACTGCATATCAAGCTTAATGGGACTAGGTGTTTACCCCCCCCCCCCCCGTGGAAAATCAACCAACACGAAGGTATTTTGAAACCGTTCTTTTATGTCTTAGGCTTGAGACCAAAACTTATAAACTTAAAATACCCCTACAGCAGACTTTAAATATAAAACTTCGGTTGTAGGAATATTAGAAAATTTCGGCCTTTCACGAAGGAGTTGGAAGACTGTGGAACATTTGCGAGCTGGAGTCGGAGATAGAAAAGTGGATCAACACTGAATACAGTCTTCTGTGGGTTTAATTTTGAAACGAGAGCAATCTTATGTTTACCGACTTTTACTGAATTTATACAAACCCGAAATCCATTTTTCTTAATATTTGTATAGGAAAAAAATTTAAAACAGAAACATTCTGACTTTGTAATGTATGAGCAGGGGCGTAGCTCCAGCATTTCTATTGGGCGGGGGGGGGGGCAAGAGGTTCTCCATCCGGAGAGTCAATGGGCAAGGGCTTTATAATAAATAATTTTTTCTCCTTAGCATTTCTCCTTGCCTCACTGAAACGACACCACTGTGTAAGAGTATGTTGTTAGTATCTGCAGAAACGATCTCTTTGACGAAGTTAAGATGGGAAAGAGATGGACATACAAATTTAGGTTGTTTTAACCAAATTCAGTTCCAAAACTAAGAGCCAGAGCAATACTTTAAAAGCAAAAAGAACATAAATAATATAAGAGTACTTTTAAAAATAAATAGCGAAAAATGAAGAAAACATGGAACATTGATCATGCAGCATCAACCATAATAATAACTTACAGAACTGGTATGATCATACTGCGGCTAAAACGGTGGCCTCTCTAAATAGGATATACCCTTTCTTGACGTAAAATGGCAACCGTTAAACATCTCCAAATATCAAGTGAAAGAATGCTTAGAAAACCCAGAAGGTAAATTTAGAAAGCCTTGCTTTAAAAAATATTAATAAATAAAAAAAAAAATTGTAGTTTGAAAACTTGATTTTAATGGTAGTATGATTTAATAATTTAGGGGTGAACTAGAAGCATTAGCAAACTAATCTTATATTTGAGATTATATATCTTCTTAAAAAAGAATGATTGTATCCGAATTGAACAATATTTTGAACATCACTGGCCAAAAGACCTATTTATTAGTCATTTAGTTTTTCTCAGAGTTTTGAAAAGGGTCTGAAGTAAATAGCGCGAAATCCTTGCCATTACCTTTTACTTTTTCTACCCCCCTTGCTGTCCTACTTAAGTTCCATTCTTTTATTGTTTCTTTAAGAATGCAAGGTCTAATTTAGTTTCAGCTTTCCCTTGAATTAAAGGAAAAGGTCATATCACTTTTAAGAGGAGGGAAATGTATTCCTTAGTATGTCTAAGGCAAGAGTAAAATCAATGCTCTTTCCCATATTAGAAATAAAAGTTTCGAACATGGAACTAAAAGCGTATGGGAGAACACTAAAATTTAAAGGGAAAATGTGAGAAAGAGAGAGCGAACCAGCTACTCGTAGGACAAAAGCGCTAACTTTCAAAGTAAGTTTAACTAACTTAAAAGGTCAGAGGCTATTTACTTTTACTATGGAGAAAATTCAGGCATATTTATAATTGGATAACAGGCTTTCATTTCAAATTGAAAAGATTTCAAAGCGATAGGCGGTGTCGTTTAGGGTTTCTAACTTCTTTCCCAATTCACTCCCCAGCGCTGCCAATTCGCGTTGTCAGGCCCTATGGCACGCTATTTTCAACAGTTCAAATGTGAGTTGTTATGAACTTTCTTGTATTGCAGCCTAAGATGCTGCCCTAAAAATGCTGCTGACAGAGCAAATGATTTTACTTTGCAGTATCTTGGCCCTTCTGTTTCGAATCTGCTTCCTGTGAGTGTTAGAGCGCGGTGGATGGAGTTGTATTTGGATGGTAGTTGTTACCACGGGGGTGTTTGGGAGAAGGTGATTGTATTCTTTTTTTTTTATTATTATTATTTTAATTAATCATCCACCAGTCAGTTTCTACTCAGAATATAACAACTCAGAATGACTTAATCCCCCAAAGTTCCCGGGGGAAGGGCTGCAAGTTATGAACTTTGCCAATTGTTTATGTACATATAGTATTGGTTATTTGGAAGCATTGAATAATGATAGTTTGAGGAAAAAATACTCACATTTGCAAATCCTGGCTGCACTTGGGTGCCGGATGGTCCAGGTAGTGTGTGTTGGAGGGCGGACGGGGCGGTGACGCTATGTTCTTGTGCACCACTAAGAGTATTATAAAAATATAATACTCTAGAAACAAATTTGGGCTATATATTTGCACATTAGGGGGATGGGGGTCAAGTATATTGGCGCAAAGTCAGATCAGAACACTTCATGCATGGGGTTTTGATTAATAGCGGTTTTAAAGCCTATGGAAACTGGTGGATGTTTTATGTTTTATCCCCACCCCTAACTTAATGCATGGATATAATATAAAGTCTTAAGCAAAAGTTTGTTGTTGGCATTAAGAACATCTGCTAGTGAGGAATATGCTAACTAGAAAAATGGTGGTAACTGTCAAAATGAATTAATTTTTGTTTATGGAAAAAGTATATCCAGGTATCAATAACGTAAGTTGGAGAACGGGCTATACCCCCTCGATTCTTTGCCCCAAATACATTCTTAGACCACACTGGCTATACATGACAAACGAAACTCAGAGAGGAGAGAAAGTAACAAAATGAAAAATAAAATCAAAAAGGGTGAAAAAACGAGGATTTTGTCAGCCAGCGAACCATACGAGGAATGGTTCGCTGGCTGACAAAATCCTCGTTTTTTCACCCTTTTTGATTTTATTTTTCATTTTGTTACTTTCTCTCCTCTCTGAGTTTCGTTTGTCATTCTTTGCCCCCTTAAATATTGAAAGAAAACGTTTATCAGGGATTCTTTTATTGCTTTTTTTATTCTGCAAAAAAACTTAAAATGGCAATTTACCCCCCCCCCCCCTTCCTAAAATTTGCAAGGTATATTTTGTGTCCCTCTATATATTTTTGCGATTTAACATCACTTCCAGGCATTATTTGGGGGAGGGATAGTTAAGCCGGAAGTGACCAGGAGCCTTGATAACGATAATCGATAAACTTGTACATATATATTTTGAGAAAAAAATGCATATCATGACGGCTTCCAGCTTTCTGTCCCATTTTTCTAGAAAATGGACAGCCTGAACGCGATATTACCGCACTAAAATATTATGGGCCGTTGAAAGTGATAGCTATAGATAAGTGATAGCTAGCTATAGATAAATAAAAAAAAATAACTCTGGCTTATAGGATAAGCCAAAGTGAAACTATAGTGCTCAAATAAGATGTGTTCCGCGGAGCGCAACACTCGGCAAATTTTTTAGGAGGTAGTAATTTTTAAGGCCTTGAGTAGTGCTATTAGTTAATTTCGTTGGAGGTTTCTAGGAACATTTATGTAGTTTTTTTTATTATTGTTATGATTATTATCAATTTAGGATGCCTTTAGGAATCATTATGTAGTTAATCGCTATGCGTTAGCAAAATTTAAATTTTTCGCTAGCGTAGTGACTTATATTTATATTATACATAGCGTATATTATATTTATATATAGCACAGTGATTTATATCTGTAATAGTTTATATTTTTGTTTATTATGCTAATAAAAGTCAAAAGTCAAGACGAAGCTTTAGAGTCAGGCCCCGATTGAAGCAGCAGATCATACCAACTCTACACAGCTAATAAACAGCGAGACACACTCTAACCATCTGGATCAACACTTTTGGCCAAATTCAAGGCATCCGACGTTGCCAAATCAGCGTTTGCCGGCGAAACTGCCAAAATCAAACAGCTATCTTTCGATACATACTGATTGATCATATCCCTAATCTGTTGTTCAATGTCAACTGGCTGATCACCCACAGGCACCTTAGTCAATCCGGGTAAATCAATCAGTGTTATATTCAAAACTAGAACAAGGATTAGTATTAAATACAATAAATTTATCTCAAGTAATAACTAAAAAATAATTATTAGAAATAGCCAATTCAGCTTGCTCAACTGACCCGAACTCAAGTCATCTTCAAGCCAAGACCATCTCTACTACCAATGAGCCAGGAGTACAATAACAGATAGGGGCATGGAAGAAAATATGTCGAACAAAGAGAAAAGTAATTCACAACTAAAGATTAATTAAAAATTAATGAACTAAACCAAAAAAATATTAATTGAAACAAATAAGAAAAAAAATCTTGTTTAAAAGTCATATTGCCTTTATCCTACGCTACAAAAACACATTCAGCAATAATCTGAACAAATTAAAAAGAATAAAATTACACAAATAATATTAAGAATGACTATTATAACAATAAAACTAAGAATAAATTACAAATAATAAAAATACAAGAAAATATGCGGTTTTTAAAAATAGATGAATTCATCATAATCTATCACATGTAAACACTGACCTGACATTCAATTCTCGTCCAAATTCTCGGTACTATTTTATAGTACCCTTTTGTAGTACTACTTTTGAAGTACCTTTAGCAACTGAAGTCACCAGAAGTTGCAAGAAATGACAAGCAAAGACTTTCTTTTTAGCGGCTCCATAGGAAACTTCTGCCTATCTGCAACTCGTATATGTACAGTCTGTACAGTCGTACGGTCTGTACATACAATGTACAGACCTGAATAAAAATAAAAAACAAGGAAAACACGTTTTCCAACCTCTTTCAATTTAGTTTCTCGGATTTGTATCATTTTTTTTAAGCCGACGAGAGATTACTTTGCTTTAGTTCCAAGGTAAAAAGCGGGATTTAACTTAATTGATTTATGTCTGTGCTATGCCTTTGTAAGCCAATTATAGTATTTCTCATTTTCACATTGACAAACAATCACACCCTTTCAGAACCCGATTTGCTTAAAAACCTTCCGCGAGAAATTTTAAGCCAGTAAAAAAAAAGCAAAAACTAAATTCCACCTGATTGGTTCTGCTGTGTAAAATTTTGAGCCTGTGAAAAGGACTTAAACTTTTGACTAGAATAATCGTTACATGCAGCCTTATTTCTGCAGTGGCACTGCAGAAGAGGCTGGATTGTGGCACTGGAAGAGACTGGAAATTTTTGACTAGAACAATCGTTACAAGCAGCCTTGTTTCTGCAATGGCACTGCAGACGAGGCTGGATTATGGAAAAACTGGTTTTCAAGCCAGTTTTATACAAAAGACTGTTGCAACAAAAGCTTGATATAAAAACGTCTATAAATTGTTTGCCAAGGCATAGATAATGCCCATGTTGAATGCGCAACCTACATCCTCAAAATTCAAGCTTCTGTCTACCTACATTTGCATCGAAAGAATTTTTGATAATAATAGAGGTTTATTAAAGAAAACCAGATATTAGCAAAAATTATACCCCGTCATGACACCTCGAAACACAAAAATAGATACAAAACATGTAGGCTACTGTTCGATTATTTCACGGCTAAAACATACACACAAGTATCTTGTACATAATTGACCACCCTACCCCAAGTCAAATCCTAGGCAGAATCCCGACTCAGAAAACGCAAATATCCTCCTCCAGGGATTTTTACACATTGTCAGTTGGTTTACGACAATCAAAAAGGGGGTTTCCTGTTTCCTTTTTCATACCGTAAGGCAGGAGAGTAATGTATACAGTTTAAAGAGGTCGTATAGTTAATATACCTTACTATAGTTAGTGTAGTTAATATACCTTTCACTAAAAGGTGACAACGTTTTACGTAGTTTGGTCGTATACCCTGCTTTGTCGCACAGTTAATAATTAATATACCTTAGTATAGTTGATATAGTTAGTACAGTTATATACTCTTCACTAAAAGATGAAAACGTTTCACGTAGTTTGGTTCTATGCCCTGTTTTGTCTTATTGCTGCAGTATTACACCATTCTGTACCTTATGTGTTTTTAGCCTTCTACGGGGAGATGCATAATTAAATGACTCTGTCACCCTTGATGATAGCAGGGGCGAGTTACCCCATACTGTACAGACATTGGTTCCGACACGTATGATCCTCAGGGAGGAGGGTTCGTACGATTTCTGGATAACAGGGCATCAAAACCCAAAGATAGTACATTTCACGACCTTCATTTTTCCAGGCATCAAACAGGGGCAGGGGGATAGCCCTCTATCCCTCCCGTGAGCAGGTATACCCTATATCCATCTTTAGGTAAATCGTCAGAAAACTTTGTAAATACACCCAAAAACGACTTCATAACTGATTTTAAGTCGATTCAATAAAGTTGTTAATTTCCACGGCATTCACCCCTGAAACATACGTGTTGTAAATGCGCTCAAATATTCAACAACCACAGAAACGGAAAAACTTGCACGCTAGTCACGTAGGATTCCCCTGGACCTAGGTTCTATTGAACTTGTAGTGCTAACTAGATTTCCCCTTAGTCTTGGAATCTTCCCAATGATAAATCGATGGAAACGAGAGATGGGGGAAAAGAAGCAAGCAATTTTCAACGTAGTTCAATCGGTAGAATAGGTCGGGTGTATTTTGCCATTCTTCATCTTAACCAAGGGTGTCCAAAGGCAAAGCTAAACAGAGATATATCTAAACACGAGAACGTTGTTTGAGGACAAAAAATTACAACGTATTAACAAAGTGAAACAGTCGTATCATATTACAATCCAACACAAAATACAACCGAAACAGATTAGCTGTGACAAACAAACAAAGTTTTTTTTTCTTTTTTTGCTAGTTCTGAGAACAGGTGAAGGTAGGAACTCACAGGTTTGTTTCCAGAGGTGAACGGCTTGAATTGTAAAATTCAAGCCGGCTCCAATCGCTCCACAGAAATTCAACTCGGCAAAACTCAAAACTAATCTTTACCCAACCAATGCCAAACCGAAACTGTTTGTAGGTGACTCAGAATCGGCGGGTTCAAACGTGAAGTTGCGTATTTTTGTCACTTTTGAATTTTTGATACCGAGGTCCAGGACCGTATCCAGGAATTTTTTTTGGGGGGTGTTTTACACAAGGTTTCTTTTTGGGGACGGGGGGGGGGGTTTACACAAAAAAAAAACAAAAAAGCGCATAAAAAAAATTATTTATATCCATTTTTGTTATGTTTTTACGAGTCAGACAAATATTTTTTTTGGGGGGAGGGGTCAAACACCCTACCCCCCCCCCTGGATACGGCCTTGCCGAGGTCTAATTCAGTTTTATGAGATTGTCTTTCATGGTTGATTAGATAGATTTTCACTGGGTTGAACTTGCTATACATTAACTTCGGCTAGTTTCAAATTATTCTGTGTCCATTTACTTTTATCCAGGGCGTCAATTCACAAAAAAATATGGGGGGGGGTATAAAATGTATGTTCAAAATTTAGGATGGAAAAACTTTGCTGTTTGTTCAACTTTTTCCAATGAAAATTCCAAAAATAGAGCTTTTTAATTCTAGGGGAAAGGGGGTAAAGAATCCCTCCCCCATTGACAACCTTGGTTCTGCCGGGTTGAATTTTCTGTGAATTGAACTTTGCTTATGAAACTAAGAGAGGAAAGGAAATAATAAATGAAAAATAAAGTCAAATAGGTGAGAATCAGAAGTTGTCATTTTTATTTTCGAATCTCAGGGACTTATCTATTGAAATTTTGTGTTCATGCAAACGTTCACCAAGTTGTTGATGGGTCAATAGATAAGTCCCTGGGATTCGAAAATAAAAATGACAACTTCTGATTTCACCTTGGCCCTGCATATCTTTGAAAATCCTAAATATTTGGTCCTTTTTAAGGAGGCAACTTTAATATCTACTGTAAATGGCCTACCGTAATCTTTTAAAGAGGTAAGTGAAATCAAAAAATATATAAACAGAAATTTGGCTATAAATAGAGACACCGGAGATATTTCATTACGCCCAATTTATAACAATTTAATATTAAAAGACTCAATCAATATTTTCGCCCAGTCTAATTCAAGAGAACCTATCCGCATATATAATGAAAACCGAAATTGCAGACAAGCTAAAACTATTGCAAGGCAAAAAATTCTTGCTCAATCATTTTGGTAAATCCTCTTCCATTGATTCCTACTGACTTTTATTCAGTATCTGTTCTCATTTTGGCAAGTACACTTCGAAAGGTGAGATTTTTTTTTTTTTTTTTTTTTTTTTGAGCACTGAGGAAGACTTGGCGGAGGTCCTTGTCGAAATATTTGCTTGTTCTTCGTCTTCATATTTTGCCACTGACTGACAAAATCCTCGTTTTCTCACCTAATTGACTTTATTTTTCATTTATTATTTTCTATTTATTATTTTCTATTTATTATTTACATTTATTATTTCCATGGCTATATATGACATTTATTATGTCATATATAGCCAGTGTGGTCTTAGAATTTATAAATATTGCTTGGGTTGAATTGCACGCATATTTAATTCCGAATGTATTGAGTTTTGCTGGGTATAGTTGGGAATGGGTTCAAATTAAAGTAGGATGAGTTTTTTCGGAATAAATTATGCCAGGTTGAGTTTTCCTTTTCCTTGCCCTCCAATTTTCAACAGCATACAAGAGTTATCTAAGAGTATGCGGCTGAATACATAGCCGGGCAATTCAGGATGCCCCAATTAACACTTGGGACGTTTCAGATTGTATGACTTTTTAGGCAATGGCAGCATTTTTACGAATATGTACTCCTACAATGTCGTTCAGTCATAGAGATATGGTAAAAACTTTGAATTTTGCAGTAAGATATCAATGCAATTTCACAAGTAAAGTCAAATTATACTATAGTAATATATGGTATAGTAATACCATATTATTGTTAATTATAATACTTGAAGTAATATAATATATTATCGATAATAATATACTAATAGTAATATAGTATACTATCGGTAGTAAGAAAAGAAAGAATCCAAAAGGTAGTGTTGAATCACTTACCATGCGGCGAATAAACTCTTAGGTTAATAGGTAAATTCGAAATGCCCTTGTTTGAACCAGTTATTCTATCCGTATCTGCTTCGATTTCCCGTCGCACTTCATCAAAGTCGGCAAATTTTTTACCCTTGCAGTGGAGAAATTCAGCATATTCTAAAAATAAAAAAAAATGAAAGGCAACAAAAATAACAACAACAGTGACTTTCGGCAATGGTTTCATATATAAAGGAATGAGTGGGGGTTGTAGAGTCCTACCTGAAACAAATATACTGATTCTTAAAATACCTACAGTACTAAAATACAGCATAAAGTGCCCCTAAAGAAATATACTGATTATCAAGATATCTGCTATGCTTTACAATAATTTCCAACTGGTGTTTTTTTTTTTTTCATTTCTAAATTGGCGGCGCCAGGTACAATTAAATATCTGATTTGCCGTTGATCTTGTATCGAGGTTTTCGGATGATTATTGAATCTTCTTTTGAAATAGTTAACAGAGAAACTTTTGGGATGATTAGGAAGATCATTCCCGATCAAAGTGCAACGTTGGAGGAGGCTGTTCTTCAAGTACTGTGTTCTTGGCTTGCCAGCCTCAAGATAATTAGACCGAGCTATGTGCCTGGAAGTCTATTAGGCTGCTTCTACTTAATCGACAGACAAATGATAGTTATCTTTTTTCCTTGTTTTTCATAGTCAATGTTCATTATAGTGTCGTTGTAGCCGTTTTTTTATGGTAATACTACTATAACTACTAACAACTCAACGCAGCACCATGCCACCTGAGGACAGCACAGCTACAAACGCTAATATAGCATGATAATATAATGATTATTATGTAATACGGATTAAAATCAAGTTGCCATCAGTTCATGGCTAATTGGAGAAAAAGCCAAGACAGTTGATAGTCTGAGTGAGAGGCACAGCTGGCATAAGCCTTTTTTCAGGAATGTATAAAAATGATGTCATTTTCCTTTGTTGATTGAAAGTCTATCATTCATCCATCCATGTTGGGACAGAACTAAGGTTCATAGTCATAGAACTTTAGGGATGATCGAGATTTCTAGGTTGATTCATGACGGACAATGTTGACTGGACTTGTGTGCAAAGGGAGGGGACTGAATTTGCTTGGATTCACAGGCGAACAAGTGACCAAAGCCTAATAGGCTCGCCTGCAGAGTTTCAGGCAGATTACCGTATTTTAGGATTGACACATGACCAACCAGTCCCCTAAACTCGACGGTCAACGGGGAGATTTTTTATTTTTGAATTAAAATCAAGTTATCATCAATTCATGGCTAATCATAGGCAGCGCAGTATCAAAATTGGAAGGGCTTGTGCCCTTTTTAATAGCCGAAAGTGATTGGAAGGTAACTAACACCTCTTCCATGCCCACCATTTCCCCAAACACATCCAATCAAAAATTTTGAGATAGCCAATTTGTTCAATGTAGTTGAAAGATCTAGAAATTGTGTCTTTGAGGAGGGCACTCCCACACAGCCCTCAGGGCAAGGGTTACAAGTTATGCCCTGGGGCATATAAGGTTTTTATAGAAAGCGTTGTCGTAGAAACTTCAAGAAGGGCTCATTCGATCGGAAATTCAAAGGGCTAGTGCCCCTTTTAACAGTTGGAAGTGATTGGAAGGCAACTAAACCCCCTCTCACGCCCACAATTTCCCCAAACACATGCAATCAAAATTTTGAGATATTCATTTTGTTCAACGGAGTTGAAAGTTCTGGAAATTTGGTCTTTGAGGATGATAACTCCCTCAGAGCCCTCAGAGTAAGGGTTGTAAATTATGTCCAGTGGGCATATAAGATTTTTATAGAAAGTGTTGTCGTAGAAACGTCAAAAAGGGCTCATTCGATTGGAAACTGAAAGGGCTAAAGCCCTTTTTAATAGTCGAAAGTGATTGGAGAGCAACTAACCCCCTTCTAACGCCCACCATTTCCCCAAACACATCCAATTAAAATTTTGAGATAGCCATTTTATTCAACGTAGTTGAAAGTCCTGGAAATTAGGCCTTTCAGGATGATACCCCCCCCTCTCATAGACCTCAGGGCAAGGGTTGTAAATTATGTCCAGTGGGCATATAAGATTTTTATAGAAAGCGTTGTCGTAGAAACGTCAAAAAGGGCTCATTCGATTGGAAACTGAAACAGCTAGTGCCCTTTTCAAACCCCTTCTCAGGCCCATCATTTCCCCAAACACATCCAATCAAAATTTTGAGATAGCCATGTTGGTCAACGTAGTTGAAAATTCTGGAAATTAACTCTTTGAAGATGACAAACCCCCACACCCCTCAGGGCAAGGGGTGTAATTTATGCCCTGGGGGCATATAAGGTTTTTATAGATAGCGTTGTCGTAGAAACTTCAAAAAGGGCTCATTCAATTCGAAACTGAAATGGCTAGTGCCCTTTTTAAAAGCCGAAAGTGATTGAAGGGCAACTAACCCCCCTCTCATGCCCACCATTTCCCCAAACACATCCAATCAAAATTTTGAGACAGCCATTCTGTTCAACGTAGTGGAAAGTTCTGGAAATTAGGTCTTTGATGATGACAAACCCACACAGCCCTCAGAGTAAGTGTTTTAGGTTGTCGGAAAAACTTCAAAAGGGCTCATTCGGTTGGAAATTGAAAGAGCTAGTGCCCTTTATCATAG
Organism: Artemia sinica; assembly: GCA_027921565.1. Taxonomy (NCBI): domain Eukaryota; kingdom Metazoa; phylum Arthropoda; class Branchiopoda; order Anostraca; family Artemiidae; genus Artemia; species Artemia sinica. The sequence goes on along the minus strand of CM051271.1, from coordinate 3,005,628 downwards.
TAGAAAGTGATTAGAGGGCAACTAACCCCCCTCTCACGCCCACCATTTCCCCAGACAAATCCAATCAAAATTTTGAGATAGCCATGCATTCGACGTAGCTGAAAGTTCTGGAAATTAGGTCGTTGAGGATGACAACACTCCCACAGCCATCAGGGTAAGGCTTGTAAGTTATGCCATTGGGGCATATAAGATTTTTATAGAAAGTGTTGTTGTAGAAACTTCAAAAAGGGCTCTTTCGATTGGACATTGAAAGGGCAGTGCCCTTTTTAATAGTCTAAAGTGGCTGAAGGGCAACTAAATCGAAAGAGATAGCCATGTTTTCGACGTAGCTGAAAGTTCTGGAAATTAGGTCGTTGAGGATGACAACACCCCCCACAGCCCTCAGGGTAAGGCTTGTAAGTTATGCCATTGGGGCATATAAGATTTTTTATAGAAATGCCCATCATTTCCCCAAACACATCCAATCAAAATTTTGAGATAGCCATGTTGGTCAACGCAGTTGAAAATTCTGGAAATTAACTCTTTGAAGATGACAAACCCCCACACCCCTCAGGGCAAGGGGTGTAATTTATACCCTGGGGGCATATAAGGTTTTTATAGATAGCGTTGTCGTAGAAACTTCAAAAAAGGCTCATTCGATTAGAAATTAAAAGGGCTGGTGCCCTTAATAAACGAAAGTGATTGGAGCGCAACTAACCCCCCTCTCACGCCCACCTTTTCCCCATACACATCCAATCAAAATTTTGAGATAGCCATGTTTTCGACGTAGCTGAAAGTTCTGGAAATTAGGTCGTTGAGGATGACAACACCCCCACAGCCCTCAGGGTAAGGCTTGTAAGTTATGCCATTGGGGCATATAAGATTTTTATAGAAAGTGTTGTTGTAGAAACTTCAAAAAGGGCTCTTTCGATTGGACATTGAAAGGGCTAGTGCCCTTTTTAATAGTCTAAAGTGGTTGAAGGGCAAATAAACCCCCTCTCATGCTCACCATTTCCCCAAACACAACCAATCAAAATTTTGAGATAGCCATTTTGCTCAACTTAGTTTAAAGTTCTGGAAATTAGGTCTTTGAGGAAGACAACCCCCCACAACCCTCAGGGCAAGGGTTGTAAGTTATGTCCTGGGGGCATATAAGGTTTTTTATAGAAAGTGTTGTCACAGGAACTTCAAAAGGGGCTTATTCGATTGGAAATTAAAAGGGCTAGTGCCCTTTTTGATAGTCGAAAGTGATTTAAGGGCAACTAACCCCCCTCTCACACCCACCATTTCCCCGAACACATTCAATCAAAATTTTGAAAGAGCAATTTTGTTCAACGTAGTTGAGAGGTCCGGAAATTATGTCCTTTAGGACGACAAACTCCCCACAGCCCCCTGGGCAAAGGTGGTAAGTTATACCCTGGGGGCAAATAAAATTTTTATTAAAAGCGTTGTCGTAGAAACTTTAAAAAGTTCTCATTTAATTGACAATTGAGATGGCTAGTGCCCTTATTAATAGTTAAAAGCAATTGGAGGGCAAATGCCCCCCCCCCCACGGTCATCATTTCCCCAAACACTTCGATCAACATTTTGATATATCCATTTTGTTGAACGCAGTTGAAGGGTCTGGAAATTCTGTTTTTGAGTAAGACAAATCCCCCCACAGCCCTCAGGGCTAAGGTTATAAGCTATGCCCTGGGGGCATATAACGTTTTTATAGAAAGCACTGTCAAAAAAACTTCAAAAAGGGCTCATTCAATTGGAAATTGAGAGGGATATTACCCTTTTTAACAGTCAAAAGTAATCAGAGGAAGAATACCCCCCCCCCACACACACACACCGATCATTTCCCCAAACATTTCCGATCAACATTTTGATATGACCATTTTGTTCCACGTAGTTGAAAGGTCTGGAAATTATGTCTTTGAGGATAACAAATCCCCCAAGTCCACAGGGCAAGGATTGTAAGTTATGCCCTGGGGGCATAGAATGTTTTTATAGAAAGCACGGCCATATAAACTTCGGAGGGGGCTCGTTGGATTGGTAATCAGATGCTCTAGTGCTCTTTTAAGAGTCAAAGTGATCAGAAGGCAGCTAACCCCCCCCCCACACACACACACACATACACACACACGTCGTATTGTCCCGAAATGTTTCTAATAGAAATTTTGAGATAGCCATTCTTTTCAAAATAGTCTAAATATCATATGACAAGGCTTCTGGGGTTAAAAAAAAAAAAAAAAAAAAAAAAAAAAAAAAAAAAAAAAAAAAAAAAAAAAAAAAAAAAAACAGAGATTAGGGGCAAGAATTGTAAGTTATGCCCAGGTGGTATTTAAGGTTTTTATGGAAGGGATGGTTGTTTAACTTTAGAAGAGGCTCAGTCTTTTTCCCTCAAAAAGACTATGTCAATATAAAACGAACAGAAATTAATTAAAAAAAAAAACGTTTTCCACAAAATAATTTTTTTTTTTTAAGTAAAGAAGTCCATTAAACCAAAAATGGACAAAATAGAATCAAATAATCTACCAAGCATACAACTACTACAAATCTGTATCAATAAATAAATGCAACCCAAAACAAACAGAAATTTAAATAAATAACCGAGTCAAACTCAAAACGAGCAGAAACTAATATGAGTAGGAATCTAAACCCCTATGCTTTCTAAAAGCCAGAATATAATTTTTACTTTCCTGAAAAAACTCTTTTAAATGTTTTCATTATTATAACTTTAAGAAATCAAACATTAATTAAGATTTTAAGGAATAAATCAGAATATGCATATTAAACTGACAATGCACATTTTTTTCTGTAAATTCATTTGATTTTCTTTTCAGTTTTTTTTTTATTATTTTAAGAGAGTTTTTTAGGGCCCATAGATCCACTCACAGTGTTGTACTGGGGGGGGATTATGTTAAGAAAACATAGGTTAATAAGAATGGTTAAGTTTTGGATAAAAATTTTAAGAAGTAAAAATAGGCTAGCGAAAGAAGCGTATTTTAGTTTGTTGGAGGATAAGATAGAGGTAGGGTGGCCACAAGAAATTAAGACAATTTTAGATGAAGTAGGATACTCGTATTTTTGGAATGAAGGTCAGGGATCGAATTCGGATACAGTGGTTGATAAGGTAAAAGAAAGGTTAAATGAGCAAGGAATACAGCAGTGGCAGGCTCGAAAGGAGGCCTCAAAATTTCTGAGTCTGTATAGTACGGTGAAGGACACGTGGGGAGAAGAAGTTTAATTTAAGTTGGGGTTGAAAGGGGAAGAAATAAAATGGATTTTGAATTTAAAGGGAGGGTCGACTGATATCAAGGAAAGGGAGAGGAGATTTAGGGGTCATAGTGTTAACCCTGTCCGTTGTCCGATGTGTGGGGAAGATGATGAGGATATTTTTCATCGTTTGGGGAATTGCAAGGAATTAGCGGATCTGAGAAATGAATGTTTTTCGTTAGTGTTGGCAGATAGAAGGTGGGTGGAAGGGATTGTAGGATCACGAGTTAAAATGACATTAAGGAATTTGGCTAAGTATGTTGATGAAGGGCTGATACATCGTGAAAATTGTATCTCTTTATAAATATTTTCGTGAAGATTCATATATAAGTACCTTTTTTTTGTTTTTAATTTGTTTGTGTTTTTTTGTTAGTTTTGTTATGTTTATGTTCTGGTTTTTTTATTTTTTTTCATATGGCCCGATGGCTTTTTTTGGAAATACATACATAAATACATACATAATATAGATCTAAAGAGTCTAACAAGCAGGCTCTTTAAACTCTTTTATTTGTGACTTTGACGTGAGCGTATACGCTGTGTGGTGTTGAACAAGTTCATTTGACAATCTGGATGCGCATATTATCTTTTAATTGACTTCAACATACTCCCCAACATTTCCTGGGCTTCAACTTAATATCTTTAGCCTTTTCTGAAATATTGCACACATGCGCTGTTGACCACCTGGATGCATATTTTTTCTATTGACTTTTATTTCAACAAAACGCTCAACATTCAGAACTTGGAACTAAAAACACCATTTTAGCACTTGGATATACATATATATATATATATATATATATATATACATATATATATACGTATATATATATATATATATATATATATATATATATATATATATATATATATATATATATATATATATATATATATATATATATATATATATATATATATATATATATATATATAGTGTCTTTTGACTTAGTTCAACCCGTCCCTCAACACTCCCAGAAGGTCTCAGCTTAATAGCCTAAGCTGTTACAAAGACATTACAGCCCTGAAAGCTTCAGCTTGATACCCATAGCCGTTTCTAAGATACCGCAGATACACTTTTCTGACCACCTGGCTGCACACAGCGTCTTTTAATTTAGGTCGACACATAGATCAATATTCTCTGACAGTTTTGACTCAAGCCTTAGCCGTTTCTGAAATATAACGGATACACTCTTTTGACATCCTGGATGCATATAGTGTTTTTGCTTTAATTCAGCATCCCCTCGAGATTCTTTGAAAGTTTCATCTTAGCCATCCCTGAGATATGGTAGATACTCCCTTTATTAACCAAGGTGCTAATAGTCTTTTGATTGTGTTTTTAGACAGGACAGGTCTTTTGATAGTGCAAGACCACCCTCAGCATACTCTGAAAGTTTCAACTTAGCCCCCAGATGCATAATTCTGGTCATAATTCTGGGGATCACTTCATCCCCAGAAGCATAATTATTGGTCTTTTCAAATTGTTCCAAAAATTTAAAAAAAGAAGAAAGAAGCAAGATATGGCAGAAGCATAACCAGGGGCGGATCTAGAGCAAAATCTTGGGGGCGGCCTAATGTGACAAGGGCGCCAATGAGCAAAATCTTGGGGGGGGGGAAATACCAATAATTGACCAAATTGACAATTTAGTCTAAAAAAAGAGAAAAAATATTTCTTAGAAAAAAAAATTTAGTCTAAGAAGAAAAAAAAACAGTATAAGAGGGCGCCAGAAAAAATCTTGGGCGGGGGAGGGGGGGTTCCTGGATCCACCAGTGAGCATAACTACCTGCGTATTCCCCCCTCCCCCCCCCCCCCTCGCTTCACCTATTTAGCGGTTATAAATTTTTGTAGCCAGAAGTGCATGTCTCAAAGCAATTTTTTACCTATTAAGGAGGGGTTAAAATCCCAATTCTTTGGGTATAGCCTTGCAAAAAAAAAAAAAAAAAAAAAAAACAACCTTCAACTTATTACAAAATCTTTGGATTAGAGGAAAATACAAATGTAAAAAGAAGAAAAATTAGCGTCCTCATTCAAACAAGTATTTGTTATATCCTCCGCAATAAAACCACTATCTTGTACACTTTGTAACTAAACAAACAATTGGAAATACTATTACCTTAGCCTAGAGCAACAAAAATAGGTTTTGAATCCCAAATAGAACATAGATCATCTGCGGCAGTTCAAAAGGCATAAGTTAAAAGTCTAGTTAAATGAAGCTTTAAAACAGGGCTGTGAATTCAGACCTCAGGAGTCGGAGTATATTTTTGCTAAATAGAGTCGGAGTTGGAGTCGGTATATTGACAATGTCTGGTGTCAGAGTCGGTTATAAGTTATAACCAACTCCACAGTTTTGGGTACGCCAGCGCCCATTTACTTCTTCAATGAACCACAATATAGCCTTTATCAAGCTATTAAATAAAAAATATACGTTTTTTCAACTGGAAGCAGAGCAACATTAAACCGAAAAGAAATTATTATGTATATGAGGGGGGTCCCCCTCCTCAATACCTCGCTCTTTACGCTAAAGTCTGACTTCTAATTATTTAAGAATAACTCTTAGAATAATATGCTTTTATAAAAGTTATAAAAAAAACTTTATAGATTAAAAACTCTCATTACTTTTTTTCTGCTGAGCGTTAAACAATATGTAATTATTTTCTTGTTTTGTATAAATATCAATGTTTTATTTGTAATATTTTAGTATAACTGCTGATGACGGCCACTGTATATGTGACCGAAATATCCAGAATTTTTGTTTGTTTGTTTCACTGTCAAATAAAAGGATTTACTCCTATTGAATTGTCATTTGTACGTCATGGACAGGCAGTGTGGTCTTCGACAGCCCCTGTAAATGATTTGGCGAACTTGTTTTATTTTATTAAGGAATAACAAACAACAAAAGCACGAAGAATTTTTTTTTTTTTTATTAAGGAATAATTCCTTCCATATCCCATTAAGTTCAGGAATTATGAGAGCTTACTACAGTAGCAAGTTCTTATCATTCCTAAACTTGGTACACAGCACTGGCGGATCCAGGGGGCGGGGGCCGCCACCCCCAAGAATTTTTTCTGGCACCCTCGTATCCTGTTTTTTAAATCTTTTTGTTAGAATAAACCGCAAATTCGGTCAATTATTGACACCTTTGTCACATTTGCCCCCCCCCCAAGATTTTGCTCATTGGCACCCTTGTCACATTAAGCATCCCTCAAGATTTTGCACTAGATCCGCCCCTGGTACAAAGGGGACAGAATCGTTCCTTAATATAACAAGTTGGCCAATTCCTTTTTAATTAACTAAAGTAAGTTTCTTTGGAGGGGAGAGGTTAGGGAGACATGAAATTTTGTTTTCGGAGAAAGGATGGATTTTTTGTGTGTGTGGTTCTACTTAAAATATATATGTTGTTTTACGCCTTTTGTCTAATGAGCTCTTCAAATACTGGAATGTGTTTTTCAGTTGCGGTTTTGGCCTCTCTTGTGTCCGGGGTAAAATCTTGATTAGCGCCCCCACCCCCTTTGTCTCCAACAAAATTTTCAGGCCAAATTTTAATAAATTTTAATTAATTAACAAAATTATTTTCAATTAATTAATAATTTATATTTTAATTATTCTTAATTTATTATTTAAATTATTCAATTACTATTAATTATTTTGCTTATTATTATTTAATTTATTTTCATTAATTATTTTAATTTACTAACTGCACCCTCTGCTTTATTTTTATAAAAATACAATTTTCGAAAAATAAAAATGATTGTCACCATTAGATCATTGATTTGAAATTTTGCGCCTTTAAGATATCTCCGCCCGAGGCAAGTGCCCACTCTTTCCCTCCCCTAAAACCACCCTTGACATTTTTGTTACTAGCTGTCTATCTTTAGGAGTAAGGAATATAATATTTAGTTAGTTTGATATTGGATTTTAATCATTTTAGTTTTTCTGCTTTTTACTTTTTATTTTTCCACTTTGGTTTCTTACTTCATCTCCGCCAAAGAAACTTTGTTGTATACAGCTAAATATTCATGATTTATTTCTTTCTTTCCTTGTGTTTTCCGCTGACTTACAACCACACTCTGTTTCTCTCTTTTCTTGTCTCTTTTAAAGGCCTTTAACCCATTTTTTTTTTTTTTTGCTGGAAATGTTTTCTGTTTTTTTTTTCATGGTCAGTCAGTTTGGCTTTAGATCTTCTACAATCCTTCTGGATTGTCACAAGTAGATTGGACCCGATTTTTTTTTATATATATATTTTTTTATCGTGCGCTATTACATTATATGTACATTATATGAGATTGAAAAAGTTATTCTGAAGCTTAAACGGAGTTTTTCTAAGGACGAATTTGGATTTTCGGCTCAAACCGTAAAGCAAATAGCGTCAAGCATTTCACCTTTGCTGGCACATATTTTTAATTTATCACTTATGCATGGGGTTTTTCCTGAAATTTTAAAAAAAGCAAATGTTATAGCATTACCTAAAGCTGGGAGTTCAACTGACCCTTCAGATTATAGAGGCATTTCTCTACTTTCGGTTTTCAGCAAAATTTTGGAAAAAACATGCAAATGGTCAATTACAAAAATATTTATTTGATAGTAAGATTTTACACACGTCTCAATATGGTTTTATAAAAGGAAAGTCAACTGAAGTGGCAATTCATGAGCTTTTACTAAATATTAATGATTCACTAGATGATGGTCAACACGCGTTGGCGATTTTTCTTGATGTCGCAAAGGCGTTTGACACCGTAAATCATTCGTTGCTTCTTTTTAAACTAAAGTCTTATGGGTTTTCAACACAAGCTGTTAAATTTTTTTCATCTTACCTTTCTGGGAGACGACTAGATTGTGTTGATAAATCTCGTGATCTCCGTTCCGAAACTTTTCCAATTAATTACGGAGTGCCTCAGGGCTCTGTTCTTGGGCCTATTCTATTTATTCTTTTTATAAATGATTTGCCAGAAGTTTTGCCTCTTTGTAAAATTATAATGTTTGCTGATGATGTAGTAATTTTTGCTTCTCACCGGGACCTATCAGTTCTTTTCCAGAACCTTGGAAGTACGTTACTAACTGTATCTGATTGGTATTCAAGGAATTTACTAGCTCTTAATGAAAAAAAAATGCCAGTATATGTTATTTTCGCGAACTGGATCAGTAGTGTCAGATACCTTCTCTCTTTTTTTGAATGGTCTTGAATTAAGACGGGTGGATCAGTTCAAATATCTTGGGATTATTTTGGATGAAAATTTGTCGTTTCATAAATATGTAAAAACACTGTCGTTAAAAATTTCCCGAAATATTGGCATGCTAACTCGTCTTTGTCACTTTTTCCCTAAAGCTATTCTAAAATCTATTTATTATTCTTTCGTCCACCCATATTTTCTCTATTGCATTTCGGTTTGGGCATCTACCTTTCCGTCTGTTTTCAAATCTCTTCAAATACTTCAGAATAAAGCAATGAGGATTCTTTTTAATGTTGATTGCAGAACTTCAGTTAGACACCTATATGGGACTTCAGGAATTTTCTCTTTGGACCAACTTCATTTAATTTTTATCTCTAGTATTTGTCATGATTATCAATATAGTAATTTACCTGTAAATTTCTCCGGCATTTTCTCAACTAATTCTCAATTTCATAATTATCCTACTACGCATCGTTCAGACTTTTCGTGCGAAATTCGCCCGACATCGAGAGCGGGATTCAGCATCCGTCACATTGGCCCAAAAATCTGGAACTCAATTCCTGCATCAGTTCGAGAATGTAGCAACAAGCGACATTTTCTAAGACTGGTGAAGAAATATCTTATGACATGCTAAGCATTTTTTTCATTAGGATTTTCTTTTTCGTTGTTGTAAAATTTAGTTAGAAAATGGCTGTGTATTTTCGTTGGCAATATTTTCAGCGCTAAAGTATGCCACCAGGCATGTGCGCTGTTTTGTGACATTTATTTATGTACGTGTTATAAATAAAAATATTCTACTACATTCTACTACTATATCTATATATATATATATATATATTGCTTTTTTTGGATTAATTTAATTGTTTGCATTCCCACCCCCCCCCCCTGAAATTTTTGTCCAACTCGTTAAAACGTAACAAAAATGTATATAAAGAAACTTTTTATATGTTTTATTTAAGTTTTTTGTACGACCCCCCCCCCCACAGCTTTTTTTTAATTTGATTTTAGTTTTTTACTGATCTTCAGTGTTTACTTTTACCAGGAAAAGATATATCTTGCATTGCATAACTTTTACTACTGATAAATTGCAATTCGACGGCGTTGACTAGTGAGAGTCATTTTGAGAATGGAACTTGATCTTATCTTGTTTAAGCATAATAAATATAAATACAAGTTAATAAAATATCTATAAAAACTTACCCATATTAGAATGAATCAACTGTAAGATTAAAGGTCTTCTTGTTACAATCCCAGAACCTCTTGGCAAAAAGTCTCTAGAAAAAAAATACAATATGAATCAGAATTCCAAAAAGTGTTTAGTCTCCAAAAATTCCAAAATTTACAAAATTCAAAATTCCGAAAAACTAGATGGATTGTCATTAGTCTCCTAAGCAACTAGCAGAAAAACTGTCCTGCTGTGCCTGACGAGAAACTAAATTTCAATAAACCCAGTTTTCACAATTCAATACTGTTTTCATTATATTTAATTTTTATTTGATATAATATTTAAGATAATTATAATTTTATTTAATTAAAAATTTTAATTAAATAATTATAAAAATAATTAAATAATAATAAAATTATTTCCTCATTTGGAAAGGATCTAACATTACAACTATATTGCTAATTAGGCTACATAAAAACTAGGCTTACTGAGATTGAATTTCAGGCCAAGGACTGGGACAGTACATTTTTTTTTCAGGCAATTAGCAATATAGTTAAGATAAATCTTGATTTTTTTTTTATTTTAGATCCATTCTTTCCAGTAAAAAAACATAATTTAACAAAAAAAATTAAGTAATATATCTTTAAGCATATATTTCTAATTTAATGAAATTAAATAAAAGTCTAATATAGTATAATAGAAGTACATTGGTTCTTCATTAAGTGGTTGAAGAGCATTATTTTAGGGGAGGGGGTCAAAAATAAAAATGAATTTTTAATCACTATCTTATAATTTTTTTTGGTGCAGGCACAGACCCCTCTTCATGTGCAGGTACAGAATTTCCTAGGATTACAAATCAGAATTAATCAAACAGTTGTAACATGGGGAACTGGGCGAACTATAAATATAGGCTAGTACTGCAAGTAAAGAAACACCATGACTTTTTTTGTAAATATATAAAAATCACAGGTTTTTTTTTAAACCTGTGATTGGCAATGCACTAAAGCCTTAAAGGAGTTATTGAACAATTATGCTTAAGGAGTAGGGAGTGTGCAGGTCAAAACGAAAAAAGTCAATTTTTCTGGTGGATCATTCTAGCGCTCTAACTCAGGCCCTGTCCCCTGTGCAGATATTTACACACAACAATCACTGTTCAGTTTAAGATTTTTTCAATTTTAAAGAAAAAAACGTAAATCAAAACCCAAGTTTTTAAGCTCAAATCACACTTCTGTTAAGAGGGGAAATGACGATTAAAAGTAGTTTTTTAAATAAAAAATTCATGACTTTAAATTTAGGTATAATCTAAAACTACGACTCATATATTGGTATTAAAAATGCAGATAAAAAAACCTAGTTGAGACGGTTAGACAGTCTCCATGGGGAAAGCCACTTCTTCATTCTTTTGGTAAACCTAGCCTTTGCATTCTTGTTTCGTTTATCTTTTCTGCCCTTTCCAATGAATACACACTCAGAAGATACTGCTTTCACTTAATTGTCAGATTTTCAATGATTGAACACTGGTAGTAGTATTACAACTACTGATTCCTTTACTGCGTTAATTTTCATTGAACTTTTTCAAAATATTGAAGGTTGAAACAACATTAATTGACTTAATTTTCCTTTCATTTGTTTTATTTTTCCAGGGGGGGGGGTCAACACAATCTTAATTAATAATAAAAAAAATTAATATCCCAGATAAAAAAAAAAAAAAACAAAAAAAACACACCTAGCCGAGTGGTTAGCGCTCCGGACTTTGAGTCCTGGTGTTGCCAGTTATATGGGGGTCAATGGTGTGACCCTGTAAGCTCAGCCAGAGTCGACCCAGCTCTAAATGGGTACCTGGAAAAATCTGGGGGGGGGGGGGGAAACACGGGAGGCATCGGATGATTTGCCCCCAACCACGCATTGCACTGCCGGCCGAAAGCATTGAATCAGGAGATCAGCACCTGCGCAACGCAGATCTTTGGTCAGCATGCACAAAGTTTTAGTTAGCCAAATATACTTTTTACATCCAGAAGAACACTGTTGATGTGTTATTAACAAGTAAAGAGGGTTTCAACAAGGGAAAAAAGGACCTGACAAACAAATAAACTTGTGTCTCTAAACAAAACTTTCTAATTTTGTTTTAAAGGTCAACTTATTGGAAAACGTGTTTATTTTTAATTGATATTAAATTAAACAAAAAGCGGTTGCCAAAATTCAAGATAAAACTAAATCTCGAAAGGAGCAGAACAAATATTACATATAATATCAAACTTAAACAGAATATATGACCATGGACAAAGCAATGAAACCAAAAACGGACAGAAATTACAAATGACCAATGAAGTAAACAACACAAAAAGCTAACCACAATATTGTAACAATGCTACCTCTCTAGTTCTCCAAGAGGCTGCAGTATAATTTTGGTTCTAAATGCTTTGTATGCCTACTTGATTTATTAAAATAATTCAATGTAGATGGAAGCTAGGATGATTCTTACGAAGCTCACCTAGAACCAAAGTCCTCTATATTAGCCTTGAATAAATTCAGGTATACACTTTTGCATTTTCTTTTCCAACTATTTTGTTTATTTTCTGGTTAGCATTTCTTAGTTGTTCTTAATTTGCTGGTTTTTTGGTTGTTTTTATTTAGCCAAATAAAAACACATTTCGTTTGTGTGTTTGTAAAGTCTGTATAAAACATGTGAGAGGAATGGTATTGTAGAACTTTAGGCATTAAACATGTAGGTCTGTTCCTTGGAAACAAAATTTAAAGTGGAATGAGTTTAAAAAAAAATAGTGTGTGGTATAAATCTCACTTTGACAAAAAATTGCAATGCAACAAATCTTGTGTTATCAGAGCGAAAATGCACAGAGGCCCTAGTCTCACAGGGAAAATTCCTAAACAAACGACATTAGGAGCATCACTTTTTTTCTATTGTTGTTAGTAGTGCCCCCAGCTGGGGAGGGACAGTTGCCCCCTAGATTTTTTGCCCCTCTCTCAATATTTTGAAAAATGCCTTTTTATGCATTTTTATAGAAAAATTGCCCCCCCCCCTGGATTTTGAAAAACACATTTTGCCCCCACCTCTGAACTCTTAGGAATTGTCACCAATAGTTGCTAAAGGGCCTAGGGAAAATGTTTTGGGCCAAGGTTCACTTCAATTTTTTCTTGCAGGAAATTAGACAAGGGGAAGATTTTGTTCCAGAACGCAAGAAAATTGATGTTTTGTAGTATATATATGATTTTTAGCTACAATCCATCCCAAAATCGTTGCCAGTAGATAAGGGGAATGTATTTAATACCCAGTTTGCCTCTGCCTTCGTGAAGATGGTGTCCAACTATTTTTGCAGCACCATCAAATTTAATACCAGATCCAATACCTAAATTATCAATAACTGAAGAAATGGTCTTAGCTAGCCTTGATAAACTTGATGTTAACAAATTCAAGGGATCAGATGGGATACACCCAAGTAGACCCCAGCGCCGCGCCGGCGGATCGACCGAACGCCGCCGACAAGAGGCCCGATCAAACGCCGCCGAAGTGTCGCGCCGCCGCCGGCAAAGGCGGTGGCGTTCGGTCGACTTTAGATTAATTTTGCGGCAATTCTTTATTGCGTCAACCGCAAAGTCGGAGCTTTTCCTTCTCGTGTGGTTTAGTAGTTCGATTTTCCTGATTAGAAATCAAGCAAGGCTTGCACTATCCCCGAATTTTCGACTATTTCCCCGAAAATCTATGCGTCACCCTGAAAAAAAATTTGATTCCCCGAATCCCCGAAAATCACGCAATTACGGTGCCGCCCCCAGTTATTTATCACCAGTGACTTTCCCTGCCAAATATTACTTTGCATACCATAATTTTTCACTACTCTCTGGTCCGTTAATCTTCGTCTCTTGTTACTTTGCATAAAAACCAGACAGATACAATACGCAAATGTATTGCAAATATTGCAATATACACAGTTCTTCATATGTTGACAAAAAAAGTATCGTCTTTATGAAATGAGTTTAAATCATTTCGAATCCAGTTTCCCACTTGCAATTCCTTACATCATTCGTAGTCAAGGATTTTATTTTCAAGTTGAATAGAATTATAGAACGCAACATTCACTACAGTTTGATTTTGAAATTGATAGCAGAAAGATCGTTTCTACAGCTGAATTGTAAGTTTGCAGATTTTTTTTTCTTTTGCTGTTTTTGGACAAGATTTTCTTAATGTTTAATACTCAATTGTTGAACGCCTGAAAGAATAAAGAAAATACAATCTTCTGTCTGAAAATATTTTACCCCCACCCCCCCCCACCCAAAAAAAACCTTCTATTGAGACAAAATTTATCTATAGACTAAGCTATGTACAAGGTTGGGGAATTAAAGATTGAAACGGAAGTTATCCCAAAAATATGATTCATAAAAAAATTGTAAATTATTGCCTATAGGGGGGGGGGGGTAGGGGGCTATTATTTTTAAATGATAATGCCTCATTTTTTATATTGAAAGCAGGGATGCCAATAAGATATTAATTTTTTTCATCTAAAGCGGAGATGGAAGAAAATACTATCAAATTCCCTGGGAAACCATTGAAATATTTTTGATAGACCCAGGGCCCCCTATTGGGACTTGGTCATTGCCTTGGGTATTTTGCGATTTCTCATAGGCTACTGGCCTAATTTGGCTTTTGTGTATGCTCCCTTTTAATTAGATTCTTCGGATCTTATTGAATGCCACGGCGAATCTATGATTGAGTTTTCCAATAGTTTGAGGTATATCTGAATAATTTCGCATTTTTGTTGTTGTCTTTGTACCCCTTTACTCATACCCTCAATTTTTTTTCAAGGAACACTAAGCTTTTTAACGTTATTTCGCACGTTTGTTTGAACCATATAGTGACCTAGTTAATTATTAAATAAATTATTTTTTTAATGTAAGCTGAGACGGTATCCTAGCAAGGTGGTATCCAGAGGGGGGGGGGGGGGTAGGGAGGTATTACATTTAAATGATAATATTTCAAAATTGTTTTAATGAAAGCAGGGATGCAAAAAAGTTAATTTTTTTTTAATTTAAAGCAGAGACTGCATCCTATCAAGGTGGTATCCAGAGGGGGGGGCTATCATATTTAAATGATAATACCTTGAATTTTTTTTGAAAGCAGGGATGCCAATAAGTTAATTATTTTTTTTTATTTATAGCAGAGATGGTATCCTATCAAGATGATGGTATCCAGAGGAGGGGGGGGGCATAGGGAGTTATTATATTTAAGTGAAAGTACCTTGATTTTTTTGTTTTTTTTTATTGAAAGCAGGGATGCCAAAGTTATTTTTTTTTAATTAAACTGGAGACGGTATTCTATCAAGATGGTATCCACAGGGGGGGGGGGTAGGGAGATATTATATTTAAATGATAGTATGTCAAACTTATTTATTTTTTAAAGCAGGGATGCCAAAAGCTAATTATTTTTTTTAATTTAAAGCAGAGAAGGTACCCTATCAAGGTGCATGGTATCCAGGGGGGGGGGGTTAGGGAAGTACTATATTTAAATGATAATATCTTGATTTTTTTTTATTGAAACCATATCCTATCAAAATGCTATCCAGAAGGGGGACATAGGGAGTTATTATATTTAAGTGATAGTACCTTGATTTTTTTTTTATTGAAAGCAGGGATGCCAAAAAGCTATTTTTTTTAATTTAAAGTAGAGACGGTATCCTATCAAGACGGTATCCAGAGGTGGGGGGGGGCATAGGGAGTTATTATATTTAAGTGATAGTGCTTTGATTTTTTTTTTTATTGAAAGCAGGGATGCCAAAAAGTTTTTTTTTTTAATTTAAAGCAGAGACGGTATCCTATCAAGGTGATGTCCAGAGGGGGTGTAGGGAATTATTATATTCAAATAATAATATCTTGAATTTTCTTATTGAAAGCAGCCTCAGTCCACACAAAGTGGATAAGTTGATTTTTATTCATGACAATTGTAGCAACATCCCGCAGTTACCAAGTTTGAAGTGACCAAGACTTCCAAGTTTGACTGAAGGAATTTTTTTCGACCAGTTGACCCCTAGATTTTTTGTCCCTCCACACTATTTTGAAATATACCTTTTTTTTACACATACTAATATTTGGACTTTCATTAGTATACCAGCTTACCCGTCACGCGTTGCCACGATCTTAAAAGAAAGGAATTTCTAAACCTTCACTGTCTTAGTTAAAAGTTTTTAACGTCATAATGTTTTCATTTTAGTTTAATTATAATTGAGAAACATATTCAAATCATACAAGATTACGCTGAATTGCTATGCATGCTCTTCGAAAAGCTGTTCAATTTTCTGATATCGTCCATTATATAAATTCACTTAAGTTCGACCAAGCTAATTGGTTGAGACTGACACATTGATTGGAAATTAACTTCCATTTTCCTTCCTGTACTGAGGTGGGTCATCCACATTTCGTCATTGGGAACTGATGCTTGATTATCTTTTAAGGTGAAATTTTAACTTATCCTATTCAAAATGATTATAAATGATTGTGTAAAAAATTGGTAGGACAGGTTGATGTGTTTTACATATATTTCTGCTTGCAATTGTATGTTCTTTTGTGTATTGTAAATATTGTTTTATGTATGGTATATTTCGACAGTTGGATAATGTTTGAAATATGAATCAACACATGTAAATTAAAGAGGGAAGAAGCCAAGCAAAAATACTCCATACATCTTTGTCCAACCCCTATGATAATTTAAAAATTAACAAGATTTTCGTGAGTTATACTTGATGTATTTTTTTTTTAATTGTTATTAAACCCGTTTTTAATACAAGGAAGGCTTTTAGGAATTTAAAAGAGCAAAAGAAAAACGATCAATATCAAAGTCGCCCATTTCAACTGTTTTAAAGGTGACAAAGCAGATATTGGCAAAGAGCATTATGAAAAAATTAAGCTTCTAAGTTCAAACTTATATTAAAAGTTTTTACCCAGATAACTGACGAATTTTGTGATACTGTATTTGAAGTTTTATATGTAGTAATGCTCGCATAAAAAACGACTAATTTTGATAATTATTTATGTTAAAAATACATAGCTAATATATACTTCAACTATTATGCAAGGGTTCTGAAACGCCACAGCCATTTCGTTTCTACCAGATTTCTACTTCTCTTGATGAATAACAAAGAAGACCAGTTTCCAGCCAGCGACTTGTGAAGTTTTGAACTCATGAATACGCTCGAATCTGTTGTAAATTTAAGCTATGATTTGAGAAAGACTGATGAAAACATTAATTTTTGCGGTCAACATTGATCGCGCCGGCGGCGCGCCGCCATCTTACTGGCGGCGCGCCACCGGAATCTTACCGGCGGCGCGGCGCACTGTTTTTGGCCCCGCCGCCGGTCTTCCCTCATCGGCGCGGCGCCTGGGTCTACACCCAAGGCTCCTCAAGGATTGCTGTTCTCCCCTATGTAGGCTCTTCCAGCTGTCCCTACAAAATGGAGAACTACCATCTGATTGGAAAACATACTATATCACACCAATTCTCAAAAAAGGTCCCAAAGATCATGCAGAAAAATACCGTCCCATCAGCATCACTTCTGCAGTTGTAAAGGTACTTGAGAGATTTGTCAATAGAGCTGTAATTCAGTACTTGGAAATTAACAAAATTCTCAGTTCCACTCAAAATGGCTTCAGATCTTTTAAGATCTGTTTGTACTAATCTAGTACAGACATATGAATATGTTACACCATTGTTGCATAAAGATTTTCCTGTCAACATGGTGCTCCTAGACCTCTCAAAAGCATTTGACAGGATTTGTCAGGAATTTCTTATCACCAAACAAAGCAGCAGCTGCTGATGATGTTATTGTCAAGTGGATACAAAGTTTCCTTTCAGAAAGAACACAAGTTGTAACAGTTCATGACTCTCAAGGTGTCCCTCATTTCTCCTCTTCTACAGCTGTTTTAAGCAGCATTCCCCAGGGAACCATTCTTGGGCCAAGTCTCTTCAACTTCTATATAAGTGATGCACCCAATCTTCTTTTGAACCTCCTCACTCTTTATGCTGACGATTCAAAACATGTTGGTAAAGCAGCTACACCCTGACCTGCAATTTATCCAAAAGGAGCTTGACATTTTTGGGACTTGGGCTGATACATGGCTCCTCTCTTTCAATGGTGATAAATGCCACGTAATCCACTTTGGCAATCACAGTACATATCAGCAGTATCATCTCCAAGGTAACCCTCTTTTGGCAGTCTTTGAAGAAACAGATCTTGGAGGCATTTTTGTCTGTCAACTTAAAATCAGCACCTATGCAATATCTTTATCATCGTCTGTCCTCCAATCTCTCAGAGTGATCAAAAGAACTATCTCCAGCAGACGCCCAAGTGTGTTTATGAACCTCTACAAGGTACTAGTTCGCCCGCGCCTAGAGCTTGAAATGTCCCTGGCGTCACCCTACTTCAAGAAGGACAAGAAAATACTAGAAAGAGTACAACAAAGAGCAACCAAAATGGTTGAAGGCCTCAAACAAATGACATATGAAGATCGTTTACGTCACTTGACGCTTCCTACTCTCACATACTGGAGGAAACGTGGCTTCCTCTTTCTGGGCCATGATTATGACTCACAAAATTATTTCCAAAAATATTCTCCCTGGTCACCTAGCCCCCCCCCCCCCCAAACGCTTTGTGACAAGAGGGCATTCCAAGAAATTCTTCAAGAAACGCTCCTCAATCCAAGAAAGAAACCATTTCTTCAGCCAGCAAGTAACAAACTTGTGGAATCAACTGTCTGAAGATACAGTGTCTGCTGATTCGATGGGTGCATTCAAGCAAAACCTTGACAAAGAATGGCTACAGCAAGAGTTTCTGTACAACTGGGCAGCTGTAGAATCCTCAAGCCAAATGTAGCAAGCAACCACATCAAACAACATACAGAAGTCATAACAGAGCATTACAAGGATGGAAAATCCTTAGATTTGCTCCAAGTTGCAATTTAAGGTAATTTTAAGGTAAAATGTCAACTTTGTGTGGCCTTAGCCTTGACATAGCTTGGCAAATCTACCTCATTGGAGAGGAATCCTAAACACATTCAAAAACATATGTTGTGCATGCTAGTTTTCAAAAGGGCATGGGCTATCAGCAATATCCAAGGAACAGTTGAGGGTATTAGGTTGAAACTTACAGGGTACGTTGAAAAGTGACTGGAGGGCTGCAAGCCACTCCCTCCTTGCCCTTTATTAGATACCCCCCCCCCCTCAACACTGGTGTTCTTTTTTCTCAAAAATATTGCAACATTTTTTGATGCAGCAAATGTTGCATAAATTAAAATGTACAGTCCCTGATATCCTGCATAATAGTCAACCAGTTGTTGATCCTGAGCTGAAAGTTGAAATTTTCTACCAACAATTCTCATCTGTAATTTCCTCCTATTCAAGTAGTGTTTTCTCTCACCTCCTATACATGATGTATCACATAAGATGGAACCGATTCTGATTACTGATACAATAGTTTTAAAGGAACGTATGTCCTTTAAAATGACTAAATCTGCTAGTGCAGAATGCATTCAGCCTTGTATCCTTCATTAACATCAAACAGTCTTGTGTCAATCTTTTTCCTTGCTGTTCAAGTTATCATTGAGGCTTTCCAGACTACCTATGTATTGGAAAACTGCCCATATCATTCCAATATATAAGAAAGGTAGAAAGGACCTTGCTGAAAATAATTGACCTATTAGCATGACATCAGCAGTTGTTAAAGTTCTTGAAAGAATAATCAATTTCACAGTTATTAGACATCTTGAAGCTACGAATCTCTTGCACAGCTCACAAAATGGCTTTCTTTCTGGCACATCTTTTGATACCAATCTTTCAAATCATATGACCACATCACAAAGTTACTTAATACTGGGGTACCTGCTGGCATGGTTCTGCTCGACTTTTCTTAAAGTTTTTAACAAGGTTTGTCACAAGCAACTTGCAATTAAATTATGTGTAGTCAAGCTTGAAGAGAAATCCCTGCTCTGGATCCTTTATCTGCAATCTTAATGTGTTCAGTTATTTAATGACTCTGGTAACCGTAATCTTTCTTCCTCTGGTCACGTTTTGAGTGGAGTTCCCCAGGGAAGTTTTTTGGGTCCTACACTATTTAATATCAATCAATGATGCTCCTTCCACTATCACCAGTAAATTAATGCTCTATGCTTTAACATTCTATGCTGACGACCTGAAGCTTCTTGGACCAGCCTTGTCCTGTGAAGGTGATGCCCCTCTACAAAATAATCTTGAACTGCTTGGTCAATGGGCTGAGGCCAAGAGCCATGTCATTCACTTCAGCAGTACGAATCCTTGTTGCTCTTATTTTTTATCAGGCCACCCACTCTCATCTGTAAATGATGAGCAAGATCTTGGAGTCACTTGGAACCATTTCAATTTTAGTTTAAATCCTTGTCCCATTTATATTTTAATTCTTGCCCCAGACATGAAAAACTGGAGAAATATTCATTACTTGAACGAACAAAAAGTTTGGCAATCCAAAAAAAAAAAAAAGATTCAAAAACATTAAAAAAAGAAGAACACCTCCCATCAAGGTGATTTCAAGCACCCATCCCCCTCCCCACTCAGTAACAACCAATTCACACTCCTTCATAATAGCTTATGTGAAATTTTACATCAGTATAGACAATTTTATCAAACATAACCTGAATCAACTTGAAACTAGGACAACACTACCCCCCTCCTCCCCCTTCAGGATAAAGGCCTGGATCAAAAATATACATGGGAACCAAGAAGGATTAGGCAACAAGTCCCTAAAAATCATTTAATCTTCATCAGAAGGCTCAATGAGGCTTAGAAAATTAGGCCTAAAAAGCAACATGTAACCACAAAAAAGATTAGAACTTATTATGCATAGGAGGGCAACTACCCTCCCTTATCCCAACCTCCCCTTTATGCTCATGGAAACTTTGGAGGGTAATCATTCAATTGGAAATTGAGATTTCTAGTCTTTTTTTTAAGTTGAAAGTGATTGGAGACCAACCACTCCATATTCTAAAACTGTTTTTGATATCCAGACCTTTTGTTACCCCTTAGGAAATCTGATTGACATTTTAAGGTACTTTCTCTGTGACTGCTCATTTTTCAATGTGAGGGAATTATCCAGGGGAGATGGCAGCTGCCCATTAAAAGGTTTCAAGTTATGTGTTCACTTTCTTCATAGTAAAATTATAGCTATAAAAGTGAAAAAGTGAAAAAAACTTTTTCACTTTTCCTAGGAAAAGTGAAAAAGATGTCACTTTAAGGGGTCAAAATGGAATTTGGAAGGGTAGTTGCTGTACGGTTTTAAGCCGGATTAAGCACTTCGGTGTAGACTTGAGAAGATATGTGATCCCCGTCCTGCACTGGTATCCGGGATCATTGCTTTTCCTGAGGCGAAAATAATTTCAATGATTTAAAGAACATGAAAATTGGAACTTGGAATGTTACGACATTAAAAAATGAATATCGTATCGACATTTTGACTGACGAATTCAGACGATTCGAACTGGATTTATTAGGAATTTCAGAAACTCATATCCCAGGGGTAGGAAGCATGAAATTAGGTGATATAGAATTTGTTTCCTCAGGCAGGAAGGATGGGGTACATAGACAGGGAGTAGGGCTCATGATGAATAAGGAAGCTGCTAAGTCTTGTTTAGGCTGGGAAGGTATTAATAATAGAATACTAATTGCTCATTTTATGACTAGAAAGTTCAGGGTATCAGTTATAGTAGTATACGCTCCTGTAAAACCGACTGACGGAGATACTAGTGACTCAGATGAATTTTACTTACAGTTACAGGAGCAAATAGACAGGGTCCCAGGTAGAAATATGATGTTATTACTGGGAGATTTAACACCCAGGTTGGTAGAAATAGGGATAGATGGTATCCCAGCCTAGGTAAATTTGGTGTAGGAAAAGAAAACAGTAATGGATACAGACTTTTGCAATTTTGTACGTATAACAATCTAGTTATAACCAGTACGGTGTTTGGTCATAAAATGGCTCATAAGTTAACATGGTATTCACGTGATGGTAAGACAGCAAACCTTATTGATTATGTTATAGTAAACCGAAGACTGGCAGGATCAATACAAGATACTAGGGTATATAGGAGTGCTGTTATTGATGTTAAAAGTAAAGATCACCATCTAGTAGTGTCAAGGGTTAATCTAAAGCCGAAATATCGGAA
This sequence comes from Artemia sinica, assembly GCA_027921565.1. Lineage (NCBI taxonomy): Eukaryota > Metazoa > Arthropoda > Branchiopoda > Anostraca > Artemiidae > Artemia > Artemia sinica. The sequence continues at coordinate 2,983,862 of CM051271.1, read as the reverse complement.
GGGTAACTACCTCCCGGGAAGTTATGATGTTGGTAGACTCCAGGATGAGAATTTGAGAAAAACTTTCCAGGAACAGTTGAATACTAAACTTAAGAGTTTAAAATTTGATAATGTGGAAGATGGTGGGAATAATTTTAGAAAAATAATTTGTGAAGTTGCTGAAGGTGTACTAGGGAAGAAAGCTAGAACTGCAGCTAAGAATATTAGTGAAAAAGCTTTATGTTTAATAGAAAGGAGAAGGGACTTGTACAAGAATTATCTGAGTGATAGATCGTATGAAAACAAAAGAAATGTAAAGAAAGTGGAGAAAGCATTAAAATATGAACTAAGGAGGTGTGAAGTGGAGGCCATGGATAAAATTGCCGAGGATCTGGAAGATGCAGCTAGATGGCATAATAATAAAATATTGTACTGGCATGTTAACAAATTGAGAGGGAGTAGTCAATCCGGACTTGGCCCAGTTAAAGATAGGAATGGGGTCGCAATTAGCGATAAGGGAAAAACTAAAGAAAGATGGGCCGAACATTTTGAGAATTTGATAAACCGAGATAGAGTTGCGGGAAAAAATATAGAGGAAAATGAAAAAGTTTGTGATACCTTAGATCTGAAGGAAGATTTGTTTTGTGAGGAGGAATTAGCAACAGTACTAAAAGGATTAAAGAATAATAAGGCTCCAGGTGCTGATAGGGTGGTAAATGAGTTTCTTAAATATGGTGGCTCTGAGGTTAGAAATAAGTTACTGAATATTATGAATATGATTTTTGAAAAAGGGGAAGTACCTAACGATTTTTAGGAAAACCTTAATTAAGCCACTTTATAAGAAAGGTGATAAAAGTGAGTGTGGTAATTATCGAGGCATTGGTCTGGTCTCTGTAGGTAGTAAATTACTTAGTAATATGATACTTTTTAGACTGAGAGATGCGGTAGACAAAGTTTTAAGAGAAGAGCAGTGCGGTTTTAGAAAAGGTAGAGGATGTGTCGACCAAATTTTCACTCTTAGGCTAATAATTGAGAATGTGCCTGAGTTTTCAAACACCTTTGGTCCTCAGTTTTATAGATTATGAGCAAGCGTTCGATTCTGTTGATAGAAGGGCTTTAGTAAAGGTTTTTATCCTTGTATGGTATACCAGACAAATACATTAAAGTGATTAGTACTATGTATGAGAATAACATTGCTGCGGTTAAGGTAGGAAATCAGGTTAGCAGCTGGTTTTGTATTAAATCAGGAGTTAAGCAGGGTTGTGTTCTATCTCCCTTTGTATGGATTATTTTGATGGACTTTGTTTTAAGGAGCACAGGAAAGGCAATGGGAGACCACGGAATCAAATGGGGAGGAAAAAGTCTCCTGGACTTGGATTATGCTGATGATTTAAGCATCCTAGATGAAAGTGTGAGCAAAATGAATGAAGTTTTAGAGGTTTTGCGAGTTCAGGGTGCTACAATTGGTTTGAAAATTAATGTTAGGAAGACTAAGTCACTAAGGCTAGGAATAAGTGAAGATGAAAAGGTGACGTTGGGTAACGAAAAGATTGATCAGGTGGGCAGCTTCACTTACCTTGGTAGTATTATTAGTAAAGATGGTGGGAGCAGTGAAGATGTTAAATATAGAATAGCCAAGGCTCAGGGTGTTTTTTCACAGTTAAAAAAAAGTCTGGAAGAATAGGAAGATAAGTCTGCAAACCAAGATTAGAATATTAGAAGCTACAGTGATGACAGTGGTCAAATATGGCTCTGAAGCATGGACGCTCCGAAAAGCGGATGAAGATTTGCTAGATGTTTTCCAGAGAAATTGCTTAAGGATTGTTCTGGGTACCTGGCTGACTGACCATATTTCAAACAATAGGCTATACGAAAAATGTGGTTCAATACCGCTCTCTAGGGCAATAATGAAAGAAAGGTTGAGGTGGCTAGGGCACGTTGTGCGGATGAAGGATGACAGATTGCCAAAGATTGTTCTTTTTGGCCAACCATCTAGGGCTAAACGGAAAGCAGGTCGTCCCCGTCTGGGGTAGGAGGACGTCATAAAGAAAGATTTAAAGGAAATGGGAACTTCGTGGGCGGGTGTAAAAAGGGAGGCTTTGAATAGATTGGGGTGGAGGAGGAGCGTGCGTAGCTTTGTTGGCCTCAGGCGGCTTGGTGCTGCGGTGAGTTGTTAGTAGTAGTAGTAGTGAATAGTTGGACAATGCTGGGAAAGGGTTTTAAAAGGATATCTAACATTATGCTATGCTCATCTTCTAGCAAGCAAATTAATCTAGAATGAAAGGTACCTTTTAAAATTCTTTCCTAATTCAATAATTGCTTCTGGGGTAAATAACATTTTGAGCATTTTCCAGTCCACAGTACAGTAAACAAAAGTTTAAAACCGTGTTTCTAAAATAAACTACTGGATGAGAAAAAATTGCCATTTGTATCTGATTCAGGAATAGTAATTATTATTTTTCTTAGTCATAACAGTAAAATATTATTTTAAAAACAAATTCGTAGGGATTTTTTAAAATACCCTGAAATCCCTTCAAAGTGACATCACAGCAAAATTGATGTCTTTTTACAGGGCTTTCTTTCTAGAATTTTTTAAAAATTCCTGCAAATCTCTTTTCAGAGCAATTTACTACTAAGAATAGTATAAGGCAAATAATGGTAAATATTGAGCAGTTCACATAAATAACCTACAAATGAAGTGAGCACACTGTTCAATGCCCTTTTTATGCTGTTTCAAATATAATAATCATTTCTATAGCATATTCAATTTTAACTTTACCTTTAAAAACCTTACCCAAATATATAGCCCATATTAGCATAATACCCCTAGTACCTGGCCAGTGCCTAATCTTTGCCAGATATTCTGATTAAAAAGTAGCTAGAATAAGGTTTAATCTAAAAATTTCTTTCACAGCATGGTTGCTGAATTTTTATTTCGCACCATAAATAGCACAAGTACCTATATATCAGAACACAAAGTTGTGTCATCACTGATGTTCATGTCTGGTGAATTTAGACCTTCATGTCAAACACAGACCATTATACAATTGATAATTTCCCTATAGCACAAGTACCTATTATACCATAAATAGCACAAGTACCTATATATCAGAACTAAAAGTTTTGTCTTCACTTATGTTCATGTCTGGTGAATTTAGACCTTCATGTCAAACATAGACCATTTGAGATATGTAAAGACATGTAAATAAGATGAGTCAAAACTTAGTTAAAAAGTCATAAATAAATAGATAACAATAAAATTAATGACTAGCTTTCCTGGTTATTGTACAATTCAAAAAAAAAAAAAAAACTCAGAACAAAATTCTTGCAATATCTTTCATGTTTAGCAGTGATAGGAGTCAATTTGGGACTTTATACAAGACAGTCTGCAGAGGGCAGCAAGGTAGGGTTGGAGGATGATGGAACATAATTTGGGAACAGACAGGTTCTTGGTACCAAGACAGAGGCACAGTAGATTCGTTCTTGTGGCCAACATGGTGACTTTGAACCTACCTAGTAGATAATGATATGGAACCTTCCCTTTACCATTTATAGTACTTGTTTTTGGATATTTTCGATTGTATAAATATGCTCTGAAGAAACACCAAAATGCCACACTGGACAAGCATACTCCAGTATTGGCTGGATGAAAGATTAATAAAGTTGGAGAAGATCCTTAGGGGGACAAGGAAATTTATTGGAAGTTTTGGCAGAAAAACCAAAGGGGAAACTTGTTTGTGGATGTTTTGAACATGGGCATCACACTTCAAATCAGCAGTATTTGCCACCCCAAGTAGTTTAATGCATGTGATGGAGATTTTGAGAGGAATGGGGTTTATGAAGAAGGGGGTGATTTTAAAATTAACTGTCATCACTGACAATTTATTAGCCTTCACTTTCATCTTCAGCAAAGAAGCTTCCTGTGTGACATTGTCAAGTAATGTCATAACTCAGCTTTTAATATTTCATTGACAAACCTAAAGTGCAGACAGGTTGTCCACAAACTTACATTGATCTGTGTGGTCACTCATGAGGCTACTAATCATTATAAGGAATAAAATGGGATCCATCAGGGTTCCCTAGGGGACCTTATAAAAGATAGGAAGGAGAGCAGAATACATATTTTTATGTTTAAGCACTTGAGAACAATTTGTTAAAAAAGAGGCAAGAATTTTAACTAAAAAAGGACTCACTCAAAACTCTGTCAGCAGTTTATTTACAAGGATATTGTGGTCAACTGGAGATCACTTAACAATTAATTTTTTGTATACATGGACAAACGATCCTACTCTTGGTCATTATGTGCATTGGGTTAGATAGTGTGGCCAGGATTATTCTCCACTGTTGTCTATCAGTATATTTGAAATTGTGAGTGATTTGAATGGCTAAAATATTTAAGCTAATTACATACTTTTATGAAGAGTTTGACATATCTAATGGTGGAATAATCCACTTTTTGGGTGGGACAACAGAAATTTTATAATAATTTAGCTGTTAAAGAGTGGAATAGCTGGCCCACCACTGGGTATCTTACCCTATTTATTTCCAATGCGTTTATTGACTCTCAATTTTGTCACTGTTGATTCAATTTATGGGTAAACCCATTTTAACAAGAGTGATGTTAACATGGGTGTATAAGCCATATCTAAAAAAAAAGAGGAAGGTATCATTTTTGAGGGTCTGTAAAGGGTTTAAAAATGAATTTATGATGGAAACAAATGTCGAATTAGGATTCAAGATAAAATTCTGATTCTAGAGGTAAGTTCTTTTAGGTATTAGAATAACTAGTTAATCAAAGAATTTACCTTATTCACTTTTTGTGTACCAAATACAGCTTTACTGTCTATGAATGTTTATACTTGAAATTTAACCAACCTAGCCTTTCTAACCTTATCCAAAGCTTTATTTTCAGCTTAACCATATATAACACAAACTTCAACATGGGTTATCATTGTGCAGATTATCATTTTGAGTGATTAATTAAAGAAAAGACTTTCTGAAACGTAATTTTTCAAAGAAAAGTAAATGCCATCTTAAACTTAAGCTCAGCAGATACAAATGCCTTTTAAAATTCAAACCCAAAACGACCAGAAATTACTATTAAAGAATAAATGAAACCCAATACGAACAAAAATTAAATAAACAATCATAGCAAAAACATACAACAAGTAATAATATAAATGAATAAATAGATCTTAAAGTGAGTAATGCTTAGATTGAATATGAAAATCAAGCTTAAAACGAAAAAAAATATTTTCCTATTGAAATATAAATGAAACTCAAAACAAACAGAAATTAAATAAACAATCAATGCAAACAAACATACAATAGATATTAATGTAAATTAATAAATAAATCTTAAAACAAGCGAAACTTAAATTGAATATGCAAATCAAGCTTGAAACAAACAAAAATCACCATAAACAAGAGTTTGGGTATGACCTCCTTCTCTCACTGTTAAAGTCTAAAACCTACTGCGTCATTTGCGCTTTACTGAAAACCAATTTTATGACAAATATTTTCTTTTGTACTTAATATTGAAAATAAACATTAAAATTATAGTAACATTTTGAACTGATGAGCTATTAGCAATTAATATCATTATACATCAAATATTCAGTTTAATTTATTAGCTCATTTTAAAGTTGTTAAAGACCAATATAGTTTCCCTACAAACAAGTGTTTGGATACTGCCTCCTTTCCTAACTGTAAATAAAAACCTAAAGCCTACTGCATCATTGGTGCTTAACTGAAAACATATTATATTACAAATATTTTCTTTTCCAGTTCTTACAGCTTACAGCATTGAAAATAAATACAATTACAGTAAAATAAATTCTTGAACTGATGGATCTTTCAACAATTAATATCATTACATCAAATATTCAATTTGATGTTGTTTATACTTTCCAAGACTGTTCAAGACGCATATAGTTTTCAGTAAAGTGCCAGTGACACAGTAGGTTTTAGACTTTTACAGTGAGAGAAGGAGGTCATACCCAAACTCTTGTTTGTGGTGATTTTTGTTCGTTTCAATCTTGATTTTGATATTCAATTTAAGTTTCACTCATTTTAAGATTTATTTATTAATTTACATTAATATCTATTTTATGTTTGTTTGCATTGATTGTTTATTTAATTTCTGTTTGTTTAAGTTTCATTTATACTTCAATAGGAAAATATTTTTTTTCGTTTTAAGCTTGATTTTTATATTCAATCTAAGCATTACTTGCTTTAAGATCTATTTATTCATTTATATTATTTCTTTTTGTATGTTTTTGCTATGATTGTTTATTTAATTTCTGTTCGTTTTGGGTTTCATTTATTCTTTAATAGTAATTTCTGGTTGTTTTGAGTTTGAATTTTAAAAGGTATTTGTATCTGCTCGGCTTAAGTTTAAAATGGCCTTTACTTTTCTTTGAAAAACTTATCTTTCAGAAAGTTTTTTGTTAATTAATTTTTGTTCAGTTTTGATTGAGAAAAATTTCACCAAAGCGAAAAAATGGGTTTTTGTCAACCATGGAGTTTTTATTATCTGATGTTTGAACTATATTTAACAAAATTGCTATCTCAAAATTTTTATTGGATGGGTTTGGGGAAAAAGGGCATCGGGGGACTAGATTAAGCTTCGGTCTCTTTTGACTCTTTAGAAGTGAACTAGAACTTTCTGTTTTCAATCAAATGAGCCCTCTCTGACGTTTATACAAGTATCCCTTCTATAGTTCTATAAGAACCATATATATCCTCAGAGTATAACTTACAACGCCTGTCCCTGGGGGGTTGTGTTGACCCTGAAGTTTTAATATCTGATGGTTGAACTATTTTTAACAAAATGGTCACCTGAAATTTTTATCAGATGGGTTTATCCATCTGATACACCCAAAGGCGCGGAGGGTGGGAGGGGCTAGCTGCCCTCCAATCTCTTTTCACTATGAGAAAATGAACTACAACTTTTAATTTCCGTTCAAATGAACCCTCTCTGAAGTTTATACAAGCATACCTACCATAAGAACCATACATGCCCCCAGAACAATACTTAAAAACGCCTGCCCTGGCTGGGGGGGGGGGGGGGGGGGTGTTGACACAGGAGTTTTTCTTATCTGACCTTTGAACTATTTTTAATGAAATGACCATACATAAAGGAGTTTTTTTTTATATGATCTTTGAACAATTTTTAACAAAATAGCTACCTCAAATTTTTTATCAGATGTATTTGGGGAAAAAGAGCTTGGGGGGCCAGTTGCCCTCTGATCACTTTTGACTCTTAAAAGGGCATTAGAAATCTCAATTTCCAATCAAATGAGCCCCTTTTGAAGTTTATATGATGACCCCTTCTATATGAAGTGCCTCTGGGAAAAAATAAATGGAGTGTGGGGGGGGGAGGCTAGCTGCCCTCCAATCACTTTGACTCTTAAAAAGTGAATTACAACTTTCAATTTCCAATCAAATGAGCCCTCTAGGAAGTTTATATGAGCATCCCTTCCATAAGAGCCATATATGATCCCATGGCATAACTTGCAACATCTACCCCTTGGCCCTGGGGGGGGGGGGGGCTGTGTTGACACCAGAGTTTTTTGTTATCAGGACTTTGAACTATTTTTAACAAAATGTCTATCTCTAAATTTTTATCTGATGCATTTAAGGCATGGAGGAGGGGGGGCCTAGTTGCCCTCCAATCTCTTTTGACTCTTAAAAAGTGAACAAGAACTTTCAATTTCCAATCAAATGAGCCCTCTCCAAAGTTTATATGAGCATCCCTTCCATAAGAACTATAGGGGTATATGCCCCTAGAGCATTACTCATAATGCCTGCCTCCAGGCCCTGGCAGGTTCTGTTGACACGGGAATTTTTTGTATCTGACCTTTGAACTATTTTTGATGAAATGGCTATTATAAAAATTTTATCAGATGGGCTTGGGGAAAAAAGGGTATGTGGGGGGGGAGGCTAGTTGCCCTTGGATATCTTTTGACTCTTAGAAATTGAACTAGAACTTTCAATTTCAAATCATATGAGCCCCATCTGAAGTTTATACAAGCATCCCTTTCATAAGAACCATATATGCCCCCAGGACAAAACTTACAATGCCTATCCCCCAGGCTCTGGGGGGGTGTGTTTGCTATCTAATTTTTGAACCATTTCCAAAACACTGGCTGTTGTATGCTTACCTTTTTTATGATATGCTTGTGCTGCCTGTAATGCTCTCATTGTATTGCTTGCTATGTGCTTACACTTGTTGTTTTGTGTTGCAGGTCGGTTGGCTTCAATAAACTGATTTAAACAAATGTCTCTCATTGAACACAACATGGTGTCAGAAAAATAGTCAAGATGGACAACTCTACGCCTTCACCTCGTTTTGACTGGGAAGCAGCCAGTCATGAGTCATGGAAAAAATTTGAACAACATGTGCAGCTAATGTTCACAGGCCCTTTAAGTGGAAAAACTGAAAAGCAACAGTGTGCATATCTACTTCTGTGGCTTGGTGAAAAAGGTCGAGACGTATACAGTACTTGGACATTGCAGGCAGAAGAGACAGATAAAATTGCTTGCTACCTAGAAAAGTTCAAGGAACATATTTCACCATCTGTCAACCCAGTCTTTGCTTGGTACAAGTTTCACAAACGAGACCAAAGTGTGCATGAATCAGTGGAACAGTATATAACAGCCATACGCGTGTTGGTTATGGACTGTGATTACCCAGTAACAACCATTAATGATATGGTGAGAGACAGAATTGTTTGTGGAATCTTATCACCAAAAATTCGGGAGAAACTTTTGTCAGAAGGTGGTACATTAGTACTTTCAAAAGCCATAGAAATTGCTAGAGCCCATGAGACAACCCAGGCACAGCTCTCAACAATGGCAGATGTTTCAAAAAATGTGAATATCAAACAGGAGATCGATAGTCTACATAAAAGGAAGCAACACCAGTCAGCATATGCTTCACAGCCTAAGCAGTGCTACTTCTGTGGCGGGCAATATGATCCAAATCACAGGTGCCCAGCAAAAGGAAAAATTTGTTCAAGTTGTGGACGCTCAAATCACTTTGCCAGAGTTTGCAGAAGCAAACCAGTGCATGCTGTTGAAAGTGGAAATGCATCTCAGATCGACCAAGTATTCATCAATACACTCTTTGTGGGATCCGTCGGAAATATAAAAGGAAGCCAACCGACTGCAGAAATCATCGTGAACAAACAGGAATCGAAGATTAAGTTCAAAATCGATACTGGAGCAGAAGCCAATGTCATTCCAGTTGATCTGTTTCAGAAAATTGTCCCTAGACCTGAATTGAAAGAGACCAAGCAGATTCTTGTTGCATACGGAGGTACGAGAATCCCAGTAATCGGGATATGTATGCTGTCATGCACATACAACAAGGCTACCACAGGTAGATATGAATTCTTTGTTGTAAAAAACCAAAGCCATGCCAATACTTGGCCATGAAGCATGCGTCGACATGGGTCTTGTGAAAGTGGCAGGAACTGTTGAGCAAAATTAGGAAACGCTGTTCATCCAGAAGGTAAAAAAGACTTTGCTGACATCTTCACTGGAATAGGCGAACTGCAAGGTGAGTGCACCATACATCTGAAGCCAGATGCTGTGCCAACTGTACATCCAGTGAGATGTATACCATTTGCCCTTCATGACAAGCTAAAAAGCGAGTTAGAACAGCTGGAAAAACAGGGTATTATACAGAAAGTTACAACTCCTACTGAGTGGGTAAACTCAATTGTCACCGTTGAAAAACAAGATGGGTCTCTGCGTTTGTGTTTAGATCCAAGGGATCTAAATTATGCTATACAACAACCCTTTTACCCCATGCCAACTTTTGAAGACATAGCTGCATGGCTTCATGGTCACAACAGGTTTACTAAGCTAGATGCCAAGTCTGGGTATTGGATGCTCAAACTGTCAGAACCATCATCATTGATGACAACTTTCAATACACCGTTTGGAAGATATTGATACATGAGAATGCCTTTTGGGATTGTGTGTGCTCAGGACATATTCCAACAGAAAATGGAGGAAACGTTCAACAATCTAGAAGGTCTAGGTGTGATTGTGGATGAAATAATAGTATCTGGTAAAGATGACGAGCATGATAGAAACCTTTTATGCATGCTAGAGAGGGCCAGGAAGGAAGGAGTGAAATTCAACCCTGAGAAATGTATATTTGATGCTCACAGTATCCCTTATTTCGGCCATGTCATCACAGCTGAAGGCATAAAGCCGGATCCAAGGAAGGTTCAGGCTATAAAGGAAATGCCATGTCCTACAAGCAAGGAGGAGCTCATGACGTTTTTAGGAATGGTCAATTTCCTATCTTGTTACATTCCAAATCTTTTGACTTTGAACCACTCATTAAGAGAGTTAGGAAAGCAGGATACATTCCAGTGGACAGATGCTCAAAAATCAGAGATGGAGAAGATCAAGGTTTCTATTTGTCAGAACCTAGCTGCATTCGATGCTCAAAGTAAGGAAGTAGAGTTGAAAACAGATGCGTCAAAACATGGCCTCGGGCAGAGCTTTTAACTCACGGACAGATTGTAGCATTTGCCTCAAAAGCATTGAATGAGACAGAACAGCACTACTCACAGATTGAGAAGGAGCTGTATGCAATCATGCTTGGCTGTCGGAAATTTCACCAATACATTTATGGCCGAAAAGTCAAGCTGTACAAGGATCACAAGCCTTTGGAAACCATTCTGTCAAAGCCTTTGTCTCAGGCACCACCAAGGCTGCAAAGGATGATGCTTCAGATACAGCCGTACGATTTGGAGGTTCACTACATTAGAGGCAAAGATATCCCAGTAGCTGATGCCCTGTCAAGACTGCACACATCTGAAGAAAGTGACGATTTTCAAAATGAGATTGAATTTCATGTAAACTCGTTTGTTAAGCACATACCTGTTAGTGATACAAAATGGAGCAAATCCAAAAACAAAATCAGCAAGATCCAGTCATGCAAACCCTCATCAAAGTGATCCAGGAAGGGTGGCCTGTCATCAGAAAGTCTTGTCCAAGACCTGTTATCCCATACTGGAATTTCAGAGAAGAGCTAGCGGTTGTCGATGGCATCATCTTGAAGGCTGACCGAATTGTCATTCCTTTAGCCATCCAGCCAAACATTCTCCAGAAACTGCATGCATCCCACATGGGCATGGAAAAAACCAAACAGAGAGCGTGAACTGTGGTTTTCTGGCCTGGAATGAACCATGAAATAGAAGAGTTTGTAAAGAGCTGCGAATCATGTGGGAAATATGCACCAAACAACCCCAGAGAGTCTTTGCTTTCTACTCCACTACCCCAAGGCCCATGGGAAGCTATCGGTGTAGACCTTTGTCAATTGGAGGGCAGAAACTACCTCATTACCAGTGACTACTATAGCTGGTTCATCAAGATTGACAAGTTGAACTGCACAACTTCGTTGGAAATCATCACCAAACTCAAGTCACATTTTGCTAGATATGGCATACCGTTGAAGATTTGGTCAGACAATGGGCCGCAGTTCTCATCCAGTGAGTTCCTTAGTTTTCTGCAACTGTACAACATCCAGCTCTGTACATCAAGCCCGAACTTCCCACAATCGAATGGACATATAGAAAAGGCAGTAGACATTGCAAAAAGAATCATGCAGAAAGCAGTTGACTCCAATTCGGATCCTAATCTTGGTCTCCTTGAGTACAGGAGTACTCCAATCAGTGGATCTGCATCACCAGCTCAACTGCTCATGAGCAGGACTCAGAGGTCAATTCTACCAACTATCCAGCTGCATCCCAAGGTAATACCTAGAAAAGAGATCATCAGGGTTCATGAAAGAAACCAGTGTAGGCAGAAAACCTACTATGACCAGCATGCAAAAGACTTAGCTATGCTGAGTCCAAACAAAACAGTTTGGATGAAACTGTCAAAAGAAGATAAGCATTGGAAGAAAGGGATAGTTCTGTCAATGCCAGAGCCAAGATCTTATCTAGTACAAACAGAAAACAGAAATACTTACAGACGAAATCGCGTGCATTTGAAGCCTAGATTCACTGCACTGGGGGAAACCAAAATTAACATTCCAAACGAACTTGTAGACTCAGATGAGAGCCAGTCCATTGCACCAGGTCCATTACTTGAGGGTACTGAGTCCCCTGAAAACTAGACGCTACCAGTCCAACTATTGCTACTCCATCAAGGTTTAGAGTTGATGAAAATGCTGATGTTCCAGCCACACCATTTGCAACTCTGAATCCGGTTCCAGTGAACAGTAATAGGAATTCTAATATGAATGGGACTCTATTTGGGCCACACATGTCAAGATATGGAAGGCCCATAAAACCAAGACAGATTTTCGATCTGTGAATAACTAAATGGAACTATGGTTATTTACAATAGTGATTATGATGCTTCAGATGAGTTTTTTTTTTTTTTTTGTTATTTGTTTTTTTTTTATTTTGTATGTGAAGGAAGATGTTGTATGCTTACCTTTGTTATGATATGCTTGTGCTGCCTGTAATGCTCTCATTGTATTGCTTGCTATGTGCTTATGCTTGTTGTTTTGTGTTGCAGGTCAGTTGGCTTCAATAAACTGATTTAAACAAATGTCTCTCATTGAACATAACACTGGCTATCTCAAAATTTGTAGTGGATGGGTTTGGGGAAAAAAGAGTGTGTGGGGGGGGGGGCTAGTTTAACACTCTTGACTCTTAAAAAGTGAACTAGAGCTTTCAATTTCCAATTAAATGAGCCCTCAATGAAGTTTATACAAGCATCCCTTTCATAAGAACCATACATTCCCTTAGGGCATAACTTAGGACTCCTTCCCCTGTGCCCTGGGGGGTTTTATTGACACTGGATTTTTTCTTATCCAACCTTTGAACTATTTTTAACAAAATGTCTATCTCAAAATTTTCACCAGATGGGTTTTGAAAAGGGTTTTCATCAGATTGGTTTTTGAAGGTGTGGGGGGGGGGCTAGCTGCCCTTGGATCTCTTTTGTATATTAATAAGTAAGCTTAAACTTTCAATATCCCATCAAGTGAGCCCTCCCTGAAATTTATTCAAGCATCCCTTTCATATGAACAATATATGCCCCAGGGCATAACCTACAATGCCTGCCCCAGCCCCTGGGGGGTTGTGACAACACCTGAGTTTTTGTTATTTGACTTTTGAGCAATTTTTAACTTAATGGCTATCTCAAAATTTGTATTGGGTGCATTTGGGGAAAAGAGGGCATGGGGGGAGCTAGTTGCCCTCCAATCTCTTTTGACTATAAAAAACTGAACTAGAACTTTCAATTTCCAATCAATGAGCCATCTCTGAAGTTTACCTTAAATTACACTTGCTAGCAATAGCAAGTCCTTTATATGAGCATTCCTTCCATAAGAACCATATATGCCCCAGGGCATAACTTATAATGCTTGCCCCTGAAGACTGTGGGGGGAGTGTCCTGCTCAAACATATAATTTCCAGAACTTTCAACTATGTTGAACAAAATGGCTATATCAAAATTTTGATTGGATGTGTTTGGAGAAATGGTTTTAACAAGATTGACACTAACAAAGGTAAATAAGCTGTAGCCTGGATAAAAACTAAGAGAAAAGAACATCATCTTTGAAGGTTCATAAGGGGCTTAAAATTGTATTTGTAACAAAAACAATTAATACATTCAGAGAGCATAAAAAAGGCATCAAGTGGTATGTTCCCTTTCAATTTGGTCTTTCAAGTGAACTGCTCAATACAGCCTATATCCAAATAATAATAAGGCTACTGTTCATGAATCAGCTATACATGGCAATTTTTCTCACTAGAGGCTGTTTTGATTCTTTGGTAAAATTCTACTTTAACTACTTTTGGCTATCTTGGAATTAGGTTAGAAAAATGAAACTTTCAGTGATGGGTATACAGGCTAAAGTATGTCCCAGGAAAGTATTTTCAAGTATCTACCTCCATTTCTTCTCCCTCTAGAGGTCCCTGACCTTTAAAAATCTTTATGTTATAAAAGTGAAACCTTGCAAAATTAATCTTCTGCTTAAATGAAGTACAAGAAAATCATTTTCAGCTTCACAACTTTGCTCAATCCCAATTTATAATGTTTTAAAGATATGCAAATACATTTCCTAAATTTTGAAAAGAAAAAACTTTGACATGGATTAAAATTCTATTCAAATAACAGGAATTGCATTTTTCAGAACTAAAGCCACAGTAAAAGAAACTGATAACTGAAAATTAAGGTAAAATATTGTTTTTTCAAAATTTCAATCAGAATAGACCTGTCATGTCAGCAAATTTCAGGAACCTCTAGAGGGAGAATGAGTGGAGGTAGGTACTTGGGTAAATTTTTACCAAATCATATTATTGACTTATAAATAAAGTGAATATACCACTTGATGCCTTTTTTATGCTCTTTCCAAATATAATAATCATTTTTGTCAGAAATGAATTTTACCCCCACCTCTATATATACCAATTCATGGTATATATGTGCACATTAGGGGGGGGGGGGTGGCAAATTTTATTTCTGATGTAAATGGGAGGTAAGTTTAAACTTTATCCCTACCACCCCCCCCCCCCCTCCTAATGTACAAATATATACCCTGAATTGGTATATAGGGGAGGGGTAAAATTCATTTCCAACAAAAATGACTTTTATATTTGGAAAGAGCATAAAAATCATATTACTGAGTTACAACTAAAGTGAATATACCACTTGATGCCTTTTTTTATGTTCTTTACAAATATAATAATCATTTTTGTTGGAAATGAATTTTAGCCCCCATCCCTATATATACCAATTCAGGGTATATATTTGCACATTAGGGGGGTGGGGGGAAGTTTAAACTTACCTCTCATTTACATCAGAAACAAAATTACCCCCACCCTGTAATGTGCAAATATATACCCTGAATTGATATATATAGGGGTGGGGGCTAAAATTCATTTCCAACAAAAGTGATTATTATATTCATAAAGAGCATCAAAAAAGCATCAAGTGGTATTTTCACTTTAGTTGTAACTCAATAATATGCTTTGATAAATGTTTACCAAAATTTACTGGTACTTGAAAATACCTTCCTGGGATATACTGTAACCTGTAGACCCATCTCGGAAAGTTTCATTTTCCTAACCTAACCCTTTTCCAAGATAGCTAAAAGTAGATAAAGTAGAATTTTACTAATTCTTTTAAAGGCTCTCAAGGTATATATTGACCTGTAATTTACCCTAGAAATTGTTGAATTGTGAAAGGGCATAAAAAAGGCATCAAGTGATAGGCCTAGCCTATAATCACTTTCATTGTAGCAGAATTATGTTGTAAACTACAAATTTTACCCATATTCTAAAATAGAAACTTAAATATACCTGCCAACAAAATTCTCGAGCACAGAGCTTTTTCCTGCACTTTGACCACCAACCACAGCAATCTGGGGCAAATCCAAGGACATATTCACACCAAGAGCTGCAAAAGCATCTTGCAACCTGTTCACAATTGGAATTAATGTTTCCATCCCTTGATTTCCCGCCATTTTGGTGCCAAATGTTTATGATGGAACCTAACTTATTTCCTAATTTTATTCAAAATTTTCAAAAATCCATAGCCTCCCAATACAAGGCTATATTCTATTTCTTATAAAGGATCGACGGCAAAAATTAATCAATAATTTATTTGCGCCATCTAATTATTTGTATCTATTATTAAATATCTGGTCTTTCAGGCAGGGAGCGTAAGGAAATTAGTGTTAAAACCATAAATTAACAGCTACAAAATCAGCACAGCACTTGAGATTTAAAGCTGTATAAAAGCACTAAGATGTATTTTGTATTCCCCTAGGTAAAGTTCATTTTAGTTGAAGGAGAGAACAATTCTCATTAATCTGATGAAAAGGTAAATATTGAGTAGTTCATATAAATGATCTACGAATAAAGTGAGCATGCCACTGGATGTTATTTTTATGCTCTTTCTGAATTTTCTCGCAAGTTCAGTTTTAAGCCTTTTTTTGGTCCCTTGAAAAATGATAATTTCTGTCTATGTTTTTTTGGTATAAAAAAGGTTAAAACAATGGTTCCAAATTTACTATTTCATTATAAAATCCATTTTGTTAAAGTTATATAATCCGCAAGCACTGATTTGTCACAATTAATTTGGATAAAAAATTCAAAACAATCTTTCCAGTTTTTCATCCGCCATGTTTCTTCTGTCGGCTTTGATATTTTTTGACATAAAGGTGAATTGGCAGTTTTATAGTGGTCTAAAAGAATAAGAAGTAACATGGCGGAATTGTTTTGAATCTTTTTTTATTATTCAACGTAATCTTGACAAATCAATGTTTGTGAATTATACGACTTTTACAAAATGAATTATAATGAAATGTTAAATTTGGAACAAATGTTTTAACCCATTTTTATATCCAAAAATATATAAGGAAATTATCATTTTCGAAGGTCCTAATAGGGCTTAAAACTGAATTCTCAAGAAAAGCGATTATTATATTCAGAAAGAGCATAATAAATTGCATTGAATTGTATGTTCACTTTATTTGTTGGTCAATTATGTGGTCTGCTCAATAGTTACCATTTCTATTGCTTAAAATGTTGCTAACAGGTGCAAAAATTGTATAAAATGTTTATAAGAATCATCCTGTTTTTCCTAACATTAAATCTTTAAAGAAATAATAAACATTCTTCAAACGAAGAGGATTTATCTTAGGAAAAATTTCTTATTCACCACAATGCTCAACAAATCAATATATAGTTTTGAAAGAGACTTTAACGTGATCCATACAATTCCTTGTGTCATAAGAAAAACAGTCTTGATTAGTGTTTCAAAGGTTTCGTGTAAAGGTTTAGTGTATCAAGGTTAGCCGGAATCAAAGGTTTTAAAAGCATAAACAAAGATATGATGAGATCTCTCCACTAAAAGAAATAAAATAGACAGATGATGTCATCGAAAGAACATTATTTATTAGATCAAGTTGCGTGCAATCAAGGTTGAAGAAAAATTCTTGTTCTGGACCTTTGATTTTCTTCACCTGCGATATCAGCGTGTTCAACTATTTGATAACCCTAGTAACCACATTCTTTCTTCTTCAACAGCGACGTAATTTGCGAAGGGACAAGGGGGGGGGGCAACTGCCCCTCCTAGAAATCGGTTTGCCGATAAAGTACTTTTACAGTGCTGAATAGTACCTTTATAATACCAAATGGCTTATTTTTTAGTTTTTACTCTCATTTTCACTTGATTTGGGAAAACTAACTCTAACTTCACCCCCCCCCCCCCCAGGATCTTAAGAAACTACGCCACTGTTTTCTTCAAACAAGTTTCCAGGGAAATATCTTGGAAATTAATTTCAAGGAAAATTACCACTAATTATTGTCTTTATTGATGATGCTCCTGTTACTATCTACAGCAAACTGACACTCTAGACCAACAACTCCAAACTTCTCGGACCCGTCTTCTAATGTGAAAATCACACTCTTTTACATAATTATTCTTGATTATCTTTTGTGGTCTATATTTGATCAGATAAAGATAAACCGCCAATCTGACAAAAGTTTACGGATAACCAGATAAACCAGAAGTGTTGAAAAATTAGTTTCCGACCAAAGTGAAATGAAATCCCTTCTTACGTGCTACCTCCAAAATAACAATGTAAAACTTAAGCCTTCTTTTTTATTGTTTATGATGACATTTCTGTACCGTTATAACAGCGTTTTACAAATGTATGTTTTAATTATTCAGCCGTATAAAGGTAAATATACGCAGATAACTCAAATTCGAAATTGAGAACGACAGTGATTTTCGAGAAGAAGATGAATTTGATGCAAGTATTTAAACGAAATTTAACTATTTGAAGCAACTTGTTTGTAGCTTGGTGATACATGATTCCTGCAAATCATTTTCTTGCGAAAAAGGAAATAATCCAACCAATCATTTGTCTACGTTTTAGCTGTACTACAGTATTTTGTTTTCATGCAAAATAATCCATTTCTTTTCTCCAATGACAACTGCGAATTATGGAAATGGCTTTCCTAGAAGTCGCGACTCAAAATTGGCTGCAGCTGAAAGTGAACTGTTATAGTTGAATTTTTTCGTACCTTAATGATTCGAATTCTAAAAATTAGATTGATTGGTAGACTGAACATGGTTTTGCACCTAATGTTTGACATATTATTATCATTATCATTGCTTGCCCGTTCCCCTTAAAAAGCCAAAGAAATTTATCGGATAGGGACTAGCCTTATGCGAGTTTCGTTAAAAATTTGGCAGTGTCTACTTATAAAGTCATCTAATTTGTCACGATCTTTTCAATATGTAGATACTCATTATGTTGGAAGCTACGAAATAGTCAATTTAGGTCTATAATGGTCTATAATAGAACTTGTGATAAAAAAAAATCATGAGATAGCCCAAGCAAAGATATGATAATGACTCTCTCCAAATATGAATCGAAACCAAGAGTGTCGCCATTGAAAATACTTCTAAGGTAGTCTTGGGGGGGGGGGGAGGGGGAATATTAAAAGTTGAGTTTGATCATTTGCAAATCCATCAACTTTGATTGTTTTAATTATGATAGTTGATCATAACTAGATTGTCTACATTATCGGGGGTGTATATTTCATTGGGCTGGTGGGGCCGGGGCCAGTTTCTCTCTTCAAACCCTGTTTTTGCACCAGATTTGATTTGCCCTCTCTAACAGTTTGAGGCATAAATAATTTTTATAATGCATAACATACAAATTGCCTGTCTCTCGTGTTTCTTAATTGTTATTAATTAAAAAAAAAAATTCCACAAAATAATTTTTTCAAAGAAAAGTAAAGAACTCCATTAAACAAAAAATGAGCAAAAATAAAATCAAATAATCTACCAAGCTCGAAACTACCACAAATCAGCATCGATAAATAAATGAAACCCAAAACGAACAGAAATTACAAAAAATAACCGAGTCAAACTCAAAACGAGCAGAATTTAACATAAGTTGAGCGCAAAACCCCTATGCTTTCTCAAGACCAGAACAAAATTTGCACTTTACTGAAAAAATATAATTGTTTTTACTTTTATAACTTTAATAAATCAAATAATTTTAACATTTTGATAACCATATATCAGTATACGTATATTAAACTGACGATGCACATTCATTTGTATTTTTTTCAGTAAAGTGCAAATTTTTTTCTGGCCTTGGGAAGGTATAGGGGTTTTGCGCCCAACTTATGTTAATTTCTGCTCGTTTTGAGTTTGACTCTGTTATTTTTTGTAATTTCTGTTCGTTTTGGGTTTCATTTATTTATCGATGCTGGTTTGTGGTAGTTTCGAGCTTGGTAGATTATTTGATTATATTTTTGCTCATTTTTTGTTTAATGAAGTTCTTTACTTTTCTTTGAAAAACTTATTTTGTGGAAAAAGTTTTTTTAATTAATTTCTGTTCGTTTTATATTGACATAGTCTTTTCAGGGAAAAAGAAAATAACACTTTAAATCTTTTCGTTTTTTAAGACTTTATAGTTTGGCCTGCTATTTGTATGCTGGAGAAAAATTTTCAGCAATTTTTAACAACATACACCATTTTGAAAATCTGGACACAAATAGTACTGTTTAACTTAGTTTCATACCTCCTCTAGTGGACCTGAAATGGAAAACGTGATACCATTGGCAAAAAAATCTGTTTACTCTCTTTGATAGCTTGGATACACTTACACTATTTTGATTTGGTTAAATTTTAAGAGCAGAAGTAGCCTCGACAGTTTGAACATAATACCCTCAGTCGTTCTTGGGATACTGCTGAGATGCCTTATTGGGAATTGGCATTATCAAAGTGCATTTTGATTTAATCTCAAGGCAACATTTAGTTTTGAAACATAATGGGCAAATGGGAGGGAGAAGGTTTGTATAAAAACCTCCTCAAAAACATATTTTCTATCTGGAAATCAACTAAAGTTGCCCTCCAATCACTTTCGACTATTAAAAAGGGTACTAGCCCTTTGAATTTCCAATCGAATGAGCCTGTTTTGAAGTTTCTACGACAGCGCCTTCTATAAAAACCTTAAATGTCCCCAGGGCATAACTTAAAACCCTTGCCCTGAGGGTTGTGAGGGAGTGTCCTGCTCAAAAACATATTTTCTATCTGGAAAACAACTACGCTGAACAAAATGACTATCTCAAAATTTTGATTGGATGTGTTTGGGGGAATGATGGGTGTTGGGGGGGGGGGCTAGTTGCCCTCCAATCACTTTTGACTATTAAAAAGATACTAGCCCTTTGAATTTTAAATCGAATGAGCTTTTATTGAAGTTTATACGACAACGTCTTCTTTAAAAACCTTATATACCCCCCGGGCATAACTTAAAACCCTTGCCCTGAGGGATATGGGGAAGTGTCCTCCACAAAAACATATTTTCTATTTCAAGTGTGCTGAACAAAATATCAAGTGTGCTGAACAAAATGGCTATCTCAAAATTTTCATTGGATGTAGTTGGGGGAATGATGGGCGTGGGAAGGGGGGGCTAGTTGCCCTCCAATCACTTTCGAATATTAAAAAGGGTACTAGCCCTTTGAATTTCCAATCGAGTGAGCCTGTTTTGAAGTTTCTACGACAAAGCCTTCTATAAAAACCTTATATGCCCCCAGGCCATAACTTATTACCCTTGCCCTGAGGGTTGTGAGGGAGTGTCCTCCTCAAATATGTTTTCTATTTTGAAATCAACTACCCTGAACAATATGGCTATCTCAAAATTTTTATTGGATGTGTTTGGGGGAATGTGTTTGGGGGGGCTAGTTGACCTCCAATCACTTTCGACTATCAAAAAGGGCACTAGCCCTTTGAATTTCCAGTCGAATGAGCTTTTATTGAAGTTTCTACGACAACGTCTTCTTTAAAAACCTTATATACCCCCAGGGCATAACTTAAAACCCTTGCCCTGAGGGATGTGGGGGAGTGTCCTTCTCAAAAACATATTTTCTATCGGGAAATCAAGTACGCGGAACAAAATGGCTATCTCAAAATTTTGATTGGATACTTTTGGGGGGATGAAGGGCGTAAGGGGCTAGTTGCCCTCCAATCATTTTCGACTATTAAAAAGGGTACTAGCCCTTTGAATTTCCAATCGAATGAGCCTGTTTTGAAGTTTCTACGACAACGCCTTCTATAAAAACCTTATATGCCCCCAGGCCATAGCTTAAAACCCTTGCCTCGATGGTTGTGGGGGAGTGTCTTCCTCAAAACATATTTTCTATCCGGAAATCAAGTACGCTGAACAAAATGGCTATCTCAAAATTTTGATTGGATGTGTTTGGGGGAATGATGGGCGTGGAGGGGGGCTAGTTGCCCTCCAATCACTTTCGACTATTAAAAAGGTTACTAGCCCTTTGAATTTCCAATCGAATGAGCCTGTTTTGAATTTTCTACGACAACGCCTTCTATAAAAACCTTATATGCCCCCAGGCCATAACTTAAAACCCTTGCCCTGAGGGTTGTGAGGGAGTGTCCTCCTCAAAATCATATTTTCTATCTGGAAAACAACTACGCTGAACAAAATGGCTACCTCAAAATTTTGATGTGATGTGTTTGGGGGAATGATGGGCGTGGGGGGGGGAAGCTAGTTGCCCTCCGATCACTTTCGACTATTAAAATGGGCACTAGCCCTTTGAATTTCGAATTGAATGAGCCTGTTTTGAAGTTTCTATGACAGCGCCTTCTATAAAAACCTTATATGCCCTCAGGGCATAACTTAAAACCCTTGCCCTGAGAGTTGTGGGGGAATGTCCTCCTCAAAAACATATTTTCTATCTGGAAATCAACTACGCTGAACAAAATGGCTATCTCATAATTTTGGTTGGATGTGTTTTTGGGAAAGATGGGTGTTGGGGGGGCTAGTTGCCCTCCAATCGCTTTCGACTATTAAAAAGGTACTAGCCCTTTGAATTTCCAATCAAATGAGCCTGTTTTAAAGTTTCTACGACAACGCCTTCTATAAAAGCCTTATATGCCCCCAGGGCATAACTTAAAACCCTTGCCCTGAGGGTTGTGGGGGAGTGTCCTCCTCAAAACCTATTTTCAATCTGGAAATCAAATACGCTGAACAAAATGGCTTTCTCAAATTTTGATTGGATGTATTTGGGGGAATGATGGGCGTGGGGGGGGGAGTTAGTTGCCCTCCAATCACTTTCGACTATCAAAAAGGGTACTAGCCCTTGGAATTTCCAATCAAATGAGCCTGCTTTGAAGTTTCTACGACAACGCCTTCTATAAAAACCTTATATGCCCCCAGGGCATAACTTAAAACCCTTGCCCTGAGGGTTGTGGGGGAGTGTCCTCCTCAAAAACCTATTTTCAATCTGGAAATCAAATACGCTGAACAAAATGGCTATCTCAAAATTTTGGTTGGATATGTTTGGGGGAATGATGGGCGTGGGGGGGGGAGTTAGTTGCCCTCCAATCACTTTCGACTATTAAAAAGGGCACTAGCCACTCCAATTTCTAATCGAATGAGTCCTTTTTGAAGTTTCTACACGATTCCTTCGATACGAAGTGCCCGGGTATGAAAAAAAAAGAAAAAAAAAAAGAAAAAAAAAAGAAAGAAAACAACACATTGTGCCCACATCGTTCTTTACTTAGGCAGTGCTAGTGCGCTGCCTATGATTCTACTTCTTATCCTTCTTGTTTTTATTTTTATTATTTTTAATTCTTAGTCTTAACTTGTTATTCTTTTTCTTAAAGGTTATAATTCTTTATTTTACGTCTGTTGGATTTTATTACTTCGTCTCTTTTTAGGCTGTTTATTGAAAAGTGAGTTTGTCCCCTTATTTATTCTATGAATTTCCGCCAGTGTTGATCATTAAATACATATTGAAAAATCATTTAGATTGAGCTAGTAGCAATAACTTGGATTATTATCAGTTTCTCAACACTTTCTTCACCTTCTGCTAACTTACCATCTGATACTTTACCTTGTGTGGCTGTCCTTTTGCTAGAATTCAACTTCGACTTCCGTTAGTAATTGATTGTGAGTGCCTTACTGTTGTTTTTAATCGATTTCGAAGCGCAAAATCTTTTTATAGCTTTATTTTATTTCGAAAAAAAATTATTCTTGAATAAACAACGAAATGTGCCGTATTTTTTTCTTTATAAAAAGAGGTTAAGTTCTGGAAATCTTTTTTCTGTTTCCTTCACCTCAACAATTAAAGGTGTAAAGCGAGAGGCCTGCAATAGATTGGGATGGAGGAGAGCCGTGCATTGCTTTGTTGACCTCAAGTGACTTGGGGCTGCAGAGAGTTGTTAGTAGTAGTATTAGCAGTGACGACAGGAGATTTTGGAGCGAAAATGAGCCAAAAACCAAATAAAAACATTAAAGGGTAAAACTGTAAAGTGTAAGCTGATCTTCAGCCTAGAGTTTTGGTTGCGCTTTCTAGTTAAATTTACATGGAATCCAAAATTTATCAGCCTGTACCTTCAAATAACCACTTTTTTAGGCTTCTGAAGCGTTTTCTCTGTACCATTTTCCTTTTCGGCAAATAGACTTGGGTCTTGGTTTGAAATTTCAAGAATATGCTCAAACTTTTAACAATTTGATTAGTTCGAGTTGGCAAAGTAGAGCCCAGCTGACGACAAATGGTGACAAAAGTTTATTCTGCATATAAACTCTTTGAACTTAAGAACCTAGAATCAATAACAAAATATTGGTTGTCAAAAAGACCGTATCTAGGGTGTTTACCGGGTTTTAAGCCCCCCCCCCCCCGTCGAAATCGCTCTGTCCTAATTTGGTTACAGCTTTAATGATATTTTCAATTAAATGAGCACTCGTCTTCCATGGTTGTTGCTGCTTTTTAGGAAAGTTGCCTTATAAATGTTAGTTCTTTCGAACTCTATTGATAATATAGTGACTAAAATTACTTGTTTTACCAGCTCAGTTACCGTAATGAGCGAATACTGCTACTCTGTAAATATCTGTATTAACCTAGGGCTAGTGTTGAAAACAATTCTTTTACCAATGGTTATTCAATTTGACTCTTAAAAAGAGCAGTCTGGTTAACAGAACGTCTGCTGACTAGAGCGTCTAATTAACAGTCCAAGAGCGTCTGATTAACAGTCTGATGACGCCTCTCGAAGTTTATATGAACACGCCTTCTATAAAATAAACTTATATGCCCCCAGGGAATATAAGGTTTCGAAAAAATTGTTTATGCTTTATTACTTGCGCCTATTTACTTTTTTACTTAAGGTACGGCTATGACCTTTTTTCAACCGATTAAAAATGGCCAAAAAATTTATTAAATTGAACAGGACTAAGTTATTCTTTAAAATAATAGTTTAAATCTCTTAAAGATAAATTCTATCTGTGTCTACAGTCATCTAAGATTGAAATTAAGGGTATTAAAAGGTCAATTAGGTTTTAAATTTTATCCTCCGAAATTTAAAGTCCATTTT
This sequence comes from Artemia sinica, assembly GCA_027921565.1. Lineage (NCBI taxonomy): Eukaryota > Metazoa > Arthropoda > Branchiopoda > Anostraca > Artemiidae > Artemia > Artemia sinica. The sequence continues at coordinate 2,959,484 of CM051271.1, read as the reverse complement.
CATGGGGGGTTTTCATGCAAAATATAGATGCTAGTGATTTTATCTTAACTAGAAAAGAAGATAATTGCGGTTCAATTATGACTAATATATCGTCTCTCAGCTTATGTTTACTAATCAGTCACAGCTAACCATTTAAGACAAGGTCAAACCAAGGTCAAGACACAGGCGGTAGCTGCTTCATCTTGCCCTGTGTAAAGTTTTCTTTGGTCACTTTCCAATAAATTCAGAATAAAAAAAAACAAACTTATTTTAGTTTATTGAAATTTCGATTTCAATTATAGGCCGAATTTACTGCGATTTAGCTTTTAAATAGAGAGGAGGGTCCTTGAGATTAATTTCTGAATTGTAATCTTTTGATAGGTAAGTGTTTTTTTTTAAACATAGAAGCAATAACTTCCTCTGATTTGTCGTCATGTGCTCCATGAAGATTATCAATTGTTACGATCAAACAGTTCATGGTAGCGAATTTGAAGTAAGGAGCGACTCGGCCCAATAGTAACCGAAACTCTAAAAAAAGGAATTTTAAGGCAATTATTACGTCAAAATAGTGAGCTTTATAATGTTGATTCCAAAAAGTTAAAATCCTTTAAGTTTACCCGTGCCCCAGCCATTTAAACATTTGCCTCTCAATTACTTTGGACTATCTGTCTTGACTTTTCTCTGTCCTACAGTTACCCAGCCCAGTCTTGACGCAACCTATACAACCTATTGTAAAATAATTGACAACTTCAATTCAAAATCAACTCGACCGAGTCCGTTGATTTTGAATTGAAGTTATCAAGTATTTTACAATAGGTTGTATAGGTTGCGTCAAGACTGGGCTGGGTAACTGTAGGACAGAGAAAAGTCAAGACAGATAGTCCAAAGTAATTGAGAGGCAAATGTTTAAATGGCTGGGGCACGGGTAAATGGCAGGAGTATGCATGACTCTCTTATTGGACACATACTTGTCAGGTTAGTTTTTGGAAAGGCATGCCTGCCTAGAGTCTTAGGCATGCTGATCAAGAATTCAAAAAGAGTCAAACAAGGCACACCCGCCTATGGTCTTAAGAAGAATTTAAAATTGACATAGGACCATAAATTTGCTTGAAATAACAGGCAAACAATCGTTTAAAGCCATCTTTATCTACCAAAACTGTATACTTTGGTGTATACTTGTAAACTTTGGTGTTGTATACCAAAAACTACGAGCTTGAAAAATTTTGCCTGATTTCCGAAAAAAGTGGGAAACACTCCCCAGAATGTCGAGTTAGCTTAATGAAAACCAACAGCATCAGATTCAGCATATCAGATAACCCTACCGTAGAGGCTTCAAGCTAATATCTACAAAAATGTGGATTTTTATATATTTTGCCAGGAGAAAGATCATGGATGCATGTTTATTTGTTGTTGTTGTTTTTCTAGAAGTGATCGTATCGATTCCTAGAAGATCGGGAGAGGGCTCATTCGAATGGAAATTAGAATTTCTAGTGCTGTTCTTGATTGACCAAAAAGATTAGATGGCAAATAGTAACCCTTCCGCGCTCCTTCTTTCCTCAAAGATATCTGATCGAAATTTCGCCCTATCGAAGAATGCCATTTGGATAAGCATAGTTCAAAGGTCCAATAACTATGCCTCTGGGGATCACATGAGCCCCACGTTTCCTCAAAATGGCTGCAAATTTTGGAATTTGCCCGTTGTTTACATATAGTATTTTTGTTGGCAAATATACGAAAATTTTTCGGGGGGAGTTTTTTTGCGGGCTGGCAAAAGAAGAAAAGACATCGTATCAAAAAAAAATATACCTAGAAGCAAATCAGTGTTGACAAAGGCATTTTAAATCATTTTATTGTCATTCTATTTTTATTGCTTTAGTTGAAGTGTTAGGTTAAAATTAAGTAAGAACATCAGTCATTTATAAATCTTAACTTCTTTATTAACCTGGTTGACTCTGATATGGTTTTGGCATCAATTGAACTTCAGCTTCACACAGCCACCTAAGGAATACATTGGGTATGGTAATTATGTACACTGTCTTATGACTGATGGAATTCCTTTTGCTGGTGAAAAACAAACAATTTGACATAGATGACTTGATGGGAAGATCTATGTGACAAGTATAGATAATCAAGGTATGGTCATCATACACAGGGTGGGTTGCAAAAAAGGGACACAGGCAAAGGCTCAATTATTTCAATAGAAATGATTGTATCCTTTCCTTTTTTCGGTTAGTTACAGAAAAGACGTGTAAGTTTTATCTGGCACTAAAATTAACGACTCCGAGCAGTTTTCGGTGGAAGATAGGACAAAGATTTAGGAACTGTATCTTGCAACGGACTCACCTACTCTTGTTCCCAGGCATTTTTAACGCGAATGTCCTGGGAAGAATATTCCTCGTCTCCACATAATCACACATTTGAAAGCAAAGTTTAAAAATACTTTAAGCGTGGTTAGCAATAACAAAGATCATTGTGGCCCTAAATTCACAGCAAGAACGCTGGCTTATGTTCAAGACATCAGGTACTAACTATAGCGCAAGTCCTGCAGACGGCTTTCACAGCAAGTGAGTATTTCTAGCAGATCCGAAGCGGTTTGAAACTATTTCTCTACAAAGTGCAGATTCTTCAAACACAAATTCAAGCTAACTAGATTGACCTCTACGAGTTTGACCAGACGATAAACGAGCGTATTGAGAACGGTAATTTTCTCCCATAACCATATTAACCTGGTATGAAGGCAACTCGGACACGATTGATGAGCTGAAAGAAAGCATCAAAATTAAGTCAGATAATACCGAATGGCATATTGCAAAGAGTCCTGAGCAGCTTCAATGTCCTAATGGCTAATGGCTAACGTGTATTTCAAGCCAAAATGTGGCCATGTACGCAAAAAACATACAAGATTAACAAATTACAGCACTCGTCACAACAATAAAGAAAAAAAAATAAAATAAAAACTACTCTCTTCTTTTTGAAAAATACTAATCAAAATATCTATCCACTAGACAAATAAAGCGTGACGACGTCTTTTCAAGGCATCAGGAAGCAGCACTCCAACATTCCCAAATAAATTTTCCCTTACCCCAAAAAGACCTCGACAACGACTCAGACAATGCTCCAAATTCTCCTCCTTTTCTTGGCAAAGAAAGCAAGCAAACCTGCCGTCCGGGACAATTTTCCTCCTCTCAAAAACTTTCAATCTCGAACGAATCGGAAGGCAATTAGGTCGTAGCTGCATCCAATATGTAAGGTATCTAGACGGTAAATTTAACTTAAAGTAAAATTCCTGACCATATTTTATCTTAACCTCTTTATAATTCCTTGAAGTTTCCGAATTCTTAATCTCCTCACCCCATTTCTGTATCGTCTGGTCCTCCAGCACCCGCTTGATTTCCTTGTCCAACTGTAATTGTTGACTAGTTGGTCCAAGACCATCATTCCATGCGAAAGAAAAACCTGTCTATCCAGTACCTCTTTAACTTTAAAAGGCCTTGATCTTTTCCTATGTAGCTGAAGTAACTCATCATATGCAGCCTTCAGTAGCCTATCACTGGGTAACTGTACAACCCTTAGCCAAAATTTGATCATTTGGACAGTCCTATAACTTTTAAGAGACCACAGTTTAAGGTCTCCATTAAGAAACTGGGTATGGGTCATTCTATGCAACCCGTACAATCTCTTAAAATAACCTAGCTGAACGCTTTCTAACTGGGCAGCTTTCTCATGTCCCCAGATCTCTGCCCCGTAATGGAGAATCGGCATAATATTAGATAAAAAAAAACCTCTTATGCAAAGAAAAATTCTTTATTCCACTAATTTTATCCCTGAAAAGTGAAAATGTTGCAGCTCTTCCCCTATTTAACACTTTTTTAATATGAGAACTCCATCCACCATTACTTTGGAAAATATAACCAAGATACTTTTTTTCAACTACTTTTATTTTTTGTCCTCCAAATACAAATATATTATCTATTTTTTCTTTCCTTTTACCGAAAACAACCACTTTAGTGTTCATAACGTTAAGCTGTAACCTTTTCACTTGTAAATATTCCTCAATTAAATCAAGTAATATCTGAAGCTCCCTTACCGACTTCGCCACCAATGCAGTGTCTTGCGCAAATAATAACACCGAAAAAATAATTTTTCCAAGACACAGCTTTGGAGCCCATTTTTTTCAAGAAATTCCACCATATCATTCAAAAACAAACCGAACAGTCTCGAGAACATGATGCTGCCCTGCTTCACTCTTTTCTTAAGGTCAAATAGCCTGGAAAATCCTGAACCTGCAACCCTGACCATAGACTTAGTCCCAGAATACGTACCAACAAATAAACGAATAAAACTTAAAGGTAGACCTACATCTCTTAAACACTTTTCAAGGAGAACTCTATCTGCATTGTCGAATGCCTTTCTTAAGTCTAGAAACACAACATACAGCTTATTTCTACGTGATCCATGCTTCTCTATCAGTGTACTTAACACAAATGCTCTATCCGACGTACTATACCTTTTCCTGAAACCCCCTGCTCCTCTTTAATTACCCCATAACCCTCCAACCTAAAATTTTACCTAAAATTTTACTAAGTTTACCATGAGTTTACCATAACCTAAAATTTTACTAAGTGCAGGCGCTAATGCTATCAACCTATAGCTATCATGATCACTAGGACTACCTTTCTTAAATTGAGGTACTATTATCGATACTTTCCATAGGGAAGGCCATACACCACTACTTATAATTCTATTAAAAATATTCACTAAAACTAGCAAAAAAACACCAAGAAACATCTTTAACATAACTGCTGGTATACCACTATTCCTGGCCCTGATCCTCCCTTCATCTTCTTAACTACTTTCCTAACTTCATCTGAGGTTACCTCCTTCACTAACTCATAATCTTTTTCTTTCATCGGAAACTGCGGAGCAACACTTGATTCTACACTATCAAGGCCACTAGAATCATCATCTATACTCTCAAGAAAACTAGGCCAAGTATCAGCTTCAGGGATTTGTAATTGGCTTTTTCCTTGTCTATTCTCCTGCCTTATTCCTGACCAAAATTGCTTTGTATCCCCTACCATATAAGCCTTCTCTATCTCTTTCTGTTCCTCTCTAATTTTCTCCCATTTTTTCCTCCGTTTAAGCCTATTATATTCCCTTCTTCTTTCCTTAAACCGTAAAAACAAACTCTGCCTTTCTTCCTCTACAAAGCAAGCATTTACCAAATCTAATAACTCCTCCAACAATTTTTTAAAGAACTACATTCATCATCAAAAAAACTATTTTTCCTTTTCATATTTGGTTTCTCTGACACACGAGCACACTCATAAATCACAAAACCAAAATCTTCCAAAATTTCATTTATATCTCTTGTTTCATCATGCAGACTCTCAACTTTCTCAATTATTTCAGGCCTCAGAAACTCCTCATTCATCAACTCCAGTTCACCTTTAAAAACTTCACTCTTTACTCTTTATTCACTCTTTAAAAACTTCCCTGAAAAACAAAGATCCTTTGTAGCCCTACTAGTAGGACTATCACCTTTTTTATTCCTTGGAACTCCTCTTCCAAGGCAAAGCTTATTCTCAACTGGTAAGTGGTCAGAGCCTACGACCCTAAGAACCTCAACATCAACTGTCAGGCCCATGAGGTCAATACCAACCAAAACATAATCAATTACACTAGGGTTTGTCCCCGACAGACAGGTAAACTCATCCTCCTCCCCATCCTTCCCGAATCTTCCATTTCCAATCGCTAATGCATTATCTGAACACAGTTCCAGAAGCCTTTTATCCCAACAATTAACCCTTCTTTCAATATCTTTGCTCCTTCTAGATGTCTTATAAATATCAGGTATCAGGTCCGGCGCATCAACAAATGAAACTTGATTAATCTCCTTACATATTCCCGTTTAAGCATTAAAGTCCCCCACCACCAAAATATAATCCTTATCAAAACGTGATCGCAATTGCCTAAGCTCCTCCTCTAATAAATCCCATTTCACTTCTACTATATACGAACTATTCTGGGGGGCAATATACACGGCACCTAAAGTCAAACTTTTACCACTAACAAGATGAATCTGAACCCATATAATATTCTCCGATACACAAGAAATTCGAGAATGTTTACGGAATCGACCTTGCTTAATTAAAAACAAAATACCTCCATAATATCTCATATTCTTTGCTGGTTTACGCGCCACATTTTCTACCCAGTATCCTTCAAAATAAGGCACTGTATCGTCACTATGCCATGACTCCACAAGAGCAATAATATCAACACCACCTAGGTCCTTCAGTACTTGTTCAACCTTATTTCTCACACCCTGGACATTCCATGTGATTACTCGCATAGGGTGAACATGGCCACATTGTCCCTATTCACTTAGAACAAGCTAGTCATGTGACGGCAGGACAAAGGGCGTTTCTGGCTCATCAGGTAAGTATGAAAGTCTATAATAATCTTTTGATGACGCAGCTCTGGTGCTCCTCGACTGACCTCTGTAGCTCTTCCGCCACCAGATCTAGAGTCCTTTCTTGCAACATTACGGAAATCAATACGATTTAGATCGTCCGGGCTTATGACCTCCCAGGCTATTCGCTTTTCAGTGTTTTTCGCAACTATTTGTGAATTCCGGACAGGACGCGGAGCACCCTTCGAGAAATGCAGTTTCGGATCACGTATGTGAAATTCGATCACCGTCTCGATATCACTCTCGGCTTGATTATCACTCTCAGAGGTTTCAGACCCCACTCTACCAGAGACGGAAATGTCAATTTTTTCGCTAGCCGGTTCTTTAGCTAGTTCGACTTCTCTTATTTCTGCTGACCCGTTTTGAGGAGCCCCTGTTTTTTCACTATACTGGAGCTGGTGGTTACTTCCTTAACACATTCCGAAGGAAAGTCATAAACAAACACTCTGCCGTCGATGTATAACTTTTCTCTCCTAAGTCTAGCTTGGTGGTGTTTCGACATAGCGAACTCTAAGACCGGTTTAAGGTTTTTACGGGCTTCCCTTTGCCTGGCACTATAATCAGGGGCAGCCGACAACCCACTCCTCTTCAAAAGGGGATTAGAGTTAAGAATTATCCCGGGAAATTCAACAGAGTTCATCTTTAGTAAGACTGGTCCTGCACGCATTCTGAACACGTCTTTGACGGCACAACGGTTCAGATTTAAATCTAGTATAAACCTATTAAGAACCATAAATATTTCTTGCTTCAGCGTATATATAGCAGGATTAATAGGTTCGAAGTTATATAGGACAACATTACATCTTCTCATTTCTTCATCAAATGCGTCAGCCCGCATGGTAGCTGCTCGTAAATTCTTCCGAAGTATCTCAATTTCTCCTTTCATCTCTTCACAAGCTTCGGCATTGTCAGATAGTTTTTGGTTCAAAGAAGAAAACTGGCTTTCAACTGATGTAAAAACTAAAACTTCCGGCAAAGTCTTTTCAGTAGTCTCCATTAATCGTGGTATCAGATCTAGCTTGACATTAATTTCCTGTAAAAACTGAGCACTGGCTGTGCCCTCGGGCATAGCCTCAGTTAAAGCTATAGTCGCTACGTTTGAGTTATTCATTTTTCAAAAATTTCAGTCCTCCATCACACTGCTTACGTATTCCTGCTTCAGTAATCCAAATCACGATCAATAATCATATATAAATAACAGTCCAGAGTCATTATCACAAGAGTCTAAATTCTATTTCTTATTTCATTTGCAAGCAACGCTGAATGAAAACAGATTTTCATTCAGCGAAATGATTCATACTTATTTCCAAAATGTCACATTAAATACCAATTGCATAGTTAAGTATCTTGTTTCAAGGTTATCCGTATGAAAAAATATATAAATAAAAATCCTCTATTACAGATTTAAATTTCAAGACATACACACTGCTTACGTATTTCTGCTTCAGTAATCCAAATCACGATCAATAATCATATATAAATAACAGTCCAGAGTCATTATCACAATGTGCTGCCAGGTGCCTTGGTCTAACCGGTTATAAATTATCAATCATTCTTACAAAAGATTCATCCGTTTGAAAATGTTTTTTGAAAATAAAACTAAATAATACGACTCTTTAGTTTTGTCCCTCTTTCTACGGCCAACGCTATATACTTGATGCACCGTATATACTAAAAGTACATATAACGTCTAGACTCATGTTATTAATCACAAAGAAGCCTAAGTAGATTACGAACACCAGCTTAAACAGAATAGATAATGAAAATGAAGCAAATATATGAATACATTTTCATTGGATACTTTTAAGGTACTCGGAAATACAATGTCTTGAGATGGAGACGGGCTTAGTTGGGCTGCCTTTTTTGCTGCTTGAAATATTTCACTTTTTACATATCTAATATCATGATGAGACATTGCCATTTGCTTTCATAGGGAAAATTAAATCCCCCGATTATTATCTATTCGTTTTAAATTATATTAGTACGACCTGTTCTATTTCACCAAATAATGGGAATATTTTGCCCACTAAGCTTGTTATTAGAGCTCCATTGATGCTTAAATAACTTTTTTTGTGGGGGGGGGGGGGGACCTGGACTTGAATAAAGATATCTTCGTATTCATACCTTATATATAAAAATACCTTTTCAAGAGAAGGGAAAACTAATGTTGAGAGTTTCCAATTATCTAAGAATAGCTATAATCCATGAGAAAAACTTAGAAACTGTTTTTTATAGATGTACTAATTTAAAGGGTAAAAGACAACAGTTCAAGATTTGTAAAGTGGCACTCAACCAGTGGTCTCTGTCTTGGAGTCTGTTCCAAACCTAAGTTACAAATAGTCAACTCAATTTTGAGCTCTGTATAAGGTCAAAATCCAAAAACCATTAGCCTGTGTAAACAATAACTAACGTCTATCTTATGAATGGCTATAAGTTTAACAATGCTGAACACTGTTTTAAGACACGATCCAAAAACTAGCAGCTAAGGTATACGGTGCGCAGGTGTAAACAAGGATAATCAATGATTAATTTTATCGATACAGAATAATACAGAGCTCTGGGGCTGAAATTCATCATCAGTTAAAGATCTTAAGCATCAAGATTGCAGTCTAAGAAAGTTATTTTGATTGGCACTTACACTAAATTACACTTAACTATAATAAACTATGCGATTTGTCGTGCGTCTGTTCTAGGATGCACTCATTTTGCTAGAGCAGGCTATTTGTAATAGATTTTAGAAAACTCTAAAATGATTTTCGGTATAATTATTAAACTTTTTTTAAAAATAATTTAGGACCAATGGTCTGTTTAGGATCAAAGTAATCCAGGTAGTTTGATTTTGCTCCAAGAACCACTGATAGGTATAAAATTATTCTGAATGTGCCATAGAGTCCAACTCCTATTGCTCCTTTCATGATTACTAATCTATATCACTTCTTCATGGCTATACCCTTTCTATAATGATTCTGTTCCTCCTTCCATTATCGGAGGATCTGTCGCTTTTCCTTCAGGTGAGGTAGGAAAGAGGAAGATATAATAAGACTCATGGGGTGGTCTAGTATTGTTCCTTGGAAAATCATAGGGCCTTAGGAATTCCATTTAGGAAAATAAGTTAACGTGTACTCTTGGGAAAGACAAACAAGGTAGAAATTCCAAGCTTTAGCGTTCAAATGGTACAATGCATATAATACTAACTTGTAGAATATTTTAACACAATATATTTTCAAGGCGTGAAAAACACAATTATTTTAATAAATATTAGTGCCATTAACCGTCAAAGAGACGAGAAAAAAGATTAAAATTTCCCATGAGCCTCATTTTGCCTTCCTGTAGACATTCCTACACACATTTAATTGTTATTTGGGGCAATCAGTTAACATCTGCTCTTGGGAGAGGCAAGCTGAGTCGTAATTCTAAGCTTTAGCTTCCAAATGGTACTAGGTTTATCATATTATTTTGTAGAGTGTTTTTGACACGATACTATTTTGAGTTATGATAGACACTTTGAATTTATAATATATTAGTCCGATTAACCGTTAAAGAAACAAGGAAAAATGTTGAATATTCCCACAAGCCCCATTGTGCCTTTCTATGTACATTTGATTATTATTTAGAAAAATCAGATGACATGCACTTTTGGAGAGATAATTCTAAGTTTTAGCCTAAATAATTCTAAGTAAATGGTGCAAGGTCTATTATAATATTTTGTAAAGTGTGTTTAGCATAATATATTTTTGAGGAATGAAAGATACTATTCTTTTACTGTATATTAGTTCCATTAAGCGTCAAACACACGCATTTCAGCTATTTCTATTTAAGAAAGGAGATAAAAAGTTTAAATGTTTTAAGGCAATCAGAAAATGAAGCAGAGGAAATGGCCTTTTACCTGCTTTTACTGGATTTGTGCTTTCAGGAGAAAAATACAAAGCAGTAGCGTAAATAGCGAGGGGCTGATAAAAGGTCAACCCCTTGCATACAGAATGACTGTAGTGCCTTCTAGCTCTTAATATGGCTCTTTACTTTTAAGTGGAAATTTTGCTCTTTTAAATTTAATTTCCATCAAAAATAAGTTCCAGTCGGTGAGTTTTTTCAATATTACCAATGGCGTATCCAAGGGGGGATACGTAACAATTCGTAAAAACATAACAAATGCATGTAAACAAATTTTTGATACTATTTTAAAAGTTTTTTTTGGAAAAAATCACCCCCCCCCCCAAAAAAAAAAAATATGCCCTTGTATATTAGATGAATTTCAGTTCTGCTGCATTAAGAAATTGTAACCATTTCCTGTTTATTTTTTTTACCAATATAGTTTGAAAGATAGGCTAAATAACAAAAATACCTAATGATTTTTAGACGCTTGAAAACGCACTTTATTAAAATTTCTCTGTGACAAAATTTTTCTGTGATCCCATTTCACTTCTTATACCATACTTTAAAAATTAACTCTAACTGACGAACTTGTGACATGTTTATATTTATGTTGCTAACTATATTTGTGGATTTATGGTTTTCTGGGACACTAATTTTGTAGTAAGACGAAAATGGATAATTTATCAATTCAACGTTATTATACACAGATTCTGCTGCGAAAATCCACTCAGGTCCTGGGACCTTGTAAACACTCTCAAAAGTGGCAGGCTCAAGCCTTAGGTCACTTCCAAAATCGAAAACTTGAGAGCCACTGTGCTCTATTGAAGTCATATAGTAAGTCCCATCACTTGAAACATTAGTCAAAGTAGCTTGAACACTTTCAATCCACATGTTGTCTCTTTTCTCATCAAAAATTGGAAATTTTGCAAATCGCCTTGCTCTGAGGAAATCAAACTCAGAGGGAAAGTCTAACTCATCTAAAATCACTTTAATTTCACCCTTATGCACGATATTCCCCATGTTCAATTCATTTACTAAGACCTTCACGGATGATCTAAATTCTTCTGGTGTTGACAGAGGTGAATATGGACGAATTTTTGAAAGAAATTTGTTACTCTGTTGTACATGCCCTGCTACAATCCTCAGTTTGGATAAACTGGAACAAATTTGCTTTCCTGTTGAAAACAGGTTTATCATTGCGCTACTAGCGATGAAATCAAGTGCATTTTGGGCGGATACCGAATTATCCAGCGTTATATACGAAGCTTCTTGTAAGCCTCCCGTTCGCCTTTCGAGCTCATTAATTGTAAGCTGGATGTCAGAAATTTCAGATGTGACTGTGATCACCTTTTCAGAAAAATCAACTTTCAAATCTATAAGGGACGTTAGTGAATCAAGTTCCTGTATGTTCTGCGCTCCTAGTTGATTTGTAGCTTCTAAAACAACTGACTTCAGCTGCGAGACTAACTGACGAACTTTGTGACGTTTAAGTCTATTGCTTATATCGATGTGTGCTAAAGATGTTGGAGTATATGCTTTCATCAAATCAGAAACTTGAACGCCAAGATCTATTTGATCTGCTATTTCAGTATTGCTAACATTTTTGGAAAAAATTCTTATTCTTTCCTTTAACTCATCTGTTCTGTTGAGATTACTTATAACAAGCGATAAATACTCTTTATAAACTGCGTTAATGCTAGTTGGAGTTACATTAGAAATGAGCTTTTTTGCTGAAGTGAAAAGTCCAAGGGTCCCTTCTATAGCTCTTGGGATAGTGGTGGGATTTTGGGTAAATAGGGCTAAACCAATGTTTGCAACGTTAACAATTGTTTTAGCAGCTATTTTCAGTAAATTCGTTTTTACCTTTTTAGATTCTTGAGACAATCTTAGACTTCCTGCATTAAATTGACTTATTTTGTCGTTGATTAAACTTAATTCGTTTGTGTATTTCTCCAAATCTTCTCTCAGAGAATTCTGCTTTATTTCGTACACATGCATTGATTGATTTGCTAAACTCGTTTCTGTTTTTACAAGGCTGGCTTAAGTTTCACCAATCAGCTGAGTTGTGTAATGAGCTCTTATATTCGAAAGCTCATTTATCTGTTGGACCGCGTGAGCTATATTATTTTCAATATAGTCAACTATTATTGGAATATTTCTTTGTCCTTTATACATTGGCTCTTCTTTTTTCCTTAACCTAAAAGAGTTAATTTCCTTAAATATAGAAAATAGACTGTTTTCAGCAATGCTTGTACACTCAATTTTACTTTCACTTTTATTTTCACTTCCTTCCTTCCCTTTCTCCCCGATTTCTCCGATTTCACCATTTTCTTCTTGCCCATCCCAGTTTTCCTCATATGTTAAATCACTTTTCAGAACGGTAGGACCATGTTCTCTCCAAGTAGTTTTTCTACCGTCTTCTCGAAGAGTGTCTACTCCAGTTTTAAATGTGGCACCATCGACCTGCGTCCATACTCTAGTGTATGCTATCCGTAAAACCTTAATGTTTCCACCTTTACCCCCAGCACCTCCTTTACCATCCGTACCACCTTTACCTCCTTTACCACCTCGAGTTAATAAGGAAAAATGTTTGGTAAAGCTTGCATCAATGTCAAGCCTTAACCTTCCAGGTGCACCTCCTTTGCCTCCAGATTTGCCAGGATTACCGCGAATACCCTTTTTGCCAGGCGTGGCATCAATTGATGTATGGCTTAATCGTGTATTAGTTGTTTTTTTGACATTATAATATCTTTGATGTGGGGCGGCAGCACATATTATATTATTTATTATTAGAGGTATAGCACAAAAAACTTTCCTTACTCCTGTTATTCCTGTTTCCTCCCGAGTCTCGTCTATCAATGTTAACTTATTTTCATCTAAAGCATCATAGTAAGACTTATTATAAAAGGTAGACAAAATAGTCCCGTTTTTACCGTCTTCTCATTTGGAGCCAGAAACACCTTCTCCTCCTTCACCGCCGTCTCCTCCATTTCCTTTAATCCTTAACACACCACCAATGACTTTAAAATTAGTCTTTATTGAAACGACTCCTCCACTTAAGCCATTTGTCCCTGGTTGACCTAAACTTGACTTTGGAGGAGTAGCTGGTGCTATTAGATGAAGAGTAGACCCTTCCTCATTAATATTAAGATAGCCAGCTTCAATTGACAAAATCTTTAGTTTTGTACTGGCGTAACCATAAACAGTCACGTTAAAGCAAATCAGTTGAAGTTCTTCTATATTGGAGGGTAAGGATGATAGGATTGAATGTAAGTCACACTCCTGATCAAATATTCTGGTCATTTTGCCATTTGAAGTATTTCTTGGTGCCACCCTATCAAAATCATACCGTATTTCAATTGCATTTATCCCCTCTTGAAAATTTAGACTGCTTTGCAGCCTGCTCAAGCCTTTACTGATGGATGATTCTATCTATCGAATTATCATGGGTCTATTTTCTAAAGAGGCTCTCAAATTGCATGGGAAGACTGATGGAGATACATCAAACTGATTCTTTTTGACAAAACTATTTTTGTAATTTACAAATTTTGTGATAGCCTCGTCAACATCCCTTGTAGATTTTACTGACTTCATGATGCCAATGCCTTCCTGTAAAAGGTTTTCTGCTTCAACACGCTCGGTATAAACAAATGACATTCGCTGCTTTGAACAGCTACTGAATGTATCCTTTCTTTCTTTATCAAATATTTTTATCACAGAATAGACCCTCTTTGAAATTTCCATTGGTAATGTGCTCAATAAATCTTCAAAACTAGAAACTCTACTCGAAAAATACTTTTCCAGGCAACGATGGTCACTCCCGGGTAAATATGTACAAATCGGGAGGAGTTTATTTAACAAAGAACGACTGTCACCTAGTGTAGAATTGAAATAAAAGAACACGGTGTTTTCCATTGAATGTTTTAAATAAGTCTCAATTTCATGCCATTCCTTCATAACAATCTTTTTTCTACGCCTTTCGTTTTGACTTTCTTCTAAAAGGACACCTAGTTTATTTTTATTCTTTTCCATTAACACGTGAACAGCATCAACAAGGGCCTTGTTTTTCTTACTTCTTTCAATTTCAAAAAGACGTCTATCAAACATGAGTTTGTACTCAGTCAATTCACGTTTTATGTTAACAGTGAACAAGGCGTCTCTTAAGTCATTATCAAGGAATTCACCTTCAGTGTTAATCTTTTCAAGTACAATCTCATAAAGACTTTTCATTTCTACAGGTGTCACAGTAATTCCAGCTAGCACTTTAGGTTGGCTTCGTTCATTCAAAATGAGCGTAACAATTTTAATTAAGCTCTGTCTGAAACGATCTGAACCCTCGCCTTTAATATTTTCGTATCGCAAGTACTTGACTTCCTTCGGCAGAGACAAATAAGGAAAACCAACGACTTGAATAGACTTAAAGCACTCTTTTAGTTTCCAGCGTATTAAATTTCTTTTTTTCGTTGTTTCCGATTCATACTCTTGTTCTAAAAGCTCTTCGGTCAGTTCTTCGTCACTTTCATCACCTTGCATTTTATTCACAATTACAATCAATCGTCCACCCTTGAAATCATTGCAGAGCGATTCACTATCATCTTGAATTTTATTTGCTAAATTTAGATAGCGATCTAGTTTTTTTAGTTCTTCATCTGCACGTATAGAGTCAGTTGTTACCCACATTATAACGTTCGAAAATAACAAAGGAGGAACTGTTGAAACAAAATCAATGTTATCCCCTCGTACCCCCATACCTTCACTATCAGTAAATATTAATGGAAAAACTGAACCACTTTCAAAAAAACTGTTCTTAAGTGCATTAGTTAATGCTAAGATATACTCATTACTTGGGATTACTGGTGATATATCAATGCCCAATGTTGTTGTCTTTGTACTTCTACTTCCTTGACGAAACATATTATCATTACCCGATACTAAGGAAGAAATGGTGGATTTTCCAGATCCACGGAGTCCTAAAATAGCAGCAAGTACTGGTGTTTCAGAAAACTTTGCAAGCTCATCCAACTTATCAATTCCATCTTTTTGCAGTTTTCCATGAGTCTTATCATGTGTAACATTACCCATACCAATTTGGTGGATTACAATTTCATTTGGAAGGTTGCTTCTCAATGTTAAAATACCACGGGAGTTGTTGACGTTCAAGAAAGTCCATGTCTCGTTTTTACAGATTGGATCTGAAAGTGGATGGCTTTTGAAGTTATTGTCTAAGGTTATTTGAAACACTTTAGGATCTAAAGCACACGATGCTTTCAGCAGAAGGTATTTGAAATCCTTGTTTACTATTTGCTTTGCTGAGGAGTCTTTATACAGAAGCAAATGCTGACGCCGTCCTCTTGATTTGACCTAAAATAAAATATTGTATGAAGAAAAATTGAATTCCTTTTCACAATTTAAACTAGCTGCAACTTCAATACACCTAACTGCAATCTATTACAATTTATTCTATGAGAAACAAGAAAACTACTAAAAAAAAATATAAATAATATAATTGAATAGCCGAGAAAACGAGGGCAATGTTAGCCAGTGGAAAAAAAAGCGATAAGTACAAAAGTATATATTTTAGCGAGGACCTCCGCCAAGCCGTCTTCAGTGCTCAAAAATAATAAGAAGAAAAACTAACCCTTTTACGTAAACCCAAAAAGAGCAGAAGAAATACTGAATCAAATACACAAAAAAAAACAGAGTAAATGAAAGATAATTCACCAATTAGATTGGCCAAAAATTCTCTGCTTAGCGATTGACATAGCTTCCCTACTGACCTGATTTTATTAAAAATTCAGTCACATTATCTGAATTTCAACTAACTAAAATGGTGTCCGAATCTTTTATTATAAAGTTATTGTAAATTGGGCTTATATGATCTATATATAGGATTACTATATATTATAGGATTAATTAAAAAAACCTTTTTCACAAAATAATTTTTTCAAAGAAAAGTAATGAACTCCATTAAACAAAAAATGAGCAAAAATAAAATCAAATAATCTACCAAGCATGAAACTACCATAAATCAGCATCGATAAATAAATGAAACCCAAAACAAACATAAATTACAATAAATAACCGAGTCAAACTCAAAACGAGCAGAAATTAACATAAGCTGGGCACAAAACCCCTATGCCTTCCCAAGGCCAGAACAAAATTTGCACTTTACTGAAAAAACATAAATGTTCTTACTTTTATAACTTTAATAAATCAAACAATATTAACATTTTGATTACTAAATATTAGTGTTGTGGGTGAAAAGGATGGGTACTTCAACTTGTAAAATGGGTTTAGGATGGACATTATGAAAAGAACTTGTTCTGAAATGGTCTTTGAAAAGTATTTCTCGGTGTTGAGGTATCTAAAAAGACAGTATAGTAAAGTTGTGGGTGAAAAAGATGGATGCTTCAACTTGTAAAATGAGTTTAGGATGGACATTAAGAAAGGAACTTGCTCTGAAATGTCTTTTGAAAAGTATTTCTTGATGTTGGGGTATTCGAAAAGCCTTATAGTAAAGTTGTGGTGAAAGGATTGGTACTTCAACTTGTAAAAATGGGTTAAGGAATGACATTAAGAAAGGAACTTGTTCTGAAAAGATATAATATAGCCTTAAAAAATATTAAAAAATGGGGATGGGGACTCTTTGGGGCGCCGGGGGCCCTTTGGGGGGCCCGGTGGTCCTTTGGGAGCCCGGGGACCTTTGTGGGCCGGGGGCTTCCTGAGGGGTTGGGGTATGGTGATCGGAGCCCTTTGGGGTTGTGGTAGAGGACCTCACAACACTGTTCAAATGGAACTTGTGTATTATAATGACCACCCTCAAATCCTCTTCTAAAAGATCTTCTAAAATCATCTTTTAAAATGTCTCTAACTGTTTCGCCGAAATAATTCCCTAAAATGTCTAAAACGGTTTCGCCCAAATAACCCCTAAACGTAATTTCTGCGTTTTTCTTTTTGTTTTTGGCATCCCTGCGCTGTCACACTTCCAATTACTGGGAAACCCTTTCCCGCGTCAGGTTCTCTTCATCTCTAAGATCAAAACATTCGCCGGAGTTTCTTGGAGAATTGTTTCCGGGGCGAAGTTTATTAATATCTTTGGAGTTCGACCAGAATTGTTTCCGGGGCGAAGTTTATTAATATCTTTGGTTTTCATTCAGGAGAATTGTTTCTGGGCGAAGTTTTTTAATGTCTGACAGATGATGTCATGGTTGATTGATTTGTCAAGAAAGGGGAATTAATTTGTTGTTTCTAAGGGGAATTATTGATTCACGACCTGGGAAATTTAGGTCATTGACTCACTTCGATTACGCAATCAATTTCTTGGAAACGTGTTCTCCCTAGGGACTCTATGCCCATATATGGAGCCCCGTCACGAGTCGGACCCCCCTTTCTACTAAAAAAACAAGTTTTTTCAACTGAAAGCAAGGAGAAACATTAAAACTTAAAACAAACAAATATTATTAAGTATATGACGGGGCTTGCCCCCTCGTAATTACCTCGCTCTTTGCGCTAAAGTCCGAATTTTGTTCCAATTCTTTAAGAACAACCCCTGAGTTACAAAGGCCGTTTAATTAGAATAAATAACTCTTTTGAAAGTACAAAAACAAGCTTTAGCGTAAAGAGCAAGGTATTGACGAGAAGAGGCGAGCCCCCTCATATACGTAATAATTTCTGTTCCATTTAAGTTTTAATTTTGCTCCTTGCTTTCAGTTGATAAAATTTGTTTTTTTTTTTAATTTCTGATCATTTTTTAAATACAAGATAATGCTGGGAAATCCAGTGCCCCCTTTGTTCGTGCTATTTTTACCACTGGCACCAATGTTCGTGGTATTTAGCCACCAGTGTTATACCGGTAGGCCACAACGCCACTGGCGTGGTAATATACGGGTGCCACCGCTTATTAGAGGGGAAAGCCCCGGCCCCAAATTATAATGTGATGCCGCGTCTACCACACCGGTTCTGCAAATATCGGGTTTGGTATTACCCTATTTACAGTATACCCTGTCCCAGGGTATGATAATGCGATCGAGTGGTAAAATGGCCACTTTCTAAAACCAAGTGTACCCGCCTTCGTTTACGGCTAGAAAATCCCTAACTCTCTCCTTGGAGGTAACAAACCCCCCTGTCAATATAATAATGACGGAATCTCGTAACTCTATTCCTACCCTGCCTGGGTTACGGAAACTAGTACACAGCACAGTAGACAGAATATACCAGTAAGCTTATCGCAGATCATTTCTGGTCTTCGTGAACAAAAAGCTCCTCCCACTTATTTCTGAAGGAGACTAATTTTGATTTAGTCTCCGTTCAGACCCCGTTCGGGGAAATATATTTTTGTGTTATTATTGTGACCGTTTGGAAGAATACAAGTAAGGTATTTTCTACAAACTGTGTACCACAGTTCATATATTATCCAGTATGATCATTCTCTATCTCACCCATTATAAAAACCCGGACCGGGGTGCGAGTGCTCCGGAGAAGGTTTTTGCAGATATAAACATAGGTGAAGTCAGATTAGCGGGAATGCAGGTTAGTCTGTTTCCTACTGTTTCCATCAAAGTGCATTGAAACAAACGGAAATAAAGCTAATGCAGAAACAAGCTAATGCAGAAATAAGTGGGAGGAGCTTTTTGTTCACGAAGACCAGAAATGATCTGCGATAAGCTTACTGGTATATTCTGTCTACTGTGCTGTGTACTAGTTTCCGTAACCCAGGCAGGGTAGGAATAGAGTTACGAGATTCCGTCATTATTATATTGACAGGGGGGTTTGTTACCTCCAAGGAGATAGTTAGGGATTTTCTAGCCGTAAACGAAGGCGGGTACACTTGGTTTTAGAAAGTGGCCATTTTACCACTCGATCGCATTATCATACCCTGGGACAGGGTATACTGTAAATAGGGTAATACAAACCCGATATTTGCAGAACCGGTGTGGTAGACGCGGCATCACATTATAATTTGGGGCCGGGGCTTTCCCCTCTAATAAGCGGTGGCACCCGTATATTACCACGCCAGTGGCGTTGTGGCCTACCGGTATAACACTGGTGGCTAAATACCACGAACATTGGTGCCAGTGGTAAAAATAGCACGAACAAAGGGGGCACCGGATTTCCCAGCATTATCTTGTATTTAAAAAATGTTCAGAAATTAAATAAAAAAACAAATTTTATCAACTCAAAGCAAGGAGCAAAATTAAAACTTAAATGGAACAGAAATTATTACGTATATGAGGGGGCTCGCCTCTTCTCGTCAATACCTTGCTCTTTACGCTAAAGCTTGTTTTTGTACTTTCAAAAGAGTTATTTATTCTAATTAAACGGCCTTTGTGACTCAGGGGTTGTTCTTAAAGAATTGGAACAAAATTCGGACTTTAGCGCAAAGAGCGAGGTAATTACGAGGGGGCAAGCCCCGTCATATACTTAATAATATTTGTTTGTTTTAAGTTTTAATGTTTCTCCTTGCTTTCAGTTGAAAAAACTTGTTTTTTTAGTAGAAAGGGGGGTCCGACTCGTGACGGGGCTCCATATATGGGCATAGAGTCCCTAGGGCGAACACGTTCCCAAGAAATTGATTGCGTAATCGAAGTGAGTCAATGACCTAAATTTCCCAGGTCGTGAATCAATAATTCCCCTTAGAAACAACAAATTAATTCCCCTTTCTTGACAAATCAATCAACCATGACATCATCTGTCAGACATTAAAAAACTTCGCCCAGAAACAATTCTCCTGAATGAAAACCAAAGATATTAATAAACTTCGCCCCGGAAACAATTCTGGTCGAACTCCAAAGATATTAATAAACTTCGCCCCGGAAACAATTCTCCAAGAAACTCCGGCGAATGTTTTGATCTTAGAGATGAAGAGAACCTGACGCGGGAAAGGGTTTCCCAGTAATTGGAAATGTGACAGCGCAGGGTTGCCAAAAACAAAAGGAACACGCAGAAATTACGTTTAGGGGTTATTTGGGCGAAACCGTTTTAGACATTTTAGGGAATTACTTCGGCGAAACAGTTAGAGACATTTTAAAATATGATTTTAGAAGATGTTTTAGAAGAGGATTTGAGGGTGGTCATTATAATACACAAGTTCCATTTGAACAGTGTTGTGAGGTCCTCTACCACAACCCCAAAGGGCTCCGATCACCATACCCCAACCCCGAAGGAAGCCCCCCGCCCACAAGGGTCCCCGGGCTCCCAAAGGACCACCGGGCCCCCCAAAGGGGGCCCCCGGCGCCCCAAAGAGTCCCCATCCCCATTTTTTAATATTTTTAAGGCTATATTATATCTTTTCAGAACAAGTTCCTTTCTTAATGTCATTCCTTAACCCATTTTTACAAGTTGAAGTACCAATCCTTTCACCACAACTTTACTATAAGGCTTTTCGAATACCCCAACATCAAGAAATACTTTTCAAAAGACATTTCAGAGCAAGTTCCTTTCTTAATGTCCATCCTAAACCCATTTTACAAGTTGAAGCATCCATCCTTTTCACCCACAACTTTACTATACTGCCTTTTTAGATACCTCAACACCGAGAAATACTTTTCAAAGACCATTTCAGAACAAGTTCTTTTCATAATGTCCATCCTAAACCGATTTTACAAGTGGAAGTACCCATCCTTTTCACCCACAACTTTACATTACAGCTTTTTGGATACATCAACACCAAGAAATACTTTTCAAAAGACATTTCAGAGCAAGTTCCTTTCTTAATGTCCATCCTAAACCCATTTTCCAACTTGAAGTACCCATCCTTTTCACCCACAACTTTACTATACTGCCTTTTTAGATACCTCAACACCAAGAAATACCTTTCAAAAGGCATTTCAGAGCAATTTCCTTTCTTAATGTCCCTTCTAAACCCATTTTACAACTTGAAGCATCCATCCTTTTCACCCACAACTTTACTTTACAGCTTTTTGGATACCTCAACACCAAGCAATACTTTTCAAAAGACATTTCAGAGCAAGTTCCTTTCTTAATGTCCCTTCTAAACCCATTTTACAACTTGAAGTACCCATCCTTTTCACCCACAACTTTACTATACTGCCTTTTTAGATACCCCAACACCAAGAAATACTTTTCAAAGACCATATCAGAACAAGTTCTTTTCATAATGTCCCTTCTAAATCCATTTTACAAGTTGAAGTACCCATCCTTTTCACCCACAACTATACTTTACAGCTTTTTGGATACCTCAACACCAAGAAATACTTTTCAAATGGCATTTCAGAACAAGTTCCTTTCTTAATGTCCATCCTAAACCTATTTTCCATAGTTTTAGTTAAGAGTTTAGAGTTTTTAGCTTAGAGTCTTAGCTTAGAGTTTTTGTTGAAGTTCTAGTTTAGTTTAGTTTTAGTTAATAGTTTAGAGTTTTAGCTTAGAGTCTTAGCTTAGAGTTTTTTTGTTAGAGTTCTAGTTTAGTTTAATTTTAGTTAAGAGTTTGATTTTTTACCTTTGAGTTTCAGTTAGAGTTCTAGTTTAGTTTAGTTTTAGTTAAGAGTTTGGTGTTTTACCTTAGAGTCTTAGCTTAGAGTTTTTGTTAGAGTTCTAGTTTAGTTTAGTTTTAGTTAAGAGTTTAGAATTTTAGCTTAGAGTCTTAGCTTAGAGTTTTTGTTAGAGTTCTAGTTTATTTTAGTTTTAGTTAAGAGTTTAGAGTTTTTAGCTTAGAGTCTTAGCTTAGAGTTTTTGTTGAAGTTCTAGTTTAGTTTAGTTTTAGTTAATAGTTTAGAGTTTTAGCTTAGAGTCTTAGCTTAGAGTTTTTGTTAGAGTTGAAGTTTAGTTTAGTAATAGTTAAGAGTTTAGAGTTTTAGCTTAGAGTCTTAGCTTAGAGTTTTTGTTAGAGTTCTAGTTTAGTTTACATATAGTTAAGAGTTTGGAGTTTTACCTTAGAGACTTAGCTTAGAGTTTTAGTTTAGTTTAGTTTTAGTTAAGAGTTTAGAGTTTTTTAGCTTAGAGTCTTAGCTTAGAGTTTTTGTTAGAGTTCTAGTTTAGTTTAGTTTTAGTTAAGAGTTTGGTGTTTTACCTTAGAGTCTTAGCTTAGAGTTTTAGTTAGAGTTCTAGTTTAGTTTAGTTTTAGTTAAGAGTTTAGAAATTTAGCTTAGAGTCTTAGCTTAGAGTTTTTGTTAGAGTTCTAGTTTAGTTTAGTTTTAGTTAAGAGTTTAGAGTTTTTAGCTTAGAGTCTTAGCTTAGAGTTTTTGTTGAAGTTCTAGTTTAGTTTAGTTTTAGTTAATAGTTTAGAGTTTTAGCTTAGAGTCTTAGCTTAGAGTTTTTGTTAGAGTTCTAGTTTAGTTTAGTTTTAGTTAAGAGTTTAGAGTTTTTAGCTTAGAGTCTTAGCTTAGAGTTTTTGTTGAAGTTCTAGTTTAGTTTAGTTTTAGTTAACAGTTTAGAGTTTTAGCTTAGAGTCTTAGCTTAGAGTTTTAGTTAGAGTTCTAGTTTAGTTTAGATATAGATAAGAGTTTGGAGTTTTACCTTAGAGACTTAGCTTAGAGTTTTAGTTTAGTTTAATTTTAGTTAAGAGTTTAGAGTTTTTAGCTTAGAGTCTTAGCTTAGAGTTTTTGTTGAAGTTCTAGTTTAGTTTAGTTTTAGTTAATAGTTTAGAGTTTTAGCTTAGAGTCTTAGCTTAGAGTTTTTGTTGAAGTTCTAGTTTAGTTTAGTTTTAGTTAACAGTTAAGAGTTTTAGCTTAGAGTCTTAGCTTAGAGTTTTTGTTAGAGTTCTAGTTTAGTTTAGATATAGATAAGAGTTTGGAGTTTTACCTTAGAGACTTAGCTTAGAGTTTTAGTTTAGTTTAGTTTTAGTTAAGCGTTTGGTGTTTTACCTTAGAGTCATAGCTTAGAGTTTTAGTTAGAGTTCTAGTTTAGTTTAGTTTTAGTTAAGAGTTTGGTGTTTTACCTTAGAGTCATAGCTTAGAGTTTTAGTTAGAGTTCTAGTTTAGTTTAGTTTTAGTTAAGAGTTTAGAATTTTAGCTTAGAGTCATATCTTAGAGTTTTTGTTAGAGTTCTAGTTTAGTTTAGTTTTAGTTAAGAGTTTAGAGTTTTTAGCTTAGAGTCATAGCATAGAGTTTTTGTTGAAGTTCTAGTTTAGTTTAGTAATAGTTAAGAGTTTAGAGTTTTAGCTTAGAGTCTTAGCTTAGAGTTTTTGTTAAAGTTGAAGTTTAGTTTAGTAATAGTTAAGAGTTTAGAGTTTTTGAGTTTTAGAGTTTTAGCTTAGAGTCTTAGCTTAGAGTTTTTGTTAGAGTTCTAGTTTAGTTTAGTTATAGTTAAGAGTTTGGTGTTTTACCTTAGAGACTTAGCTTAGAGTTTTAGTTTAGTTTAGTTTTAGCTAAGAGTTTAGAGTTTTAGCTTAGAGTCTTATCTTAAAGTTTTTGTTAGAGTTCTAGTTTAGTTTAGTTTTAGTTAAGAGTTTAGAGTTTTTAGCTTAGAGTCTTAGTTTAGAGTTTTTTGTTGAAGTTCTAGTTTAGTTTAGAGTTTTAGCTTAGACTTAGAGTTTTAATTAGAGTTCTAGTTTAGTTTAGTTTTAGTTAAGAGTTCAGAGTTTTAGCTTAGAGTCTTAGCTTAGAGTTTTTGTTAGAGTTCTAGTTTAGTTTAGTTTTCGTTAAGAGTTTAGAGTTTTTAGCTTAGAGTCTTAGCATAGAGTTTTTGTTGAAGTTCTAGTTTAGTTTAGTAATAGTTAAGAGTTTAGAGTTTTAGCTTAGAGTCTTAGCTTAGAGTTTTTGTTAAAGTTGAAGTTTAGTTTAGTAATAGTTAAGAGTTTAGAGTTTTAGCTTAGAGTCTTAGCTTAGAGTTTTTGTTAAAGTTGAATTTAAGTTTAGTAATAGTTAAAAGTTTAGAGTTTTAGCTTAGAGTCTTAGCTTAGAGTTTTAGTTTAATTTAGTTTTAGTTAAGAGTTTAGAGTTTTTTACCTTAGAGTCTTAGCTTAGAGTTTTTGTTAGAGTTCTAGTTTAGTTTAGTTTTAGTTAAGAGTTTAGAGTTTTTAGCTTAGAGTCTTAGCTTAGAGTTTTTGTTGAAGTTCTAGTTTAGTTTAGTTTTAGTTAAGAGTTTAGAGTTTTACCATAGAGTCTTAGCTTAGAGTTCTAGTTAGAGTTGAAGTTTAGTTTAGTTACAGTTAAGAATTTAGAGTTTTAGCTTAGAGTCATAGCTTAGAGTTTTACTTAAAGTTGTAGTTTAGTTAAGTTTTAGTTAAGAGTTTCGAGTTTTACCTTAGAGTCTTAGCTTAGAGTTTTAGTTAGAGTTCTAGTTTAGTTTAGTTATAGTTAAGAATTTAGAGTTCTAGTTTAGTTTAGTAATAGTTAAGAGTTTAGAGTTTTAGCTTAGAGTCTTAGCTTAGAGTTTTTGTTAGAGTTCTAGTTTAGTTTAGTTATAGTTAAGAGTTTGGTGTTTTACCTTAGAGACCTAGCTTAGAGTTTTAGTTTAGTTTAGTTTTAGCTAAGAGTTTAGAGTTTTAGCTTAGAGTCTTATCTTAAAGTTTTTGTTAGAGTTCTAGTTTAGTTTAGTTTTAGTTAAGAGTTTAGAGTTTTTAGCTTAGAGTCTTAGTTTAGAGTTTTTTGTTGAAGTTCTAGTTTAGTTTAGAGTTTTAGCTTAGACTTAGAGTTTTAATTAGAGTTCTAGTTTAGTTTAGTTTTAGTTAAGAGTTCAGAGTTTTAGCTTAGAGTCTTAGCTTAGAGTTTTTGTTAGAGTTCTAGTTTAGTTTAGTTTTAGTTAAGAGTTTAGAGTTTTAGCTTAGAGTCTTAGCTTAGAGTTTTTGTTAGAGTTCTAGTTTAGTTTAGTTATAGTTAAGAGTTTGGTGTTTTACCTTAGAGACTTAGCTTAGAGTTTTAGTTTAGTTTAGTTTTACTTAAGAGTTTAGAGTTTTAGCTTAGAGTGTCAGCTTAGAGTTTTTGTTAGAGTTCTAGTTTAGTTTAGTTAAGAGTTAAGTGTTTTTAGATTAGAGTCTTAGTTTAGAGTTTTTGTTGAAGTTCTAGTTTAGTTTAGTTTTAGTTTAGAGTTTTAGCTTAGACTTAGAGTTTTAATTAGAGTTCTAGTTTAGTTTAGTTTTAGTTAAGAGTTTAGAGTTTTTAGCTTAGAGTCTTAGCTTAGTTTTATTTAGATTTCTAGTTAAACTTAGTTTTAGTTAAGAGTTTAGAGTTTTACCATAGAGTCTTAGCTTAGAGTTTTAGTTAGAGTTAAAGTTTAGTTTAGTTACAGTTAAGAATTTAGAGTTTTAGCTTAGAGTCATAGCTTAGAGTTTTACTTAAAGTTATAGTTTGGTTAAGTTTTAGTTAAGAGTTTCGAGTTTTAGCTGAGTCTTTGCTTAGAGTTTTTGTTAGAGTTCTAGTTTAGTTTAATTTTAGTTAAGAATTTGATGTTTTACCTTTGAGTTTCAGTTAGAGTTCTAGTTTAGTTTACTTTTAGTTAAGAGTTTAGTGTTTTACCTTAGAGTCTTAGCTTAGAGTTTTAGTTAGAGTTCTAGTTTAGTTTAGTTTTAGTTAAGAGTTTAGAATTTTAGCTTAGATTCTTAGCTTAGAGTTTTTGTTAGAGTTCTAGTTTATTTTAGTTTTAGTTAAGAGTTTAGAGTTTTTAGCTTAGAGTCTTAGCTTAGAGTTTTTGTTGAAGTTCTAGTTTAGTTTAGTTTTATTTAATAGTTTAGAGTTTTAGCTTAGAGTCTTAGCTTAGAGTTTTTGTTAGAGTTGAAGTTTAGTTTAGTAATAGTTAAGAGTTTATAGTTTTAGCTTAGAGTCTTAGCTTAGAGTTTTTGTTAGATTTCTAGTTTAGTTTAGATATAGTTAAGTGTTTGGAGTTTTACCCTCGAGACTTAGCTTAGAGTTTTAGTTTAGTTTAGTTTTAGTTAAGAGTTTAGAGTTTTTTAGCTTAGAGTCTTAGCTTAGAATTTTTGTTAGAGTTCTAGTTTAGTTTAGTTTTAGTTAAGAGTTAGGTGTTTTACCTTAGAGTCATAGCTTAGAGTTTTAGTTAGAGTTCTAGTTTAGTTTAGTTTTAGTTAAGAGTTTAGAATTTTAGCTTAGAGTCTTAGCTTAGAGTTTTTTTTAGAGTTCTAGTTTAGTTTAGTTTTAGTTAAGAGTTTAGAGTTTTTAGCTTAGAGCCTTAGCTTATAGTTTTTGTTGAAGCTCTAGTTTAGTTTAGTTTTAGTTAAGAGTTTATAGTTTTAGCTTAGAGTCTTAGCTTAGAGTTTTTGTTAGAGTTTTAGTTTAGTTTAGTTTTAGTAAAGAGTTTAGAGTTTTAGCTTAGAGTCTTAGCTTAGAGTTATAGTTAGAGTTGAAGTTTAGTTTAGTTATAGTTAAGAATTTAGAGTTTTTAGCTTAGAGTCGTAGTTTAGAGTTTTTGTTAGAGTTCTAGTTTAGTTTAGTTAAGAGTTTAGAGTTTTATCATAGAGTCATAGCTTAGAGTTTTTGTTGAAGTTGAAGTTTAGTTTAGTCATAGTTAAGAATTTAGAGTTTTTAGCTTAGAGACTTAGCTTAGAGTTTTACTTAGAGTTCTAGTTTAGTTTAGTTTTAGTTAAGAGTTAGAGTTTTACCTTAAAGTCTTAGCTTAGAGTTTTATTTAGAGTTCTAGTTTAGTTTAGTTTTAGTTAAGAGTTTTGAGTTTTACCTTAAAGTCTTAGATTAGAGTTTTAGTTAGGCTTGAAGTTTCGTTTAGTTTAGTTATAGTTAAGAGTTTATAGTTTTAGCTTAGAGTCTTAGCTTAGAGTTTTAGTTAGAGTTATTGTTTAGTTTAGTTTTAGTTAAGAGTTATAGCTTAGAGGTTTAGCCTAGAATCTTAGCTTAGAGATTTAGTTAAAGTTGAAGTTTAGTCTAAACTAGCATAACCACAAAATTACACAATATTGCATAGAAATACCAAAACCATAGGTTAGATTAGGCTAGGTTAGGTTAGAGGTTAGGTTTCTCCACGTTTAAGTTAGGTTAGATTAGGTTAGCTTATCATGAGCGCTCATGATAAGCTAACCTAATGTAACCTAACTTAAACGTGGAGAAACCTAACCTCTAACCTAACCTAACCTAATCTAACCTATGGTTTTGGTATTTCTATGCAATATTGTGTAATTTTGTGGTTATGCTAGTTTAGACTAAACTTCAACTCTAACTAAATCTCTAAGCTAAGATTCTAGATTAAACCTCTAAGCTATAACTCTTAACTAAAGCTAAACTAAACAATAACTCTAACTAAAACTCTAAGCTAAGACTCTAAGCTAAAACTATTAACTCTTAACTAAAACTAAACTAAACTAAAACTCTAACAAAAACTCTAAGCTAAGACTCTAAGCTAAAACTATAAACTCTTAACTAAAACTAAACTAAACTAGAGCTTCAAGAAAAACTATAAGCTAAGACTCTAAGCTAAAAACTCTAAACTCTTAACTAAAACTAAACTAAACTAGAACTCTAACAAAAACTCTAAGCTAAGACTCTAAGCTAAAATTCTAAACTCTTAACTAAAACTAAACTAAACTAGAACTCTAACTAAAACTCTAAGCTATGACTCTAAGGTAAAACACCTAACTCTTAACTAAAACTAAACTAAACTAGAACTCTAACAAAAACTCTAAGCTACGACTCTAAGCTAAAAAACTCTAAACTCTTAACTAAAACTAAACTAAACTAGAACTTCAACAAAAACTCTAAGCTAAGACTCTAAGCTAAAAACTCTAAACTCTTAACTAAAACTAAACTAAACTAGAACTCTAACAAAAACTCTAAGCTAAGACTCTAAGCTAAAACTCTAAACTATTAACTAAAACTAAACTAAACTAGAACTTCAACAAAAATTCTAAGCTAAGACTCGAAGCTAAAAACTCTAAACTCTTAACTAAAACTAAACTAAACTAGAACTCTAACAAAAAAGCTAAGCTAAGACTCTAAGCTAAAATTCTAAACTCTTAACTAAAACTAAACTAAACTAGAACTCTAACTAAAACTCTAAGCTAAGACTCTAAGGTAAAACACCAAACTCTTAACTAAAACTAAACTAAACTAGAACTCTAACAAAAACTCTAAGCTAAGACTCTAAGCTAAAAAACTCTAAACTCTTAACTAAAACTAAACTAAACTAAAACTCTAAGCTAAGACTCTAAGCTAAAACTCTAAACTCTTAACTATTACTAAACTAAACTTCAACTTTAACAAAAACTCTAAGCTAAGACTCTAAGCTAAAACTCTAAACTCTTAACTATTACTAAACTAAACTTCAACTTTAACAAAAACTCTAAGCTAAGACTCTAAGCTAAAACTCTAAACTCTTAACTAAAACTAAACTAAACTAGAACTTCAACAAAAACTCTATGCTAAGACTCTAAGCTAAAAAACTCTAAACTCTTAACTAAAACTAAACTAAACTAAAACTCTAAGCTAAGACTCTAAGCTAAAACTCTAAACTCTTAACTATTACTAAACTAAACTTCAACTTTAACAAAAACTCTAAGCTAAGACTCTAAGCTAAAACTCTAAACTCTTAACTATTACTAAACTAAACTTCAACTTTAACAAAAACTCTATGCTAAGACTCTAAGCTAAAAACTCTAAACTCTTAACTAAAACTAAACTAAACTAGAACTTCAACAAAAACTCTATGCTAAGACTCTAAGCTAAAAATTCTAAACTCTTAACTAAAACTAAACTAAAACTCTAACTAAAACTCTAAGCTATGATTCTAAGGTAAAACACCAAACTCTTAACTAAAACTAAACTAAACTAGAACTCTAACAAAAACTCAAAGCTAAGACTCTAAGCTAAAAAACTCTAAACTCTTAACTAAAACTAAACTAAACTAAAACTCTAAGCTAAGACTCTAAGCTAAAACTCTAAACTCTTAACTATTACTAAACTAATCTTCAACTTTAACAAAAACTCTAAGCTAAGACTCTAAGCTAAAACTCTAAACTCTTAACTATTACTAAACTAGAACTTCAACAAAAACTCTATGCTAAGACTCTAAGCTAAAAACTCTAAACTCTTAACTAAAACTAAACTAAACTAGAACTCTAACAAAAACTCTAAGCTATGACTCTAAGCTAAAATTCTAAACTCTTAACTAAAACTAAACTAAACTAGAACTCTAACTAAAACTCTAAGCTATGACTCTAAGGTAAAACACCAGACTCTTAACTAAAACTAAACTAAACTAGAACTCTAACTAAAACTCTAAGCTATGACTCTAAGGTAAAACACCAAACTCTTAACTAAAACAAAACTAAACTAAAACTCTAAGCTAAGTCTCTAAGGTAAAACTCCAAACTCTCTAGAGTCCAAAAACCCTAAGCTATGACTCTAAGCTAAAATTCTAAATTCTTAACTAAAACTAAACTAAACTAGAACTCTAACTAAAACTCTAAGCTATGACTCTAAGGTAAAACACCAGACTCTTAACTAAAACTAAACTAAACTAGAACTCTAACTAAAACTCTAAGCTATGACTCTAAGGTAAAACACCAAACTCTTAACTAAAATTAAACTAAACTAAAACTCTAAGCTAAGTCTCTAAGGTAAAACTCCAAACTCTTAACTATATCTAAACTAAACTAGAACTCTAACAAAAACTCTAAGCTAAGACTCTAAGCTAAAACTCTAAACTCCTAACTAAAACTAAACTAAACTAGAACTTCAACAAAAACTCTAAGCTAAGACTCTATATTTTTAAGTGGTAGATTTTGCCATGGACTTTGATCAAGAAAGGTAGAATAAAAATGAAAAGAGACATCCCCTAGATATCCACCACATATATAAAAGGGAAAAATAGTCCCCAATGATAAATTCATATCTTTTTCCCACTTTCTAGAACTCTCACCCGTTCTTCATCACTAATACCTCGTCCAGACCATTCTTTCTCTAGAAAATTGGAAGCAGGATAATCTACTCATTTATGTTTTAAACTTGATTAGAAGTTTATTTATCAATATTTGTTTCGTTTTTGGCACTTGTTCCAGAAATAGTGTGTATACTTTCGTTTTTGTCCCATTTTTCCATTTTTTGATCCTCTGAAATACCGGCCTTGAAAACGAAAAAAAGAGACAAATGCGCCAGTCTACACTTGCAGTCTTCCGCCAATTTTTTTTTTAAAGAAAGTAGACAGTTTGACGTACTCCAAAAGACGAGAATGCTAGATTTAAAAGTTTATACTGGCTCAGCAAATATGCAAATCGACATTCTCGAAACAAATGCTCATTTTTTTCCTCTTTTAAGTTTAAACGCTTTGCGCTACAAAAGTAGTTTTTACACAGCTTACTTCCTTAAAATATATTTCAAAAAAATTAATGTAAAGAATAAGGCAATTTGTAGTGATGCTTTTCTACAATTTTCAACTGTTCGAGAGAGCATATTATTTATTTGCTTAAAAAAAGAAATCCTCAGCATGGTTCGGTTTTTGATTTATCAGCATATTTTTACTCCTTCTCTCGCCCCAAAGCAAAGAAGGTTGTGACACCCTTGTCTACATAAGTGCCATGGACATAAATGTTTGAAACTTTATTTATTAACCCCCCCCCTCCTTCTTGACCAAAGCTTGACTCCATTACGGGGACAAACCCTAGTTAAAATGACCGATCGAAATCAAATGTTGCAGGTATTTGGAGACATGAGAACTAGGCTTGAAAAGATTGCATCTAGCTTCATGTGCACTTACTAGGGTTGTGGTCACCTTAAGGCCATTTTTTATACCAAAAGTAACTCTTGCAGCTTTTATGGGAAAAATATTTATGGCATAAATATTTATGGCTTTTATGGCATAATAATCCGGAGATGTGGCATTGTCTGAAAAAAAGATGGAAAAATAGAAAACGAAATGGCTTGCAAAAGAGTGTTACTATGATCACGACTAGATTTTAACGACAATTATCATACTAAAGATGCTAAAACGTTAAAAGGGATCATTCGAGTAGGCAGACAAAGGTCACTCGGTATCAGACAGTGTGGTTATACTCGTAAAGACCTACAATGGCCGCACTATGCAAAACATTTTGATTCACAGCAGTGCTGTCACTTGAGGTTGATTTCCCGTTCAGTTGAGGTACACGTTTAACAATTGGCTTGATCTACCTTTTCGCTTACGGTTCCGACCACATTCCACTCTTAATGTCAACGAAAGAGTTAGCAAATGAATCTGCTGACGTTTTATTGAACTAAAATGATTTTGCTGACGTTTTATTCAACTAAGATGATTTTGCATGTCAGTTTTGACTTCCTCGAAAAAAAGGCGCTCAACAATGACATTCGATGTTGGCAAGGAAAAAAATATTGTATCAATTTTTAAACGTTTGGAAACATTATTGCTCCAGTTGCAGATTTTAGTATATGGATATGGCACCAATATGTCACCACTATGTCAGAGTCGTCCAAATTTTTAAGGTTCAAACCTTCAGATAAAGTTACACTCGATATGAACTGCCATTCCCGGTCCATCTTTGCTTTATTCCATATGCCGGAGGTATAGCACTAAAAGAAATACTGATGACTAGGTACTGTTAGCTCGTAACTAGAGGGGTCAGAAAATAGTGGAAGTCATTTATCTTTTTAGAGAAGCGAAAACGATCTAGAGTTGGGTTGATGTTCATATGTGGGGGACCTTCAATAAAAAAAAGAGTCCCATTACAACGTGTGAGTATCCCACAACTCGAGAATACCCCTTGTAGAGTTTTCTAATGAAAGCCAAAAGGTGGGAGCCAAAATAAGGAATATGTGTTATTCCTCCTGAGTGAAGATGCAGATATATTCATTCCTATATGTATCTTGTCATTTTGCAGTGTTAAAAGGGATTTCAAAAATTTTTGCATAGCCTAAATCTTCTAGACTCTTAGATTTTTTTTTACAATTATGACTTGCAACCAGGGTATATTAATGACAGCTAAATTTCCCAACTGTAACACATGGTTATTTTTCTTCAACAAACCTCTTAACTAACTGATTTATTCCCATTGGTGGTCCAATCTCCAATCTAGTTCTGTATGGGAGCGCCTGTCTTCTTAACATAATCCATCCCTCCAACAAACTGACTGAAAATAACAGATACTGACCCATGATTACACTCGTACAGAGCAAGTAAATCTACCAGTAAATCCATTGTGACATTACAGAAACAGACACAAACAGAGTTGTTTGGCTACAGACTGATTTATAGTCTAGTCAAGATCCATTGAGAAACGGTTAGTTTTTAGGTTGACAAGAAGCTTTTCATGAAAATGAAATGCCAGACCCTGTTGAGCAATGTTTTTTGCTTTTATTTTAATCAGACTAGCATGGCTCAATAAATCAGGCCATGTCATGCTTCAATAAATCAGGCCATGTCATGGGCCTCTCAATTGAACCATGAAACAGCCAAGGCTTCATGAAGGAACAAGTGGTTTATAACCTGCCTCCTCTGGACAGCACCTCTGCACCTTTGCGTTCATGTTTGATTTGAATGAATAATATGCAATAAGAAATCAGGTAGAGATTAAACAACAGATAATTTTCTAAATTTTGGAATGTATGTTCTACAGGAAATGAGTGTTAGCCTATATTTGAATACAGCATTAAGTTCTAAATTAAATATTTGCTTTTGGAAGCACGGTAATTACTGGTTTGGGGAGGGGAGCTGGCTGCTCTCAAATCACTTTTGATTCTTACAAAGGGCAATATAACTTCCAATTTCAAATAAAATGAGCCTAACCTGAAGTTTATACGACCGTCCATTCCATAGAAACTTTATATGCCCCCAGGGAACCACTTACAACCTTATCCCAAGGGTGACGGGGGTGTCAACCTCAGAAGCATTGTTATATGTTCTTTAGACTATTTTGAAATGAATCGCTATCTCCCAATTTCAATCAGATAAGTTTGGTGAAAAGAGGGGTTGTCGGGGGGGGAGGGCTAATTACCCTCCGTAACTTTGACTCATAAAAGGGAACTAGAACCTCCTATTTTCAACCAAATGAGCCTCCTCTAAAGTTAAACAACCATCCCTTTCATGAAAACCTTAAATGCCCCAAGGGCAAAACTTGCAACCCTCACCCCCAGGCTATAGTAGTTTGTATCAACCCCTAAAGCCTTGTTATGTGATCTTTGGACTATTCTGAATAAAATGACTGTTTCAAAATTTCTAAAAAATTTGGGAAACACGACGTGTGGGGAGGAGGGGGGGTAGATGCCTTCAGATCACTTTTAATCTTAAAAAGGGAACTGGAAATTCTGATTACCGATCCAATGAGTCCCCTCCAAAGTTTAAACGACCATCCTTTGTATAAAAAAACCTTAAATGCCCGCAGGGCATAACTTACAACCCTTGCCCTGAGAGCTGTGGGAGCGGGGTGTTTCCTCAAAGACATAATTTCCAGACCCTTCGACTACGACGAACAAAATTGCTTTCTCCAAGTTTTGATTGGATGTCTTTGGGGAAATGATGGGCGAGGAGGGTGTGGTTGCTCTCAAATCACTTTTGACCCTTAAAAAGGGCACTATAACTTCCAATTTCAAATCAAATGAGCCACATTTGCAGTTTATACGACCATCCATTCCCTAAAAACTTGTATGACCCCAGGGCATTACTTACAACCCTACCCCAAGGCACTCAGGGCTGTATCAAACCTAGAGGCATTGTTATATGTTCTTTGGACTATTTTGAACAGAATCGCTATCTCACAATTTCAACCAGATTCGTTTGGTGAAAAGATTGGTAGTCAGGAGAGGGGTCTAGTTGCCCACTATCACTTTTGACTCTTAAAATGGAACTAGAATTGCCAGTTTTCAACCAAATGAGCCTTCTCTAAGGTTTAAACAACGATTCCTCCCATAAAAAGATTAATTGCCCCCGGGGCACAACTTAAAACCCTCGCCTCTAGGCTCTGGGGTTTGTTTCAACCCCAAAAGCCTTTTTATATGATATTTGGACCATTTCGAATAAATTGCTATCTCAAAATGCAGTTGAGGAAAATATAAGGTTTGAGTTTGATATCTGCCCTCCAATCACTTTGAATCTTCTGATTCAAAGTGATTCATAAAAAAGGCCACTAGAACTTCTGATTACCAATTCAATAGGCCACATACAAATTTCATACGGTTTTTATAAAAACTTATAACCTACAACCCTTGCCCTGAGGGCTGCTGAGGGGTTGTCGTCCTCGGACATATTTTCCGGACTTTTAAACTACTTTGAATAAAAAGGCTATCTAAAAATTTTGATTGGATGTGTTCGGGGAAATGATTGGCATGGAAGGAGGGATCGTTGCCCTCCATTCATTTTCGACTATTAAAAAGGGTTACCTTTGAGCCCTTTTTACATCAACTCCTTCGATTTGAAGCACCATGGTCTTCCAAAATTGTGCCAACATTGTTCTTCACTTAAGCAGCCTATTGGACTGACTATGATATACTATATATAAATAATGGATGAACTGTCTAACCTACAGCCCTTACCTTGAGGGCTCCAGGGGGGAGGGGCTACATTCCCAAAGACATAAGTACTGGACCTTTCGACAATTTCCAACAAAACAGCTGAATGAAATTTTTGATTTGATCTAATTTGGGAAATGATTGGCTTGGGGAGGGGCTGGTTGCCCCCAATTACTTTGGACTCTTAAAAGGGTACCAGAACTTTCGATTTTCGATCAAATAACCCCCCTCCGAAGTTTATATGTTCAACCATTCCGTGAAAACCTTATATGCTCCTGGGACATAACTTACAGCCCTTGCCCCTGGGCTCTGGGGGAGCTGTTTCAACCCTGGAGGCATTGTCATAAGATCTTTGAACTACTTTGAACAAAACGGCTATCTCACAATTTCTATCAGATACGTTTAGGGAAAAGAAGCTGCCGAGGGGGGGGGGGCTAGTTGCCCATCTATCACTCTTGACTCTCAAAATGGAACTAGAACTTTTAATTTTAAGTCAAATCAGTCTCGTCTAGAGTTTATACGACCACCCTTGTCCTCAGGCTTTCGGGGCTTGCATCAGCCCCGAAGACCTTGTCACTAAGTTTTTAGAATGGCTATGTCAAAGTTTCTATAGGATCATTTTGGGACAAGAGGATGTGGGGGAGGGGGCTAATGGCCCTACCATCACTTTTGACCCTTAAAAAAGGTAAAGGTACTTCTGGTTTCCAATCGAAAGAACCACCTCCGAAGTTTATACGACCACCCCTTCCATAAAACGTTATGAGTAAATAATGGGCAACTAGTATAACTCATAGACCTTTACCCTTAAGGTTGTGGGGGGGGGGGTCTGTCATCACCAAACACATAATTACTGGACTTTTCAACTATATTAAACAAAATGGCTATCTCAAAATTTTGATTGGATGTGTGTGTGGGGAAATGATGGGAAAGGGGGGGGGTTGGTTGTCCTCCAATCACTTTTTACGCTTAAAAGAGCACTAGTAATTTTAATTTATAATTGAATGAACTCCTTTCGAAGTTTCCGCGACAACTCCATCTATACGAAGTGGCTTGGTCAGAAAAACCAAAAAAAAAAAAAAAGGCAAATAATACATTGTGCCCATATCGCTCTTCACTTTGGAAGCACTATTGCACTGCCTATAATGTTCTACTATGTAGACAATGGAAGAATTGTCTAACCTAGAGCCCTACCACTGAGGACTGTGAGGGGGGTGCAGGGAGGTTGATATCCCCAAAGACATAATTACTGTACTTTTCAACTATGCTGAAGAAAATAGGTTTCTTTAAATTATTGTTTGATGGGTTTTGGGATATAAAAGGCATGGGAAGAGCTGGTTGTCCAATAAAAATCATAAAAAAAAATACATCAACAAAATCTCCCCCATAAGGCTCCATGGCAGGGAAAGAACAGGGGAGAAAAAAAATACCAACACAAAAAAATATATATTTATGAAAAAAAATCCAGTTGCCCACTTTAATAATCCCCAGAATGACAAGCTAGGCATGGGACAACACATGAATTCACCAACTCAAATAAATATCCTACTCAATCCAGAGACAACAACTCCAAGGGAAACCGGAAAAAACTTAATTACTAGCAAGAAAATCTCTAACATAATTTTTGAACATACCAAACGAGTGGCAGCTTCGTGCAGACACAGGGAGCGTGTTCTAAATCCTGTTGCAAGTTGTCAGCGGGTTGAAGTCAAACCTCACTGATGGAGTATGAAGAATCTGTAAATTTCTGGAAGTCTGGAGATTATAAGTCGATTGATCAGAAACAAAAGATATATTATTACACAGAGCAGCAGGAAGATGGCCGTGCAACTGTAAAAAGATGAAAGAAGAACGAGAAAGAAAACAGAGAGATTTCAAATCAAGCAAGGGTTTAAGTAAAGACCGGTTAGTTTCCTTGATAAGAGTCCTTGCTTTATCATAAGGTTTTGAAAGTGGCATCAGAAACAAGGAAAAAGTTGACATCCAAAAGACAGAATAATATAAAACATTAGACTGAACTAGGCTGTAGAACAAGATTATAAGAATCGACCATGGAAATATGTGTTTGAGCTTTCTAAGGATTCCAAGACTCCTGGAGACTTTCATTTTAATCAGGTCAATTTAATGCTTGAAGGGAAGATTTTCGTCAAGCAAGATCCCTAGGAATCGAACGTAACGATCCTTAGGTCTACTTAGAGAACTTCTTGATACGTGTATTTCATTTAAGTCAGGGCAAGCCTTTGAAACTCAGGAGAAAACGAGAAAAAATGACTTCCCGACATTTAAGGCCAGATAATTTACATCAAACCATTGGGTAACTCTTTCAAAACGGGCATTTATCTTTGAAAGAAGATCAGACTCAGTTCTACCAGCTGTGCCAAGAGTACTGTCATCAGCAAAAGCAATAAGTGCATCCGGTAAGGACGAACTCCTGTCACAATTAGTGACGGATGCTGGTTGACAAAGACGACAGCAAATGGTAGGTTTTAAATTTTAAACCGCATTAATAAGGTCATTAACGTAGATTAAAAAGAGTATCGGCCCAATAATAGATCCTTGTGGAACGCCAAACTCTATTCCCGAAGGGTTAGAAAATTGCGGATCAACCGAGATGACTTGACCAGACAAATATGATAGAAACCAAAAATAAGCACCCCCTCTTATACCAATATGGGACAGTTTCCAAAGAAGAATCTTGTGCGTTAATGAGTCAAATGCTTCTCGTACATTGAGGAAAAGAGCAGCAGGTATCAGACCAGAGTCAAGAACTGAATGTAAATAATTCAAAAGAGTTGCACATGCATGCTCAGGTGAATGCTTCTCACTAAAACCAAACTGAAAATTTTGAAAAAAGTGTTTAGAATTAAGAAAATGAAGAAGTCGAGAAAGCATAGCTTTTTCAAATATTTTACTAAACACTGATAAAAGGGATATGGGACGATAATTTGTAGGATCATTCCTTGATCCACCTTTAAAAAGAATAATGACGCGAGCACGCTTTAAAGCACTTGGGAAAACACCATTTTCAAAGGAAAGATTGATAAGTCTCGTGAGGGCAGAAATGATGGCAGGAAGAATGACCTTTACAACCTTAGTCGGAATACGGTCTGGGCCAGAAGATGAAGAACCCCTGAAACCCAATGACAATTCTGGCTATTTCAGCTTCAGAGGCAAGTTCAAATGCCATTGATTTAGGACAAGGCGGTCCAAAGTAAGACCTAAAGTCAGGTAGAGAAGAAGTAGGACTTACAGAAGAGGCTGTAGTTTTGCCGATATTAGCAAAATAGGAAGTAAACGCATCTTGAACTTTTAGCTCACCCTCTACATTTTCGCCTTCCATCACAATGCACGAAGGGGCAGAAGGAGGCAGAGAAGATGGCCTGATAACAGAATTGATTACTTGCCATTTCTTCCTAACGTCTTTACCACACACAGAGAATTTTCTGTGATAAAATAACAGAAAAGGAGGTATTTTTATATTTTCTTTGGACTATTTTGGGCAAAATGGCTATCTCAAAATGTCAATCAGATATGTTTGGGGAAAAGAGGGCGTTATGGAGGGAGGAAGTGTTTATTTGTCCTCGTATCACGTTTGACTCTTAAAAGAAAGCTATGACTTTTAATTTCCAATCAAGTGTGTCTCCTCTAAAGTTTATATGACGACCCCTTCCATAAAAACTTTATATGCCCCCAAGGTATAACTTAGAACCCTTGCCCCCGGGCTATCGGGGGTTGTGTCATGAAAACCTTACTATAGGATAATTTTTTTTTTTTTTTTTTTTTTTTTTTTTTTTTTTTTTTTTTTTTTTTTTTTTTTTTTTTTTTTTTTTTTTACAAAAATAGCTATCTCAAAAATTTTATAGGATGCATCTGGGAAAAGAGGACTTGGAAGGGAAGATAATTGTCCTCCGATTACTTTGACTTTTAAGAACAATCCTAAAACTTCTGGTTTTCAATCAAATGAGCCCCTCCGGTTTATACGACCACCCCTTCTATAGAATAACCTTACGTGCTAACAGCGGGCAACTAGCATAAGTAATAGCCCTTTCCCTGAGGGTATTTTTTTTGGGGGGGGGGGGGGATCTGTCACCCGTAAGGAAAAAATGCCGGACGATTCAAATTTAATGAAAAAAATAGGAATATTAAAATTTTGATTTGATGTTTGTTCGAGAAATGATCGAGAATGACCACTTTTGACTCTTAAAAAGGGTACATGAACCTCAATTTCCAATTGTATGAGCCCTTTTTGAAATTTCTACGACAACTCCTTCTATACGAAGTGCCTTGGTTAGAGCAAAACCAAGGGCACTGATAGAATATTTTCCAGGGGGGGGGGGCAAATGCCAAACTATCAGTGGTGGTTGAGTGACAGGGAATAATATTTCAGAAAGTTTTTTACGTTGGAATAAGTTTATTTCTTAACACTTTTAGGAAAAAACTCTCAAATAAAAAGAACAATTATATTGCATGCAAAATGAAATAAAATAAAGTGCATTCTAAAAAGCAAAGATTCCTGGCAAAAGAATCAGTTTGTCTAATAAATAATATAAGAAGGGAATAGCCAGCCAAACAGCATTCTTCGTATCGGCCAGTAATGATATCTTCAGTATTTTGTAAACTATTCGAGAGTGTTGTGTTTAATGAGATTTATGATACGTGTGAGGTGCCTCCACACCAGTTTGATTTTCGAAAAGGCCTCGGG
The DNA here is from genome assembly GCA_027921565.1 of Artemia sinica. Lineage (NCBI taxonomy): Eukaryota > Metazoa > Arthropoda > Branchiopoda > Anostraca > Artemiidae > Artemia > Artemia sinica. The sequence continues at coordinate 2,920,111 of CM051271.1, read as the reverse complement.
CGCACCCATGTACTTTATATTCTTGCTAACATGTTACTTGATGTTCATCTCTCGCGAGAAACTTGGATCTTAGGTCAGTATGAAGTCAGGAGAGCTTTTGACTCTGGGATTCATGCCCAGATTTTGGTAGAGCTGTGTAAGCGAGGCGTGCCTTCTTCTATTGTTAGGTCACTACGTGATATATATAGGAACCTCAAGCTTCGTGTTCGTTTGTAAGATGGTGAGCTTAGTGGGGAGATTTCTGTACAGAAGGGAATTAAGCAAGGGGCTATTTCCTACTTTGTATAATAACAGCGTTAATGATGCAAAACAAGCTATCTCTCCGAGTTATATTTTCAAGCATATTGACTTGTCACTTCTGGGTTTTGCAAATAATCTTTTAAATATGTCTCGGCTGCTTTCTTCATTATAAAATAATTTTTCGCGTCTTGAAAAAAAGTTATGCTGATTTTGGTTTGCAGTTTAGTGCAGAAAAGTCTGCTGTTTTTTTTTAATCGCCCTGAAGATAATGCTACAGTCAGGCTTGGTGGAATTACCGCAACAACGTCTAGTCACATTACGTACCTTGGCCTGCTGATTGGTCGTAACCTACGAGAAACCCAGTCATTGCTTATTGAACACCTTTCTAAAAAAGTACACATTGCCTATGCGGGTGATGTCACTAGCCGTCGCAATTCAAGCCGTAAATATCTGGCTCGTCTTTAATGCAGTAGCTTTGCCTCATGTCTTGTGCCTTTCTCCTTTTTGGAAGCTCCTGAATGCACGAAACAAGACAGACATAAGGTCGGTATTTTTCAAGTATTCCCATTATCTGCTTCAAGTACCGCCTTTTGTTAGAAATCGCCATAATGTTGCGAAATATGGCATTGCTGAGCCTCTGAGTGCCTTGGAGGAGTTAAAACAGAATTACGAGAAAAAACTAAGGCTGCTGGACCCCGAGTGGGTCATCCTTCTCAAATAGTTATGCTATTATGTAGCTCTTTCTGTTTGTATTTGTTTTTCTTGTCAGTTTTGCTTTTTCTTTCTTTTCTTTTTGTGCTCTGTCTTTTTCTGTTGATTGTAATACGGGTTATTAAAAAAATTCAATCATTCATTCAATATATTTAATTATTATGCATTCAATCTTAAAAGAAAATCAAACTCAAACCAAAGTTACAGAAAGATGGCTTGCGTAGATTATAACAGATGTAGACTTGTTTTTATGCGATTTCCTACACCTTAGAATAGTTTACAGAAGGAGTAGAGATACTAAAAAAAATCATCCTGCCTCCACAGATACCACGTTTTGATTTTATAACAGTCATGTAAAATGTACCTTTTTCACAACAGGGCAATTCTCCCCCTTGAACTTAAATCCTTTATATATTCAGACATTAAAAAAAATACAATAGCGAAAGAAAAAACAAATTATTTCACATTTCAATGATCTCTGTTCGGATTTTGATGGGCAATCAGACAGTTCGTGGTAATTATCTATAAGTACGGAGCGACCCGGCTCAATAGTAACCGAAACTCGAAAAAACTCAATTTTGATACCAATTTATATATCAAAAGACTTGGTTTATTATGCTGATTCCAAATATGTAAGTTTTATTAAGTTTAGTTTTACCCATCAAAAGCTACGAACCTGAGAAAATTTGCCTGATTTTCTAAAAAAAAGGGAGAAAGACCCCCTCGAAGTCATAGAATTTTAGTGAAAATCACACCATTAGATTCAGAGTGTCAAAGAACCCTACTATAGAGGTTTCAAGCTCATATCTGCGAATTTTGTAATTTTTGCCAGAAGAAAGATCACGGATGCATGTTTATGTGTTTGTTTTTTCCCTAGGGGTGATCATATCGACCCAGTGGGCATAGACCGTCGAGAAAGGGTTCATTCTAATGTAAATGAGAGGTTATAGTGCCTTTTTATGTAATCAAAATAATTGAAGGGCAACTAGGCCCCCTCCCACGCCACCTTTTCCTCAAAATCGTCCAATCAAAATTTTGAGATTGCTTTTTTCTTCAGTATACTTTAAAAGCCCAATAACTATGTCTTCAGAGATAAAATGATCCCCTAGAGCCCCTGGGGAAAGGTTTTTAAGTTATAAAATTAACATATTGTTTATTTGTTATTGGGAATATACATACATTTTTCGGGTGGGGAGGGGAGGAAGAATTTTCTGCCGGGAGGATTTTACACTGGGTTTATACGGAGAGGGAAGTTTCCAAGGGGTAAGCTTTTCAGGGGAGATTTTACACTTGGTGAATTTGCCAGAATTCCTATACGAAAGTTCTTTATGTCTTGCTTTTTCTTTACTGATTCAATTTTAGGTGTGGAGTTGTTAAGGGTAATTGCCCGGGTTAAATGTTCGGCAGGATTGTCCAGAGGATATTTCTGTGGGGAGGGGGATTTTTCAGTGGAGGTCGAGCCAGGTATCCTGGCGTTATTAAAAAACGATCAGATATTAAATAAAAAAAACAAGTTTTTTTCAACTGAAAGTAAGGAGCGGCATTAAAATTTAAAACGAACAGAAATTATTAAGTATATGAGGGGGTTGCCCCCTCCTCAACACCTCGCTCTTTACGCTAAAGCTCAAATTTTGTCCCAATTCTTTAAAAACAACAACTGAAACACAAGGATCATTTAATTAGAAAAATAAGTAACTTTTTTTGAACTGCCGAAAAAACGTAGCGTGAAGAGCGAGGTATTGAGGCGGGGGGAAACCCCCCTCATATACGTAATAATTTCTATTCGTTTTAAGTTTTAATGTTGCTCCTTGCTTGCAGTTGAAAAAACTTTTTTTTATTTAATGAAGCTTAGAGATAAACATTTTTCGAAAGGCAATGAAAAAAGTATGTCAATTAAAGTAAAAGTATATAAAATGGAAAAAGTAATTAATTAAAAGAATTACACAAAACAATAGCCCACTTACAAAAACCAAGATATAAACTCCCAGCATTCAGTTGTGTAGAGCAATGCTGAAGCGTTGGAGGGATAACAATATCGATAGTTTTGAACTTGGTTAACAAACATCAGAATATTCAATTCCTTTGGACTCATTTTTTTTTTTTTTTTTATAAAAATTAACACACTCTCAAAGTAGTTTGTTCAAGGTAAAGTATCAAAACTAAGATTAAAAAATCAAATAAAAATCTTTAATTCAATATTTTTAATTTAATTTTGAATACCTAAAACCAATATATTTGATACCTTTATGCTCATAACTGTAAAAAAAAATAAATCTTTTTCAAAGCGACAACAATATAAATACAATCACTCCTCGAAAGCTAAATAAATGACAATAAAATACAAAAAGCGTATCGGTTCAGAGGGGAAATACAAAAATTCCTAGCATTCCGTTCAGAGGAAACATTTCTGATTATAGTGGCTTCATTTATCAGCTCATGGGTACTCTGGCAATAGAATCAAAAGTTGACGGCATATTTTTACTTAAATAGTTTTGCCCCTTATTAAGTTGTTTTCCTTGTGTTTTTTTTTAATTATACGAACTTTCTCGGGTACTAGTAACAGCACTGATTACTATTAAACAAATACATATTTAGGATCACCATAAAAAACTGATTCGTTGGTCAAATGTTATTAATAGTTAGGCTCTCACACTTTCATTATAGGGTCAAAATCTATTGGCAGGCAGTTAACAATGGGGCAGCACACATTTTTTCTATGGTTTTGCATATTCTGCTTTTTTCCTGGTTTCCTAATAATTACTTTGTAGTCCCAAATTTCCATGGGGCCATGCCCCCTACCCTCCCCCCTGCCGGCGCCCATGAACAAAATCAACAATACATTGTACCTATATCGCTCTTTATTTAGACAGCGATTTTGTGCTGCCTATGATTTATTTTTGTTTGTCGTCGATATTTTGAAAAACAATATTATGATACTCAAGATAAAATATAGTTAAAAAAAAACGCAAGTAACGCCATAAGCTTTATACTTTTACGGCTAGGGGAGGGCGTAGGGGCAGTGATCAAGCTCCTGTTTGCATTAGTTTATTTATTTATTTTGTAGTTGTTGTTGTCTAAGGGTGCGAGTTTTCGAGCATAACTCAGTTTGTAGGCACTTTCTGTAAATACTTTCTTTTCCGTTGAATCATGTATTATAGCGTTAATTTGTCATACAGTAAAATTAGAATGAAAATTAAAAGCACTTGAACTTGAACTTGTTCGTTTTAAATATTCAACTTAACTTTTGCTTGTTTTAAAATTTATTTATTCATCTATGTTATTACTATTATTATTTTTTTTTCTATGAGGTTTACCTTAGCACCACCATCTAGAGTCAGGTCATCCTTTAGATTATTCCAGTCAACAGTATCAACAAAATCAACCAGCTTAACGACCTCCTTTTCAAAATAGATGTATTTACCATGACTTAGTCCGAAACACAGAATCAAGCAGAATGTCAAAACATAATCCATGACAGCTTAAAGATTATAGTCCGATTGGTTACAGTTATTGCTTCTGTCTTCAAGCACACTAAGACAGTTTACAGCTTAGAAAGTCTTTTTTAAGCAAACAAGTGTCCTTGCTGGAATTTCTGAATGTAGATAACCTCCTTCTTTATTGCACTTCTTTAAGATTATAAAGGTCACGAGATAAACACACACTGCTAAAACAGTTTCTATAAAAAAAAGCATATAAATATAAGCCATATGACTTCTCCGCAGTTTGATTAATATATCGTTGTCAAGTTCTTGAACCCCAAAGTTTTTAGAACCACCTTCTTATCACTAAAAGAAATGTCGATTAAGAAAACACTCATTTAAAAATAAACTCATGGAGCCATTTATGTCGAAGTTCTCAAACTTTATGCTGTTGGACAAAGCCCACGAATAATTTACAGAATTTTAAAAAATTATGAGCCAAAGTCTTATAAAATTTTGTGATATAACACAATAATTATTATAATTTTCTTCTATGACTTTCCCTCTTATATATATTTATAAGCTAGCTACAACTAAATAAACATATTTGCTTCATAGGAAGTAAAAGATATCAACAAGAATTGAGACACAAACAATCCCCTTTCCAGGGGTTACGATAATCTAGGCAGGGTAAGAATTTATTTTTTAATGAAAATTTAAGAAAAATATTTGTCAAATTCTAGGATGTAGGGAAAGAAATTCCTTCTCCCACCCATATTTTACCTCGGAAACTACTGACTTTGTCAACCCCAAAAATACTGGGTAGGGATTTATTTAAGGTAAAGCTAGGATAGTTGAATGTTAAGTTAGTGGTAGCAAGGTATATGGTGCTGTAGATATGTTTTAAAACCCTGCTGAGGTTAACATTATTGTATAACGAATTTTTTGGGTTATCCCTCCTACATATTATGCCGTGGCATTTGGAGAGGATGCGTCTATGTTAAGTTTTTTGTTTATAATTGATACTGAATAGCTAGTATACTACGTTTCAATGTCCAAACAAGTTGGGTTTACTTCTAACTGAATCCTTTATTAGAAATCCCCATGAAAAGAATTTAGGGTTATTTATCACTTCCCTCTATTGGTTGAATTATGTTGGGACACTGTAAAACACAAATAGGACTAAAGCTTTTACTTCGTACAAAGTTGTTCTCACCTGATTGCAATGCTAATGATTTGTAAAATGTACACACTTTGTAGGCCATGAGGTTAGACCTTAAGAGAGAGCATTGGAACGGCTGACCAGCTGACCAGTTTGACCAGGCTGACCAGTTTGACCACCTGAGTTGGTCTCAAATCGTTTCGTGCTGCGTTAAGTTTTCTGTAGTAGCAGATAATGTAATGCTGGATTGGACCAGTGGTGTAATTTCGTCAAAATCCTGGGGGGGGGGGAGTTGGAGCCATTTTCCCAAAATTGAGTGAGAATGACAGTAAAACTAAAAAATAAGCCATTTGGTACCATAAAGGTACTATAAAGGTGCTTTATAGTACTATAAAGGTAAATTTGTACTAAAAGAAACTGATCTGTTTCTGTTGATGCTTGAATTATGCAGGTTTATCTTAGTTTTGACAAAACTTTGTAAGAAACTAAATTTCTGCTGGGGCGGGGCTAACTGGGGTCGGGGAGGGGGGAGAAGGTTGGCAAACCACGGTCTAGGAGGGGTAGTTGCTCCCCTGTCCCAAAGCAAATTAAGCCCCTGGATTGGATAGTAAAGCAAAAAGGTGAAAGGCAACATTTATTTTAAAAATACAATATATAAAATTTAACTTTTGTACTTTAAATATTTTATGTCTTCAAAAGATTTCAACTATTTGTTACCTAGTTGGTTTGTTATACTATTTAAATAACGAACTGTAAGAACGAGCAATCTTTGTCTGTAATATAGAGGCTCTAAAGGTAGAAGATGGAGAGGAACTCCATCATAATTATTTCCAAATCCCAATTATTTCTCAATCAATCATCAGTGCATGACCATCCATGACCAATTCCAGTCTAATCGAATGAGCCCTTTTTGAGTTTCTACGACAACGCTTTCTATAAATAAAACGAACAGAAATTAAAATAAATAACCGAGTCAAACTCAAAACGACCAGAAATTAACATAAGTTGGGCGCAAAACCCCTATGCCTTCCCTAGGCCAGAAAAAAATTTGCACTTTACTGAAAAAAAATATAAATGTTTTTACTTTTATAACTTTAATAAATCAAATAATATTGACATTTTGATTACTAAATATATGCATATTAAACTGACAATGCACATTCATTTGTATTTTTTCAGTCTTTACTGAAAAAATATTCATTGGCATTTCCTAACGTTTCCGGAACATTTCCCGAAACAAAAATATAAAATATATTTTTCAAAAATATATTTTCTATCTGGAAATCAACTACGCTGAACAAAATGGCTATCTCAAAATTTTGATTGGATGGGTTTGGGGGAATGATGGGCGTTGAGGGGGGCTAGTTGCCCACCATTCACTTTCGACTATTAAAAAGGGCACTAGCTCTTTGAATTTCCAACTGAATGAGCCTTTTTTGAAGTTTCTACGACAACGCCTTCTATAAAAGCCCTATATGCCCCCAGAGCATAACTTACTACCCTTGCCCTGAAGGCTGAGGGGGAGTTTTCTCCTCAAAAACATAATTTCTACAGGGAAATAAACTACGCTGAACAAAATGGCTATCTCAAAATTTTGATTGGATGTGTTTTGGGAAATGGTGGGCGTGGAAGGGGTGTTAGTTGCCTTACAATCACTTTCGACTAATAAAAAGGGCATAGGCCACTCCAATTTCCAATTGAATGAGCCCTTTCGAAGTTTCTACGACAACTTCTTCGATACGAAGTGCCCTGCTCTAAAGGAAAAAAAAATAATAAATGATACATTGTGCCAACATCGTTCTTATATGTCCTCGGAGTATAACTTAAAACCCTTGCCTCGAGGGTTGGTGGGGGAGTGACCTCCTCAAAAATATATTTTTTATCCGGAAATCAACTACGCTGAACAAAATGGTTATCTCAAAATTGAGATAAGGGGGAAGGGTTGTTAGTTGCCCTCCAATCACTTTCGACTATTAACTACTACTACTAACAACTCACCGCAGCACCAAGCCACCTGAGGCCAACACAGCTACGCACGCTTCTCCTCCACCCCAATCTATTCAAAGCCTCCCTTTTTACACCCGCCCACGAAGTTCTCATTTCCTTTAAATCTTTCTTTATGACGCCCTCCCACCCCAGACGGGGACGACCTGCTTTCCGTTTAGCCCTAGATGGTTGGCCGAAAAGAACAATCTTCGGCAATCTGTCATCCTTCATCCGCACAACGTGCCCTAGCCACCTCAACCTTTCTTTGATTATAGCCCTAGAGAGCGGTATTGAACCACATTTTTCGTATACCCTATTCTTTGAAATACGGTCAGTCAGCCGGGTACCCAGAACAATCCTTAAGCAATTTCTCTGGAAAACATCTAGCAAATCTTCATCCGCTTTTCGGAACGTCCATGCTTCAGAGCCAAAATTGACCACTGTCATCACTGTAGCTTCTAATATTCTAATCTTGGTTTGCAGACTTATCTTCCTATTCTTCCAGACTTTTTTCCTCCGACTTTTGTCTAAAGGACACAAATTCAAATGCTAAAATTCAAGGTATAAATTCAATGCTAAATCAGATATAAAAATTCAAGATGCTAAATTCAAGGTGTAAAAATAAAAGTCAACGCTTTAGTGTTGCCTATAGTAAAGATCCACAAGGCTTCAATGTATTGCTATTATTTTTTTTCCAAGAGCCACCTCGTATGGAAAGGGTCGTTGTATAAACTTTAAAGGGGGGTTCATTCGATTGAAAATCAAAAGCTCTTGTGCATTTTTTTTATTCAAATTTGATCGGAGGGCAACCAGGCCCCTTGTTATTGGGAACAACAGCCCCACATTATCGAAATACCAAATTGAGACGTGTGGATATCTTAATAAATTTTACTCAAAAGATGGACATGTTAGAGATTTTCAGACTCAGTTTCAATCAATCAATCAATAAATCATTTTATTAATACTAAACTCTATTACAAACGTAAAGAAAAATTATTTGGCCCAAGAAGCTTGGCTTGTTGTGGGCCTAACTCTTCCAGCAATGATTTTTAGTTTCTACAACTGAAGGGCCTAAACAACCTTCTACGCTTGCACATATAGAAGTGTTGTACTTTAATTAGACTCACCATTATTCGAAAATTATTTTTTACATACTATATTATAAAGTGTTCTTTGTATGACTAGAGTATATTTGTATATTTGAGTATCTAGAGTATATTTTAACTAGAGTATTTAAGAGTATATTTGTATGACAAGAAGGCGACAGCGTGCTGATTTCAAATGAGCAGAATTGCATTCAAAGTTCTCATTTAGCAGTAGCCTATGATCACCTTTCCATTCAATATTTTTTTCTATTTTGGTCACCTTTCTACGTCCAAAGGGTTTTTTCTTTTTTTTCTTTTTTACCAACATTTGGATTCGATAAATATCTTAGATGACTTAAGTACTAATTAGGAACTAGTTCTAACTTGAAAAATAGATATCCTGGCTGAATAAAAACAATATAAAAAAATGGTAAAATGTAAAATGATAAATCATGTAAACTATGCTAGTAATTCGAATAGTGCCCCTCTATGAAAAAAAAACGGGTCCAGGCAAAACAGAAAACAGAAAGGTTCGTTAGACATGGGCTAAGCCATTGGGAAACGATAAATTTTCTGAACAATTGTTACATCGTGGTTGAACCAAGTTTGTTGGTTCAATCGGTTGCGGTTGAACCGGTATTCAATCAGTTGAACACCGTGCCTTAAAAAAAATTATGTGGAGCTCAAGACCACAACAAAGAAGTTTTACCTTGGGGGGATAGACAGGTTTTACAAGATGGTTACTAAAATGGATATTTACCTGGGACTTAAGTGGGAGCGTCTTTTTTGTCTTGGTGCAATTAATAATGTCCTCTTGTTTCCCAGGGGAGGGGGGAACTCCTTCCCTCCCTTTGTTCACGACAGAACTTTTCAAACAAAATCACTAAGTGTCACAATCAGGTGAACAAAATGGAGAACACTAACAGTCACTACCCTCAAGCCCTAACATGCCCTAACTCAAGCCCTCACTACCCACAAATGGACAATTGAAGACATGAAAAACATTAAATTTGATTGTCATTTTGACTATTTTATGCAAAGCGCTATTCCGATTCACAAAGACGAAGCATTTTCGGTCATATTTTTGATTATTTAAGGATTGTTTAAGGATTATGCTGGTTCGTTTTGTTTTTTGAGTGAATGAATTGTTTCCTTTTCTTTGTCAGTTGTTCGCTAGCATCCGTCGATGGCAATTCATATTTTTTTGGATTTTGTGCAAATCGCGGATATTGGCGAATAACTCGCTTTTATGGTTGTTAGGTATTTGGTTTTAATTCTTTTAATTTTTGGCTTTTATTGAATTTTATTCATCTTTTAAGTTTTTGGATTTTTTTCTTTGGTTTTTTGGTTCTTTTCACATTGACTTTCCACGTTTGTTTTTTTGTTGTTTTTTTTTCTTTGGCACTTTCCTTGGTTACATCATTTTGTTTCGCGCTGAAGAAGAGAGGCATTTGTCCTCTCGAAATATTCGCTTTGTTTTTTCAGTATTTTCATTTGGCCTATAAAAACCCCATTTTTGCTCGTTTTTCTTTCTTTATGTGAGGAAACATGCCACCTACTTTCTATTCCCTGACGTGTCGAAGTAAATTCATATATTCTGTAAACTCATATATATATATATATATATATATATATATATATATATATATATATATTATATATATATATATATATATATATATATATATATATATATATATATATATATATATATATATATATACATATATATATATATATATATATATATATATATATATATATATATATATATATATATATATATATATATATATATATATATATATATATATATATATATATATATATATATATATATTATATATATTATATATATATATATATATATACATATATATATATATATATATATATATATATATATATATATATATATTGAAAGTTCTGGAAATTATGTATTTAAGGATGACAAAACCCCCAGAATTCCCAGGACAAAGGCTATAAATTATGCCCTGGGGGCATATAAGGTTTTTAATGATAGAGTTGTCGATTTTAATGATTGAATGTTGTAAACGTCAAAAGGGGCTCATTCAATTGGAAATTGAGAGGGATAGTGCCCTTTTTAACAGTTGAAAGGGATTGGACGGTAACTAGCCCCCCTCTCACACCCACCATTCCCCCAAACACATCCAATCAAAATTTTCAGATAACCATTTTGTTCAGCGTATTAGAAAGTTCTGGAAATTATGTCTGTGAGGATGACACTCCCCCTCCCCAGCCATCAGGGCGAGGGTTGTAAGTTATCACCTAGGGGCATATAAAGTTTTTATTGAAAGTGATTTCGTAGAAACTTCAAAAGGGCTCATATGATTGGAAATTGAAAACGTGGGCATAATGTATCATTTTTTGTTGTTGTTGTTGTTTAGACCAGGGCACTTCGTATTGAAGGAGTTGTCGTGGGAACTTCGAAAAGGGCTCATTCGATTGAAAATAGAAAGGGCTGATGCCCTTTTTAATAGTCGAAAGTGATTAGAGGGCAACTAATTCCTCTCCCACTCCCACCTTTCCGCGCCCACCCTCCCATTTGCCCATTATGTTTAAAAACCAAATGTTGCCTAAAGATCAAAATCAAAATGCACTGTGTTAGTGCTAATTCCCAATAAGGCATCTCAGCAGTATCCCAAGAATGACTGAGGGTATTATGTTCAAACTTTCAGGTCTACTTCTGCTCTTAAAATTTAACCAAATCAAAATAGCGTAAGTGTATCCAAGCTATCAAATAAAGTAAACAGATTTTTTGCGAACGGTATCAAGTTTTCCATTTCAGGTCAACTAGAGGAGGAGTAGTGATAGGTCAATCTGTTCAAGCAGACAGTCCCCCGACATACAAGCAGACAGTACTCCCTTACTGTGTCAATGAAAGAGAGCGGACAGTCCCCCCACCATACAACAAGACAAGCATTGTGATAATCAATGGTATGTTATGTTAATGTTTTTATGGCTATTGTTGTTATGTTATGTTGATGTTGTTATATGGTTATTGTTGGTTATGTTATTTTAATCTTGTTTGATGGCTATTGTTGATATGTTATGTTGATGTTGTTTCATGGTTATTGTTTTTATCTTATGTTGATGTTATGTTATGTTGATGTTATTTTATGTTTGTTATGTTATGTTGTTTGATGGTTATGTTATGATAATATTGTTTCATGGTTATTTTGATGTTAAGTTATGTTGTTATGTTATGTTGATGTTGTTTCATAGTTATGTTATGTTGATGTTATGTTATGTTGGTTATGTTATGTTAATGTTATTTGATGGTTATTGTTATTATGTTATGTTGATATTGTTTCATGGTTATGTTATGTTATGGTGGTTATATTATGTTAATGTTGCTTGATGGCTATTGTTGTTATGTTATGTTGAAGTTATTTCATGGTTATTTTGATGTTATGCTATGTAATATATTTATTTGGGCGATTCTCAACTGTGTTCGGTATAATACACAACTACCATTTGAACAGTGTTGTAAGGTCCCCCACCCCAACCCCAAGGACTCCCTCCCCCCCAAATTATTGCCCCCCCCCCCCCCGAACCCCCCTCCAACCCACCTCCCTTCACCCCCCCTCCATCTCCCCTCCCCCCCTCCCCCCAACCCTCCCCCCAACAATTTTGTTTTAACATTTATTTTTTTCAACTTTTTTTTACATCTAAATCATATCAGACAAAATAGAATGACACTTTTTTTTAATTTTTTTATTCATAGATATTAATAAGGTGTAATATACTATGTGTTGTTATTGGAATAAAAAAAAGTTCCTTTACAACAAGTTGTTGTTTCGTTTATTTGTTAGGGGCACACACTTTAGACAATGGAACGCATTTTTTCTTAACGTCATTACATTGATATCTTTGAAATAAGAAATAAAATGGAATGTGTATGCTGGTCATTATTTTTTTTTCGATCAAGTAGAACAGAATATTTTTTGTGAGCTAGTTTGCTAGCAGTTTCATGAGGAGAAAAATCAGTTTAAATGTTTCACGAAGAGAAAAAAACAAAATGAACTTTGAAACATATTCAGAATATAACTGTGACAAGGTAAACCACGACAAAACACTACTAAACTATTCCAACTCTTACATTTCAACGAAAAAAATACAAAATGAACTTTGAAACATCTTCAGAATGTAACAGTGATAAGGTAAACCACGACGAAACACTACTGAAATATTCCAACTCTTACATTTCAACGAAAAAAAAAATCCAAATTGAACTCTGAAAAATCAAGAGAATGTAATAGTGACAAGGTAAACTACGACAAAACACTATTGAAAGATTCCAACTCTTATATTTCAATGAAAAAAAAATCAAAATGAACTTTGAAACATCAAAAGAGTTGAACAATGACAAAGTAAACCTTGACAGAACACTACTAAATTATTCCAACTCTTACATTTCAGCGAAAAAAATACAAAATGAACTTTGAAACATCTTCAGAATGTAACAGTGATAAGGTAAACCACGACGAAACACTACTGAATTATTCCATCTCTTACATTTCAACGAAAAAAAAATCCAAAATGAACTTTGAAACATTTTCAGAATGTAACAGTGACAAGGTAATCCACGACAAAACACTACTGAAATATTCCAACTCTTACATTTCAACGACAAAAAAAATACAAAATGAACTTTGAAACATTTTCAGAATGTAACAGTGACAAGGTAATCCACGACAAAACACTACTGAAATATTCCAACTCTTACATTTCAACGAAAGAAAAAAAAAATCTAAAATGAACTTTGAAACATCTTCAGAATGTCACACACAAACATACACACACACGAACACACACACACACACACACAAACACACACACACAAACACACACACAAACACACACACACAAACACACACACACACACAAACACACACACAAACACACATACAAACACAAACACACACACACAAACAAACACACACACGCAAAAACAAACACACACACACAAACACATACACACAAACACACACACACACAAACACATACACACAAACACACACACACAAACACAAACACACACACACGTGTTTTGTGTTTGTGTGTTTGTGTGTTTGTGTGTGTTTGTGTGTGTGTTTGTTTGTGTGTGTTTGTGTGTTTGTGTGTGTGTGTTTGTGTGTGTGTTTGTGTCTGTGTGTTTGTGTGTGTGTTTGTGTGTTTGTGTTTGTGTTTGTGTGTTTGTGTGTGTGTTTTTGTGTGTGTGTTTGTGTGTGTGTTTGTGTATTTGTGTTTGTGTGTTTGTGTGTTTGTGTGTGTGTGTGTGTGTTTGTGTGTCTGTGTGATTGTGTTTGTGTGTTTGTGTTTGTGTATTTGTGTTTGTGTTTGTGTTTTTTTGTGTGTGTTTGTGTTTGTGTGTTTGTGTGTGTGTGTGTTGTGTGTGTGTGTTTGTGTGTGTGTGTTTGTGTTTGTGTGTGTGTGTGTTTGTGTGTTTGTTTGTGTATGTGTGTGTGTGTTTGTGTGTGTGTGTGTGTTTGTGTGTTTGTGTTTGTGTGTGTGGGTTTGTGTGTGTGTTTGTTTGCGTGTGACATTCTGAAGATGTTTCAAAGTTCATTTTAGATTTTTTTTTTCAATTAAATGTCAGAGTTGGTATATTTCAGTAGTGTTTCGTCGTGGTTTACCTTATCACTGTTATATTCTGAAGATGTTTCAAAGTTCATTTTGTATTTTTTTTTCGTTGAAATGTAAAAATTGGAATATTTCAGTAGTGTTTTGTCGTGGATTACCTTGTCACTGTTACATTCTGAAAATGTTTCAAAGTTCATTTTGGATTTTTTTTTTCGTTGAAATGTAAGAGTTGGAATAATTCAGTAGTGTTCTGTCATGGTTTACCTTGTCATTGTTAAACTCTCTTGATGTTTCAAAGTTCATTTTGGATTTTTTTTCATTGAAGTATAAGAGTTGGAATCTTTCAGTAGTGTTTTGTCGTAATTTAACTTGTCACTATTACATTCCCTTGATGTTTCAAAGTTCAATTTGGATTTTTTTCGTTGAAATGTAAGAGTTGGAATATTTCAGTAGTGTTTCTTCGTGGTTTACCTTATCACTGTTACATTCTGAAGATGTTTCAAAGTTCATTTTGTATTTTTGTTCGTTGAAATGTAAGATTTGGAATATTTCAGTAGTGTTTTGTCGTGGATTACCTTGTCACTGTTACATTCTCTTGATGTTTCAGAGTTCAATTTGGATTTTTTTCGTTGAAGTATAAGAGTTGGAATATTTCAGTAGTGTTTCGTCGTGGTTTACCTTATCACGGTTACATTCTGAAGATGTTTCAAAGTTTATTTTGTATTTTTGTTCGTTGAAATGTCAGATTTGGAATATTTCAGTAGTGTTTTGTCGTGGATTACCTTGTCACTGTTACATTCTGAAGATGTTTCAAAGTTCATTTTTGATTGTTTTTTCGTTGAAATGTAAGAGTTGGAATATTTCAGTAGTGTTTCGTCGTGGTTTACCTTATCACTGTTACATTCTGAAGATGTTTCAAAGTTCATTTTGTATTTTTTTTTCGTTGAAATGTAAGCTTTGGAATATTTCAGTAGTGTTTTGTCGTGGATTACCTTGTCACTGTTACATTCTGAAGATGTTTCAAAGTTAATTTTGGATCTTTTTTTCGTTGAAATGTAAGAGTTGGAATATTTCAGTAGTGTTTTGTCGTGGTTTACCTTGTCACAGTTACATTCTGAAGATGTTTCAAAGTTCATTTTGGTTTTTTCTCTTCGTGAAATATTTAAACTGATTTTTCTCCTCATGAAACTGCTAGCAAACTAGAACACAAAAAATATTCTGTTCTAATTGATCAAAAAAAAAATAATGACCAGCATACAAATTCCATTTATTTCTTATTTCAAAGATATCAATGTAATAACGTTAAGAACATTCAGTACTGAATGAGCCTTTGAACTGTGAGGACGCAAATTGGATTTAACTTTGAATTTAATTGGTTTGTAAAAAGTGTATTTGTTAGACAGTGAAGATATTGCGAAACATTGAATTGGCTTGGGATTATACACCTTGGATTACGTCATTTAATTATGACAAATAAAGAAAATAGGCCAAAGACAATGAATCAAGCTCTGATTGAGTAGTAGCTCAGGTGTGTTTACCGCTTGCCCTGAGGAGTGGAATGAAATGCAAATATTTGATTAGTTGAATTTTGCAAACGCTACAGAGTATTCCTGAAAGTTGGTTGTGATTCCTGAAGTAGCGTCGGTATTCAAACGCTGTTGGAAATCGTCGGTGCAGGAGATAGGGGTGTTAGCCGTGCCCAAATTAACGGTGGCTTAGCGAACTGCACGTCCGCATCGACGTGGATAAATTATAGGTGCCAAAATAGGTAAGAGAGATTACATATTTTATTTTATTTGCACTTGCCATGGGGCGAAAAAGGAAGATTGCTAAAACTGTCCAAGTAGGATCCCAGTCTGTTGAGAACAGTTTGTTGAATTCGACCGTTTCATCTGAAGGGAATAACGATGTCGCTTCACTGAAGACCCTGACGGATGATTTTGCTAAGATGCTAACAATACTTACTGAAAATGGTAAAAAACTAGACTCTATAAACGATAGTATAAAAATGTTAGAAAAATCGTATGGTATCAGTGGAAAATACACAGTCTGAGCTAAAATCAGAAGTTAATACTACGAGTTCGCGTGTTACACAGCTTGAATCTGATTTTCTAAACTTAAGAAATCAAATGTCAATTATCGCTAGTGCAACGAAAAAGTATGAAACCGGGAGTGCAGATCTGTCTCGTCGGCTTATGGCATCTGAATATCGACATACAGAGACGAATATTATCGTTTGGAATGCTTCCTGCGAAAATACCACCCAAGCCGAAACGTTTTTGACCAGTTGTGTTTGGAGGGTCTAGGTCTGTCCATGGTCCCGAGGTTTCGAGTTGTTGGTAATGTCCGTAAGGAGCAACCGTATTTTAAAGTTGATGTTGGTTCTCGAGATGCGAAGGTCAGTGTGCTTAAGAACGGAAAGAAATTAAAAGGTAAAGTTATTGGACACCATAGAAATATATCTGTTAGCGATGATGCACCAATATCAGTTCGTGAAGCTCGAAGGAAGTTGTATGTAAAGAAATCTAGATTAAATGATATAGGAGTTTCATCATGGGTTTCCAATACAGTTCCACCATATATACAGATCGACCGTGGTGGTGTGGCGGCAAAATTTGGTTACGATGAGCCTATCCCTGAGTTATGTGACCAATAGATGGTTATATATCATGAATGGTGAATTAAGATTTTGTTAAGATTTTTTTTTTTTTTTTTTTTTTTTTTTTTTTTTTTTTTTTTTTGTATTTGTGTTTATGGAAAAAAAATGAAAAGTTGTTCTTTTTTTCTCATTTATTTAGTTTTTGTTAGAATTTAGAATGGGTAAGTGGTAGACACAGGTAGAGCATTGTGTTTCTTCAATTATAATTTTCTGGAATTCAGTAATGGAAACAGTAAGCCTGTATTGTGACAGGCTAGTGTTAGTGACAATTTTTTCACCTTTTTTGTATTCGTTTGTTTATTTATACTATTTTGTTAATATGTTTCTTATTATTTTTAGGTTATATTGTGTTTTTACTGGAGCTTCAATTATGTTGGAAACGGGACCACCGACCCTCCGAGTTATAGTAAGTTATTCAGTTGGTTAGGTTTGGTTGCAACTACCCTCCTTTTCTTTTTATATATATATATATATATATATTTATAAAAAATGATAATTGTTCGTAATGATCGTTTGGATTGGCTTGAGAATAATCCATTGAGTGTTTCGGATTTAGGATTAGGGATACTTCACAGGGATTTTGATATGGGGGTAGATGATGTTTTTCCGAAGGTTAATTATAAGTGCCCAGTTGATTTACATACTAGACTGGCACCGGATAAACTTGGCATTTTTCATTTGAATTGTCAGGGGTTAAATAGTGCATTGGATTATTTGTCGGAGCTGTGTATGCTATCTGATTTTCATATTCTTGCACTTACTGAAACATGGTTAATGAATAATAATTCTGGACTATTGGATATTTTAAATTATAATATGTATGTTAAGAACCGTACTCACCATCAGCATGGAGGACTTGCCCTGTATATTAGAACTGATTTGAATGTGAAGGTTAGGGATGATTTGTGTGTTAATAAAGAGATGATTTTTGAGTGTTTTGTTACGGAGGTTGATAAGAATGGTGACCCATTTTTTATTGCTGTTTGTTACCACCCCCCTTCAGCTAGTGTAGATTGTTTTTTGAAAATTATTAGAGCAACAAATGGACCTTCTAACTCGTAAGAACATGCCGTGTTTTGTGTGTGGGGATTTTAACATTGATTTGAAATTGTTAGCATCTAATTTAAAAGCCCAGAATTTTTTGAATTTAATGTTAGGTTATGGGATGCATCCTGCTGTAAATATTTGTACTAGAGTGACGGAGTCATCTTCATCTCTAATTGATAATGTATTTTTGAATGTTCCCCATGATTCGTCAAGTGTTGTGTTAAATGATGTTTCGGATCACTTTGGTTTGGCTATATTAGTTCCGGGTATATTTAAGAATATTAATATTAATTGTGATGCTCGCCCTAAGCCTAAGAAATTATTTGTTGATTCAAATACTATTTCAAGATTTAAGCTTAGGATAGAACAGTTAGACTTTAAATTTTTACAAGAAGAATTAGATTTAAATTTGAAGTTTGAGCTTTGGTATGGTAAGATTAAGGATACGTTTTTGGAATGTTGTGAAGTGTCAGGAATACAGAAGAGAAGGGTGTCTCCGAATAAACCTTGGATTACAAAGAGTTTGTTACAGTCAATTAATAGAAGACGTTTTTTATATAAGTTGTCAACAAGGAGCAATGATCCTCATGATAAAGTAATATATAGAGTTTATAATAGTAGGTTAAATGCTGCACTCCGACTGGCTAAGGTAGAATATTATAAGGTTAAATTTAAAAAAGTTGAGGGTAACCCGAGTAAGACTTGGAAATTGATTAAGTCGGTGACTTGCCCTGGTAGCGTCTTGATCCGCCCAGATAATATGGGAATGAATAATAATGTTGCAGATGAGATGTGTAATCACTTCGCTACTATTTGGCAGCGTGTGTCATCATCGGTGCCAGTATTTGATCAAGATGGAGATTTTCGTCAGTTCCTACCTGAAGATTGTGATGTATCTGCGTACCTTAAATCTGTAACCATTGATGAATTATTTGATGTTATAAATAATATGAAAAATGGTGCATCAGGAGGCGATTTTATTTCGTTGAAGGTTTTGAAGTCGATATTACCTGTTATATCTAGTCATTTTTTAGGACTGATAAATAATTGTTTAAAAGCTGGAATATTTCCCGATTGTCTAAAGTGCGCGAATGTTATCCCGATATTTAAAGGAGGGGATAAGAATTGTTTTAGTGATTATAGACCGATTTCTTTACTGCCATTTATTTCTAGAGTGTTTGAAAAGTTGATTCATAGTAGGATGGTAAGTTTTTTCGAAAAAAGACAATTTTTTAGTTCTAGTCAGTTTGGGTTTAGGAGTCATCATTCTACAGAGCATGGAGTTTTGTTTTTAACAACTTTTATTAATGATGCTTTAGACAAGGGTCTGAAGATAGCTTCGATATTTTGGATATTACTAAAGCATTTGACTCTGTTGATCATGATATACTAGTTCAAAAGCTATATAGTAGTGGTATACGTGGTGATTTTTTAAATGTGATAGTTAGTTTTCTTAGTGGAAGGACTCAGTGTGTCGTGATGGATGGAGTTACGTCTAAAATTGAATATATTTCGATTGGAGTACCTCAGGGTTCCGTTTTGGGCCCTTTGTTGTTTTTGGTTTATATAAATGACCTTTGTAGAGCTTCAAGTAATGTGTCTTGTTCTTTAGACCTTGATAATTACGGTACTAAAGGAATTCTACCATGTTTTGCTGATGATGCCCATTTCACTGTAGCTGCTAGAACTGAAAATGAGCTGATGACTATGTTGAAACAAGGTATTTCTTCGATTGAAAAGTGGATGCGAGTAAATAAATTGAAACTGAATCATAATAAGTCGAATTTTTTGATTTATGGTAGAATTACTGGACATTATCCATGGATTAATAATATAGAAGTAGGGCACCATACTATTGTAAGATCTACTAGTACTAGATACCTTGGTGTTATAATTGATGAAAGCCTTAGTTTTAAAGACCATATTGCATCTGTTAACAGCAAATTGTCTCGTAATATTGGTATTATGCGTAAACTTAGGTATCTTTTTCCGTGTGAAATTCTGAGAATGTTGTATTTTTCTATGGTTCACCCATATCTCATTTACTGTTGTATGGTTTGGTCGAAAACCTTCGTAACTCACCTTCATCCGCTCTGCGTAACACAGAATACGGCAATTAGAGTTCTTTATGGTAATCAAATTGACCTATCTGTATCGGTGAGGCATCTTTACAGCGAGTATAAAATTCTACCGTTGGCAGGAATATGTGTATTCTATAATGCTCTGTTTATGTTTAAATATTTAGCTTCGGAGTTACCATCATGTTTTTCAGGAATGTTTAGTCTTGCGTCTACTACTCACGATCATTTGACACGATCTTCTCAGTTGGTGCGAAGACCAGCTATGGTCACGTCTAGGTCTAGGTTTTCAATTCGCCATGTTGTTCCGTTAGTTTGGGAGAGTTTGCCAGAGAATTTGAGGAATGTTGGGGGTTTGCAGGATTTTCGTAAGTCGCTAAAGAACCATTGTTTTGATGTGTATATTTTGAATGGATTATTCCACGCCACTTAAGTTTTGTTTTTGAGGAGGGCTTAGTTGCAGCTGAATATGATTATAGTTATTATAATTTTGTTGGGTGTTGTTTGGAGGTTCGTTGGTTTTCGGGTCCGGTAAGTTGAGCTCTAATTTTTTTTTTTTCTCTATTTCTTTTTTTTTGTTTTTTTGTTTTTTGTTTTTTTTTTTTTCTTTTTTTTTCTTTTTTTTTCTGTCTTTTTTTTTGGTTTTCTTGGTTTTTTGATTTATTAGGAGGGTTTTCTCCCGCACAAGCATTGCTTCAGGGAATCGATGATGTATATATTTTTTTTTTAAATAAACCCAATGTTACTTACTTAAGAAAAAATGCGTAAAAACAACTTTTTTTTATTCCAATAACGACACATAGTATATTACGCCTTATTAATATCTATGAATAAAAAAATTTAAATCAAAAGTGTCATTCTATTTTTCTGATATGATTTATATTAAAAAAAAAGTTAAAAAAAATTAAAAAAATTGTTGGGAGGGGGCTTGGGGTTGGAGGGGGGGAGGTTTGGAGGGTGGGGTGGAGGGAGGTGGGTTGGATGGGAGGGATTCGGGGGGGGGCAAAATTTGGGTGGAGGGGGTCCTTGGGGTTGGTGTAGGGGACCTTACAACACTGTTCAAATGGTAGTTGTGTATTATACCGAACACAGTTGAGAATCACCGAAATAAAAATATTACATAACATAACATAACATCAAAATAACCATGAAATAACATCAACATAACATAACAAGAATAGCCATCAAACAACATTAACATAATATAACAACCATAACATAACATAACCATGAAACAATATCAACATAACATAATAACAATAACCATCAAATAACATAAACATAACATAACCAACATAACATAACATCAACATAACATAACCATCAAACAACATAACATAACAAATGTAAAATAACATTAACATAACATAACATCAACATAACATAACAACAATAACCATGAAACAACATCAACATAACATATCAACAATAGCCAACAAACAACATTAACATAACATAACCAACAATAACCATATAACAACATCAACATAACATAACAACAATAGCCATAAAAACATTAACATAACATACCTTTAATTAAAACAATGCTTTCTTGTTGTATGGTGGGGGAATGTCCGCTCTCTTTCATTGACGCAGTAAGAGAGTACTGTCTGCTTGTATGGCGGGGGGGACTGTCTGCTTGAACAGATTGACCTATCACTGCTAGGAGGTATGAAACTAAATTAAACAGCACAATTTGTGTCCAGATTTATAAAAGGGTGTATGTTGTAAAAAAATGCTAAAAAAATTTGTCCAGCATACAAATAGCAGGCCAAACTATGAAGTCTTAAAAAACGAAAAGATTTAAAGTATTATTTTCTTTTTCCCTGAAAAGAATATGTCAATACAAAACGAACAGAAATTAATTAAAAAAACTTTTTCCAAAAAAAAAAGTTTTTCAAAGAAAAGTAAAGAACTCCATTAAACAAAAAATGAGCAAAAATAAAATCAAATAATCTAACAAGCGTAAAACTACCACAAATCAGCATCTATAAATAAATGACACCCAAAACGAACAGAAAGTACAATAAATAACCAATTCAAACTCAAAACGAGAAGAAATTATCATAAGTTTGGGCGCAAAATCCCTAAGCCTTCCAAGGCCAGAACAAAATTTCCACTTTACTAATAAAATACAAATGAATGTGCATTGTCAGTTTAATATACACATACTGATATTTAGTAATCAAAACGTAATATTATTTGGTTTATTAAAGTTATAAAAGCAAAAACATTTATATTTTTTCAGTAAAGTGCAAATTTTGTTATTGCCTTGGGAAAAAGTTTTTTTTAATTAATTATTTTAATTAGTGAATCACAAAGGCCGTGTAGTTAGAATAAATAGCTGTTTTAAAAGTAGTACTAAAAACAAACTGTAAGTAGGAACCTGTCATGAGTTCCGAACGGGCGCCCCTGCTGCCATCTATAATCAAGTCTAACTCTGACAGAACATAATTTATTCATGGTTTATTGATCCACGAAGGGGAGAGGATTTCCGAGAAATTTATTGCATAATCGAGGGGAACTAGATTTCTGGGAAATTGATTACATAATTCTAATGTTACATCATCAGATAAGGAAAAGATGACAGATGTCAACATCCGGTTGGAAGACTATGATAACAAGGTGGCATCATCAGATAAGGAAATTTCAATAGTGGAATATTCTTATCCAAGAGTTGAAAATACAGACGAGACAAGATAACTGATTGACACAATTTCTCCATGAGACAAGATTAATTTGAAAGCAGAAACGAAAATGGTAAACCATCTGAGGGAATGCTAACTCCTATTAAGAGATATACATATTATTTTTTATTAGGCGGTTCTCGACTGTGATCGGTATAATACACAACTACCATTTGAATAGTGTTATAAGGTCCCCTATCCCAACCCCAAAGGCACCCAGGCCCCCCAAAAGGCCCCCCCCGAGCCCCACAAAGGCCCCGGGCCCCAAAGAGTCATGTCTTTCAAAAGGCTTCATGTCTAAAGTGCATGTCTTTCTCTGTTTGTATGTATGAATCTATTTGTTTGCATGTCTGGGTTGGTGTTTACAAGTCCAAGATTTGTCTTTTTCGGTTTGAATGTCTAAAGTGCCAGTCTTTCTCTGTTCTTATGTCTGAATCTATTTGTTAGCATGTCTGGGTTGGTGTTTGCAAATTTGAGAATTTGTCTTTGTTGGTTGAATGTCTAAAGTTCCTGTCTTTCTCTGTTTGTACGTCTGAATCTGTTTGTTTGCATGTCTGGGTTGGTGTTTGCAAGTCCAAGAATTTGTTTTTGTTGGTTTGAATGTCTAAAGTGCCTGTCTTTCTCTGTTTGTATGTCTGAATCTATTTGTTAGCATCTCTGGGTTGGTGTTTGCAAGTCCGAGAATTTGTCTTTGTTGGTTTGAATGTCTAAAGTGCCTGTCTTTCTCTGTTTTTGTGTGTCTGAATCTATTTGTTTGCATGTCTGGGTTGGTGTTTAAAAGTCCAAGAGTTTGTCTTTGTTGGTTTGAATGTCTAAAGTGTCTGTCTTTCTCTGTTTGTATGTCTGAAAATATTTGTTTGCATGTCTGGGTTGGTGTTTGCAAGTCCAAGAATTTGTCTTTGTTGGTTGAATGTTTTAAAGTGTCTGTCTTTCTCTGTTTGTATGTCTGAATCTATTTGTTTGCATGTCTGGGTTGGTGTTTGCAAGTCCAAGAATTTGTCTTTGTTGGTTGAATGTCTAAAGTATGTGTCTTTTCTCTGTTTATATGTCTGAATGTATTTGTTTACATGTCTGGGTTGGTGTTTGTAAGTCCAAAAATTTGTCTTTGTTGGTTTGAATGTCTAAAGTGCCTGTCTTTCTCTGTTTGTATGTCTGAATCTATTTTTGCATGTCTGGGTTGGTTTGCAAGTCCAAGAATTTGTCTTTGTTGCTTTGAATGTCTAAAGTGTCTGTCTTTCTCTGTTTCTATGTTTTGAATCTATTTGTTTGCATGTCTGGGTTGGTGTTTGCAAGTCCAAGAATTTGTCTTTGAATGTCTCAAGTGCCTGTCTTTCTCTGTTTATATATCTGAATCTATTTGTTTGCATGTCTGGGTTGGTGTTTGCAAGTCCCAGAATTTGTCTTTGTTGGTTTGTATGTCTAAAGGGCCTGACTTTCTCTGTTTGTATGTCTGAATCTATTTGTTTACATGTCTGGGTTGGTGTTTGCAAGTCCAAGAATTTGTCTTTGTTGGTTTGAATGTCTAAAGTGCCTGTCTTTTTCTGTTTGTATGTCTGAATCTATTTGTTTGCATGTGTGGGATGGTGTTTGCAAGTCCAAGAATTTGTCTTTGTTGGTTTGAATGTTTAAAGCATCTGTCTTTCTCTGTTTGTGTGTCTGATTCTATTTGTTTGCATGTCTGGGATGGTGTTTTTGTAAGTCCAAGAATTTGTCTTTGTTGGTTTGAATGTCTAAATTGTCTGTCTTTCTCTGTTTTTGTGTCTGAATCTATTTGTTTGCATGTCTGGGTTGATGTTTGCAAGTCCAAGAATTTGTCTTTGTTGGTTTGTATGTCTAAATTGCCTGTCTTTCTCTGTTTGTATGTCTGAATCTATTTGTTTACATGTCTGGGTTGGTGTCTGCAAGTCCCAGAATTTGTCTTTGTTGGTTTGAGCATCTAAAGTGCCTGTCTTTCTCTGCTTGTATGTCTGAATCTATTTGTTTGCATTTCTGGTTGCTGTTTACAAGTCCCAGAATTTGTCTATGTTGGTTTGAATGTCTAAAGTGCCTGTCTTTCTCTGTTTATTTGTCTGAATCTATTTGTATGCATGTCTGGTTGGTGTTTGCAAGTCCAAGAATTTATCTTTGTTGTTTGAATGTCTAAAGTGCCTGGCCTTCTCTGTTTGTATGTCTGAATCTATTGTTTGCATGTCTGGGTTGGTTTTTGCAAGTCCAAAAATTTGTCTTTGTTGGTTTGAATGTCTAAAGTGCCTGTCTTTCTCTGTTTGTATGTCTGAATGTTCTTGTTTGCATGTCTGGGTTGGTGTTTGCAAGTCCAAGAATTTGTCTTTGTTAGTTTGAATGCTAAAGTGGCTGTCTTTCTCTGTTTGTATGTCTGAATCTATTTGTTTGCATGTCTGGGTTGGTGTTTACAAGTCCAAGAATTTGTCTTTGTTGGTTTGAATGTCTAAAGTGTCTGTCTTTCTCTGTTTGTATGTCTGAATCTATTTGTTTGCATGTCTGGGTTGATGTTTGCAAGTCAAAGAATTTATCTTTGTTGGTTTGAATGTCTAAAGTGCCGGTCTTTCTCTGTTTGTATGTCTGAATCTATTTCGTTGCATGTGTGGGTTGATGTTTACAAGTCCAAGAATTTGTCTTTGTTGGGTTGAATGTCTAAAGTGTCTTTCTTTCTCTTGTTGTGTGTCTGATTCTATTTTTTGCATGTCTGGGTTGGTGTTTGCAAGTCCAAGAATTTGTCTTTGTTGGTATTAATGTCTAAAGTGTCTGTCTTTCTCTGTTTGTATATGTGAATCTATTTGTTTGCATGTCTGGGTTGGTGTTTGCAAGTCCAAGAATTTGTCTTTGTTGGTTTGAATGTTTAGGTTAATTTGAACATTTCTCCATGTTTAAGTTACGTTAGGTTAGCTTATCATGAGCGCTCATGATAAGCTAACCTAACCTAACCTAACTTAAACATGGAGAAATGTTTCTATTTATTTATTAATATTTATTTATACCTAGCGTAACTTAACCGGACTTGCAAACACCAACCCAGACAGACATGCAAACAATAGATTAAGACATACAAACAGAGAAAGACAGGCACTTTAGACATTCAAACCAACAAAGACAAATTCTTGGACTTGCAAACACCAACCCAGAAATGCAAACAAATAGATCCAGTCATACAAACAGAGAAATACAGGCACTTTAGACATTCAAACCAACAAAGACAAATTCTTGGACTTGCAAACACCAACCCAGACATGCAAACAAATAGATTCACGCATACAAACAGAGAAAGGCAGGCAGTTTAGGCATTCAAACCAACAAAGAAAAATTCTTGGACTTGCAAAACACCAAGCCATACATACAAACAAATAGAATCAGACATACAAACAGAGAAAGACAGGCACTTTAGACATTCAAACTAACAAAGACAAATTCTTGGACTTGCAAACATCAACCCAGACATACAAACAGAGAAAGACAGGCACGTTAGACATACAAGCCAACAAAAACAATTCTTGGACTTGCAAACACCAACCCAAACATACAAACAGATAGATTCAGACATACAGACAGAGAAAGACAGAAACCTTAGACACTGAAACCAACAAAGACAAATTCTTGGACTTGCAAACACCAACCCAGACATACAAAAAATAGATTTACACATACAAACAGAGAAAGACAGGCACTTTAGACATACAAACCATCAAAAACAAACACTTGGATTTGCAAACACCAACCCAGACATGCATACAAATAGATTCAGACGTACAAACAGAGAAAGACAGACACTTTAAGGCATACAAACCAACAAAGACAAACCCTTGGACTTGCAAACACCAACCCAGACATACAAACAAATAGATTCAAACATGTAAACAGAGAAAGACAGGCAATTTAGACATACAAACCAACAAAGGCAAACACTTGGACTTGCAAACACCAACCCAGACCTACAAACAAATTGATTCAAAAAAGTATCAAAAAAATTTGGGGGAGGGGAGGGGGAGAGGAGGGGGGGGGGGAGAGGAGGGGAGGGGAGTGGGAGGAAGGGGAGGGGGAGGAAGGGGAGGGAGGGGAAGGGGGGCTCTTTGGGGCCCGGGTGCTTTAGGGGGCTCGGGGGGGGGGCTTTGGGGGGCCCGGGGGGCCTTTGGGGTTGGGATAGGGGACCTATAACACTATTCAAATGGTAGTTGTGTATTATACCGAACACAGTCAAGAACCGTCAAAATAAAAAATAATATGTATCTCTTAATAGGAGTTCGCGTTCCCTCAGATGGTTTACCATTTTCGTTTCTGCTTTCAAATTTATCTTGTCTCATGGAAAAATTGTGTCAATCAGTTATTTTGTCTCGTCTGTATTTTCAACTCTCGGATAAGAATATTCCAATATTGAAATTTCCTTATCTGATGATGTCACCTTGTTATCATAGTGTTCCAACCGGATGTTGACATCTGTCATCTTTTCCTTATCTGATGATGTTACATTAGAATTATGTAATCAATTTCCCAGAAATCTAGTTCCCCTCGATTATGCAATCAATTTCTCCGAAATCCTCTCCCCTTCGTGGATCTCAATAAACCATGAATAAATTATGTCCTGTCAGCGTTAGACTCGATTATAGATGGCAGCAGTGGTGTCCGTTTGGAACTCATAATAGGTTCCTACTACTGTAGCGTAAAGAGCGAAGTATTGACGAGGATGTGACCCCCTTCATAATAAGTAATAATTTCTGTTCGTTTTAAGCTTTAATGTTGCTCCTTACTTTCAGTTAAAAAAATTGTATTTCTAATTGAATTTCTGACCGTTTTTTCAAAAATGCTGGGAAATCCGGCTCCCCCTCCAGGGAAAATCCCCTTCCTTAGGAAAAAAATTACTTCATGAAGTCTCCTCCCACGTAACCCCCTCACCTACGCTATAAAAATTCCCCCTGAAAGCGTGTGTATACTTCCCAATAACCAATACTATCATAGGCCGCGCAATAGCACTGCCTAGGTAAAGAACGATGTTGGTACAATGTATTATTTATTTTTGTTCTTGGTCTTAGATCAGGGCACTTTGTATCGAAGGAGCTGTCGTAGAAACTTCGAAAAGTGCTCATTCGATTGGAAATTGGAGTGGCTTGCGCCACTCTGTTAAAAAAAATACAAATGAATGTGCATTGTCAGTTTTATATATATATATATATATATATACATATATATATATATATATATATATATATATATATATATATATATATATATATATATATATATATATTATATATATATATATATATATATTATATATATATATATATATATATATATATATATATATATATATATATATATATAGCATATATATATATATAGCGTTGCTACATTATTAAGTGGCAACGGTGGTGCGATTACGTCTCTGAGCTATTCCTTGCGAAATAATATTGTTTCAACGGTAAAAGCTACCGATTTCGCGTGAATCAGATATCAATCGACTCCCTAAAATTCAGTGAATCGACTGTGATAAAAATCCCGACTGCAAACCTCCATCTCGTCTCATTCCTGGATCTTTCATTTCAAACAAAATGGCTACTTCGTTGAGCAGTGTTGTCAGAGACTGATTTTTGAACTTTTGAAGGTGTGCCCGAATTTTACAGAGCAGTGCTGCCGCGTGCGGTAGTGAAGGTACGAAATTCCAAAGCCCCAAAAAAAATAGACGACAGTGCCGATTTCCCGAATAAGCAAGCAGAAGAGGGGAGGTTTCTTGTTGCAAGTGCCGTCGTAACTGCCGGGAGTGGGGTCTCCCTTAAACTGCGGGGAATAGGTAGCAAGAACCTACGCTTCCCTTGCTTATCGGCGCTGAATATGCACAGACGAATTTACATCTCAACCCAATCCTGAACTTTCTCCGGCCAAACAGAAAGCTGGATCTAGCGTTGCTGTTGAAAATGACTTGCGATTTCATCGAGTTAACAGTATTACGCGACGCTAAATTGGAGCTCATTCAGATAACATTCCCTGCAAGAGCCTCTCAAGCTACGAAAAGCCGAACAAAAGATTCAGCGACATCAGAAATCCTGGATTTGCTAGCTGAATGCGACCGGAACATCATCCGACTTCCAACTTTTGTCATCACTCATCCTTCCCAAGTCCCACAGGTCCCCGAGAGCAGTTTCTCTATCCTGCTAGGAGAAATACGGGATCTGAAGAGCTCTATGTTCGTGGTCAAGCAGTATACGACTGGTGTTAAATTGACTGCCTCCCCAGACATTGGCACTACAGCAGCAAGAAACAACGAGCAACCGATTTGTACTGTAATCGTTGAAGACGCTCCATGTATGGACCCCCTGACTAGACTACAAACATTTGGTCAACTGCAGTCTGAAGATGGCATACAAGAGGTCAGGCAACTGAGAAATAATAAACTTCAAGTCAAATTCAGTGACGTTGTAAAAGCCAAAGCTTTTTGTAGTGAGGCCCCTAGCGTCCTTTCCGCAAAATTGCCAAGTGGCAGCCAAACAGCATAAAGTGCAAACTGAGGGAAGAAAAATCGTTTGGCATAATAAGAGGACTTTCCGTTGGTGTGGATGCTAATGAACTGCTAAAGCATAATCCAGGCCTTGTAGAGGAAGCTCTCCGCTTCGGACAAAGCGAAACGGTCAGACTGACTTTCAAAAATAAACTGACCATGAACTTTGCCATGTCTAACGGAATCAAGCTTGGATACGACTTTTTCCGGGTAACGAAGTACAAGGAGGCCCCAAGAAGATGTTCAGATGTCGAAGCTACGACCATCTCATTGAAAACTGCAAGAAACAGTCCCCAGATGCTCTAGATGTGCTGGACCTCACACTAGTAACAAAGACACGCCATGCAACGGAGACCCCAAATGCGTTTCTTGCGAAGGATCTCATGTCTGCTTCAGCCTAACATGCCCTAAATTAAGAGAGATTCTAAAAAACAAGAGTAAACAATGAATAGGTCTTTAAAGCTCTTAGTCTGAATATCAATGGTTGTCGCAATAAAGAAAAGGCCTTAGACGATCTTCTCCAGATTTATGACGTAATTTTTATCCAGGAGCATATGCTTTCTGGACTCAATGCAAACTCCTAAACAGATCCCGGTCTCACGATGTCTTCATACAACCCGCAAGATCTACGGCAGGGCGTCCGTCCGAGGCCTGGCAATATACGCTAGGAAGGAACTATCGGCTAGCCGTCGATTAGATGCAGTAATCTATTTTGTGTCTCTGCTGAGGGAATTGAGTTCATCAATGTATACATGCCACTAACTACAACAATGCTGTCTCTCTAACGAAATTCTCAAAAGCAGCAGATGCCCTTGGACGACATTTGGAGTCTCTTGAGCGTAGTGGGAGTAAGTAGCTAATAGCTGTGGATCTCAACTGCGACCCTACCAAGGACCATATCCTGTCTGATATCTTTCTAAACTGCCTCCCAACCTCTTACAATATCTGGCCGAAGTCCCTGGATTTTACGTACACCCATGCTAGTGGTCATACGTCAAATATTGACCATCTACTTTCGTCCACATCCATCCCTGGTCTCCCAGTTACAGTGTGTACTGACGATCCGATTAGTGACCATGCCGGAATTTCGTCCCACCTGCATTCAGCACAGAGCACTAATAACGCCTGTTCCAGAAGTTGGGTCTACAAGCAAAACTAGCAGAAGTGTAATATTACCCTATATATTGCCACTGTTGCTTCTGTCCTTAGTAGCATAAAAGTTCCGTTTCATTTACTCTGTACTGGTCCTTCCAACAGGGCAGCCTCTATTGAACTCAACACTTGCTATCATCAAGTTACCCACGCTCTGAAAGCTGCCGAATCGAAAGCGGTTCCTACAAGAAGAGTCAAAATTGGGACAGAGAAACCGATGTGGTCTGAATCCATCGAACTCCAGACGGCTAAACGACATGCTAAAATGTGGCTAAACATTTGGATTGCTTGCGGAAGACCGTTACGCGGGACTTTATTCGAGCTGAAACGGAGTACAAAACGCAAATACAAAGCTGAGATGAAAAAGTACCGTATTATCGGGCAACAGTTCACTGAGAACAAGAAATCATGGCGAAGTCTAATTAGACCGGACGACCGTGCACCTAATACCATCCCTGACACTGCATGACTGGCACTCTTACTATACTTCGGTATACGGAGACGAGAATCTTGCCATAACCAACCAGTATGAAAAGGAAGTCACCAGCTGGCTTGCGCGCTTCTCGGGACAGCGCTGTGTTGTTCCCATATCCCTGGAAAAGATCAAAATCGCGGTCAAAAAGGCACTTTCCAAGGGAAAAAATGGGACAGATGGCGACGGTCTTACAACAAAACATCTCAAGCACTTACCTGAAAGTTTCTATTCCCACCTTCAGCTTATCTTCCAGATGTGCATCACCAGGGGTTTTTGTACCAAAAAGTTTCCTGAAAGGAGTCATCACTTCTATCGCCAAGAAAGGAAAAGATCCCAATGACTGTAAATCTTACAGACCCATAACAGTCTCTGCATCCTGAGCAAAGTGTTTGAGTATGTGATCTTCTCCGAGCTGGATACTGGAGATTTCGGGGATAATCAACTTGGATTCCAGAAGGTCTCGGTTGTCCAGAGGCTCATCGCCTTCTTGCTAATGTACTTATGGACTCAGAGAGAAACAAGTCGCCTCTCTATATGTGTACTATAGATATTTCAAAAGCGTTCGACAGCGTCAACCAGATGCAAGCAATGAATGCTCTACTGCTGAGTGGTGTAAGTGCGAGCATAGTGAAAACATTGAATTTCTGGTATGAAAATTCAATAGTTTCTGCCAAATGGAAAGATAGAACATCAGATCCCGCCAAAATCAAAAGAGGCGTGAGGCAAGGGGGCGTTCTTAGTCCTCTCATTTTCAAACATGCGATTTCCAAGATTCTGGACCGCATCTCGCCCTCCCTTCTACTTCACGTTACCGACCTGTCTTACCTTGCATACGCTGACGACGTTCTTCTGCTCAGTAGATATCGAAAGCTGACTTACAAGATAACCTGAGTCGACTCCACAGTGACTTTCTTTCTATCGGGCTGTCTATCAATATAGAGAAGTGCAAGTTTTTAAACCTTCAACGCACCTAAAAGTGAATCTGTGACCCCCTCGGCAATCATGCAGTCCCTGCAGTGTCTGAGCTACGATATCTGGGTATCATGATTGCAGAGAAACGATCGCTAAAACCAGGCAATCCATCGTCAAGCAAACAACTACCGTCATTAAACGTGATACGGGTCTGTAGTGCCGAATCGCGGACGCTACTCCAGAAATCTCTAGCCTCAATTTATCGTTCAGTTTGCCAGCCACATGTAATCTACCTTGCCGGTGCATCCTATGTGCTGACAGTGAGAGACTGCGAAAAAATCCGAAAGTGCTACTATAAGTATGCAAAGTTTTTACTGTATATATCCAAGCGATACCGGAATTCTCGACTGGAAAAATATGGACTTCCGGAGCCATCCAAGCAATGGTCGACCATTCGGGACAATTCAGTGTTCAAGTCAGATTGATGAGACGTCGTTTTTCACCTGCATTTGTTTGAGTTTCGTATCTTTTTTTCTTTTTCGTTGTGCTCCACTATAATCTTTTTGTAGATGGTGGGTAAATTAATTATTATTATTATTATTATTATATATAATATATATATATATATATATATATATATATATATATATTATATATATATATATATATATATATATATATATATATATATATTATATATATATATATATATATATATATATATATATATATATATATATTATATATATATATATATATATATATATATATATATATATATATATATATAATATATATATATATATATATATATATATATATATACTGATATTTAGTAATCAAAATGTAAATATTATTTGATTTTATAAAGTTATAAAAGTAAAAACATTTATGTTTTTTTCAGTAAAGTGCAAATTATGTTCTGGCTTTGGGAAGGCATAGGGGTTTTGAGCCCTACTCATGTTAATTTCTGCTCGTTTTGAGTTTGACTCGGTTATTTATTGTAATTTCTGTTCGTTTTGGGTTTCATTTATTTATCGATGCTGATTTGTGGTAGTTTCACGCTTGGTAGATTATTTTATTTTATTTTCGCTCATTTTTGGTTTAATGGGGTTCTTTACTTTTCTTTGAAAAATTTATTTTGTGGAAAAAGTTTTTTTTAAATTAATATGTAAGCAATGGACTAAGTTCATAGCTTGCAGCCCTTGCCAAAAGCACTGTGTGGGGTCAGGTCATCCTCAAAGACATAGTTATTAGATTTTTGACTATGCCGAACAAATGACTAAGTAACCCCACGTGACCCCAGACCCTCCGGTCCCCCCTAACACGCACCGGAAAATCCCCGCTGAAAATGCCTGTATACTTCCCAATAACCAATACTATATGTAAACAATGGGCAAAGTTCATAACTTGCAGCCCTTCCCCCGGGGACTGTGGGGGTTAAGTTATCCTCAAAGACATAATTATTAAATTTTTCGACTCTACTGAACAAAATGGCATTCTCAAAATTTTGATCGGGTGACTTTGGGGAAAAATTAGCTAGGGGGGGGGGGGGGGTTAGCTGCCCTCCGATATTTTTGATCACTTAGAAAGGGCACTAGAACTTTGATTTTTGATCAAATGAATCCTCTTTTGACCTTCTACTATCACTTGTTCGATATGATCACCTCTGGGAAAAAAAAAACATAAATAGAAACTAACACGCATCCTTGATCTTTCTTTTGGAAAAAACGCCAATTCCACATGTTTGTACATTGGAGCTTGAAACCTTTACAGAAGGTTCTCTGGTATGCTGAATCTGATGGAGTGATTTTCATTAAGATTGACTTGATCTTTTTTTTTGGGGGGGGGGGGAGGTTCCCCTTTTTTTTTAATTGGGCAGATTTTCTCAGGCTTGTAATAGAAATAAACACGCATCCTTGATCTTTCTTTTGGAAAAAACGCCAAATTCCACACGTTTGTACATTGGAGCTTGAAACCTCTACAGAAGGGTTCTCTGGTATGCTGAATCTGATGGAGTGATTTTCATTAAGATTACTTGATCTTTTTTTTGGGGGGGGGGAGGTTCCCCTTTTTTTTAAATTGGGCAGATTTTCTCAGGCTTGTAACTTTTGATTGGTACAATTAAATTTGATGAATTTTAAGTATTTTGATAGCGTTGTTTCGATAGCGTTCTTATTCAAAATAGTTGAAGCTCCTATAAATTTACCTTGAGAGGTGGCAGGATCCCCACAGCTTGTGGTACAAGGGCATAAATAATGTAAATTGCCAGTTATTCACACATTTGTTTTATAATGCAAAAGGGGCCTTGTTTGATCTTGGGTGTTCAAATAGCTTGAAACTTTCAGGAACATTCTCTTGGTCAAAAGGATCAAATATTTTGTTATGGAGGCAGCAGGCTATGGGGCCTTGTTATGCCAAAAGACTGTTTTTTTTTTCTTCTGATAATGCCATAACTCTTTGGGTGAAGAGGAAATTAATATACAAATTAATTTGCAGGCCTACCCCCCCCCCCCCCCCCCAAAAAAAAATAGAGCCTAATAAACAGTCAAAACTTTCCAATTGGCTTGAAACTTATATCCTTGAGTGCTTGAAATAAGATGACCCCGATGTGGAGGGAAGGATAGACTAAGGTTGTGGTTTCCCCAAATCATGGCCCAAAATCTTCTTTTACCCTTGCCACTTTGTATAGAAGTGGCAAGGCACTGGTCATGGAGACTTAGGAGGTGGCTCAGTTCATGGAAACTGGAAGTTTTATTACTGTTTTAAAGTCTGAAAGGGACTAGAGGGTTTCAGGCCTTCCTCCCATGCCATTTTCTGCTACCTGGACATAATAACATCTTTGATAATGGATCAAAATTTTAGATAATCATTTTGTTCAAAAAATAAAAAAAAAAAAAAAAAATGTTGAAAGGTCTCCAGGAAAATGTTGAAAATTAGGCCTCCAAAGTTAACATGTCACCCAGAGCTTCCAGGCAATGGCCCTAAATTTTGTCAATTACCCTTTGTTCAGAGATAGGTTTTAGTAGAAAACGCAGTTGTTTTTGATTTGGTTTTCACAAGGTTATACTCTCAAAACAAACACACACACATACATGAGCGTAGTGGACTGGCCTCCCCCAGGCCATTCAGCGTGTCCCCAGGTGGCGATAGGGGAACGCTCTACAGATATGTAGGGTACCTCCATAGGAGGCACGGACCAAGGGGGACCTTGTCCCTGGGGGTCCATAATAGAATCTGGGGCACCTTCGCCCGGGGTCATAAATACAGGCGGAGGAGGAAGAAGGCCCCTCAAATGTACACTCAAAAGGGCCCACTGGTTTGTCCACAAGTCCCATGAGTTGCAAACCTTCTCCCAGTAATGGGTTAAATTGCATGGTGATGCAGAACACCATCGCGGGAGGATCCTCTATAGGAGGACAACTGTGGCAGGGCGTAAGATCCAGATCTATGGACAACGGCCTCTGCAAAGGGCTGCCTCGACCTTTTCGGTGCACCTGCAAGACTGGGGACCTTGCGGTCAACTCTATTCCCACTTGAGGAGTGGCGCCCCTCGAGGAAATTATAGCCTAGTAAACGACGCAGCATTCGCACGGGATTCTGACTAATGGACAATTCTTCTGGGCTTGGTATGTTTTTGATGGGTGTCTTTGGGCTGAAAAACCTCTTCCTAGCTAATTTATAATCTATTATGGGTTGCCTCCCGTAGTAGCATAATATTTGTAGGCATGAATATATAATGAGTCGGAGGTAATAGGCTTGAGACTGTCTGTGAAGGATTTCGACTCTTGTTGATAGAAGAGAATCGCCAAGTGCTGAAAACCATGTTGTGACCAAGATGGGCCCAGGATTGCACAAAGCCTCCATTCATGGAGGTCCAGGGACTTCTTGCTGTCCGGTTCTAAGCCGGCTTAAGCACTTCGGTGTAGACTTGAGAAGATATGTGATCCCCGTCCTGCACTGGTATCCAGGATCATTGCTTTTCCTGAGGCGAAAATAATTTCAATGATTTAAAGAACATGAAAATTGGAACTTGGGATGTTACGACATTAAAAAATGACTATCGTATCGACATTTTGACTGACGAATTCAGACGATTCAAAGTGGATTTATTAGGAGTTTCAGAAACTCATATCCCAGGGGTAGGAAGCATGAATTAGGTGATATAGAATTTGTTTTACTCAGGCAGGAAAGATGGGGTACATAGACAGGGAGTAGGGCTGATGATGAATAAGGAAGCTGCTAAGTCTTGTTTAGGCTGGGAAGGTATTAATAATAGAATACTAATTGCTCATTTTATGACTAGAAAGTTCAGGGTATCAGTTTATAGTAGTATACGCCCCTGTAGAACCGACTGACGGAAATACTAGCGACTCAGATGAATTTTACTTACAGTTACAGGAGCAAATAGACAAGGTCCCAGGTAGAAATATGATGTTATTACTGGGAGATTTTAACGCCCAGGTTGTTAGAAATAGGGATAGATGGTATCCCAGCCTAGGTAAATTTGGTGTAGGAAAAAGAAAACTGTAATGGATACAGACTTTTGCAATTTTGTAGGTATAACAATTTAGTTATAACCAATACGGTGTTTTGTCATAAAATGGCTCATAAGTTAACATGGTATTCACGTATAGGTAAGACAGCAAACCTTATTGATTATATTATAGTAAACCGAAGATTGGCAGGATCAATACAAGAGATACTAGGGTATATAGGAGTGCTGTTATTGATGTTAAAAGTAAAGATCGCCATCTAGTAGTGTCAAAGGTTAATTTTAAAGCTGAAATATCGGAAGGGTAACTACCTCCCGGGAAGTTATGATGTTGGTAGACTTCAGAATGAGAATTTGAGAGAAACTTTCCAGGAACAGTTGATACTAAACTTGAGAGTTTTAAAATTTGAAAATGTGGAAAAAATGGTTGGAATAATTTTAGAAAAATAACTTGTGAAGTTGCGGAAGGTGTATTAGGGAAGAAAGCTAGAACTGCAGCTAAGAATATTAGTGAAAAAGCTTTATGTTTAATAGAAAGGAGAAAGGACTTGTGCAAGAATTATCTGAGTGATAGATCGTATGAAAACAAAAGAAATGTAAAGAAAGTGGAGAAAGCATTAAAATATGAACTAAGGAGGTGTGAAGTGGAGGCCATGGATAAAATTGCCGAGGATCTGGAAGATGCAGCTAGACGGCATAATAGTAAAATATTGTAATGGCACGTAACAAATTGAGAGGGAGTAGTCAATCCGGACTTGTCCCAGTTAAAGATAGGAATGGGATCGCAATTAGCGATAAGAAAAAAACTAAAGAGAGATGGGCCGAACATTTTGAGAACTTGCTTAACTGAGATAGAGTTGCAGGAAAAAATATAGAGGAAAATGAAAAATTTTGTGATACCTTGGATGTGAAGGAAGATTTGTTTTGTGAGGAGGATTAGCAACAGTACTAAAAGGATTAAAGAATAATAAGGCTCCAGGTGCTGATAGGGTGGTAATGAGTTTCTTAAATATGGTGGCTCTGAGGTTAGAAATAAGTTATTGAAGATTATGAATATGATTTTTGAAAAAGGGGAAGTACCTAACGATTTCAGGAAAACCTTAATTAAGCCACTTTATAAAAAAAGGTGATAAAAGTGAGTGTGGTAATTATCGAGGCATTAGTCTGGTCTCTGTAGGTAGCAAATTACTTAGTAATATGATACTTTTTAGACTGAGAGATGCCGTAGACAAAGTTTTAAGAAAAGAGCAGTGTGGTTTTAGAAAAGGTAGAGGATGTGTCGACCAAATTTTCACTCTTAGGCTAATAATTGAGAAGTGCCTGAGTTTTCAAACACCTTTGGTCCTCAGTTTTATAGATTATGAGCAAGCGTTCGACTTTGTTGATATAAGAGCTTTAGTAAAGGTTTTATCCTTGTACGGTATACCAGACAAATACATTAAAGTGATTAGTGCTATGTACGAGAATAACACTGCTGCGGTTAAGGTAGGAAATGAGGTTAGCAGCTGTGTGGTAAAGCTTCCTAATTTAGTTAATTATTAATTGAGTAAAAATATATTAAGAACCAAAAACAAAGTTTCAAAATACCACTTTTTAAGATAAAGATACAAATCGTGGAATGTGTAAGCTTGGAGGGAACTTGCTCAATAACCAATTTCCTCGCTAAATGCGTCAATGTACCGGAAGGACGTGGTTAGTTTTTCATATATATACCAGATTTTTGAGACTGAAGTCAGACTTTTTGACTTGCAGGGCGAACCTCTGCCCGTTTATTTTCTCGTTAGAAATACCTTGGGATCTTGTCGGATCATTGTAAGTGTCTGTATCTTATTATATATTATTGTAGTTTCTGAGACTTGTGTCTACTTGGAACAGCCAGTCCCAGTAGAATATCTATATCTGTAATTATTATATGTAAATTGAATAAAGTATTGTATTTTAGACAACCTCTCTACGATCTACCTTTAGCCCCTCGAATATACCCAGTCGGTACGCCTCATTAGTTCGGTCATAGCCTAAGGCACGCTACCAAAGTTTAATTACCTTAGGGCCAGAGTTTATCTCCCCTGTAAAGGGAGAATAAAGGCATATGCGACTAAAACACCCAAATACCATAAAAATACACTTCACAACAACTGGTGGTCGCTGGAAAAACTGGGTCGAGAAGGCTAGATATAAAAATAGTAGATTGAAATAAAATGGCTTTACCAGAGGAAAAAATGACTTCCCTATCAACAGTACTTGAAATTGCAAAAATTATACCAGAATACGCGGGAAATTCAGACGTAGATGAGTTTACCGAAAAATTAAAAATTTTCGACGAACTAACTGGAGCGTTGAGAATAAGGTCAAAGAGAAATGTGTTGCAGCCAGACTAAAGGGAAGCGCCCTTAAAAATTTTGAGGCAATTAAGGAAAAAGAGCCCAAGGACATCAGTACTCTAATTGAATCTTTTAAAACAAGATTCATAGAGACAAGTATCTCCGAGAGGCTAAGAACAGAGGTAGTGACATTCAATGCCTCAACTAGTATCAGGGAATATGCAGACAAAATTTGTAGATCCGTATGCTTACAATTAGAGAAAGGCGGAAATGACGAGACAGTGCAGAAAGTACAACTACATACTTTTACCCAAGGGTTACCAAAAAAGTTATTAAGACTAATATTATCACGGAAACCTGAAAATTTAGAGCAGGCTATAATACTAGTCGAAACAGAGATAAAAATTGACGAGGCTATAAAAAAGTGTTTGATCAGATGTCAATAAATAACACAGGAGCCCAAGAAAGTAAAAAATATGAAAGGGGACAGAAGAGGATGAAGTTTGAGGAGCCAAATCGTGAACCAAAAAGGCACGAGGAAGGCCAAACCTTCCACCATGGACTGACCCCTCCCCATTTGACGACCAATCCCATGGTATTAGATCCTTAATAACTTGGAATACCAAGTACTATGGACACCCACCTCCTCCTCCAGAGGAAAATTATAGAGCAAATGGTGGCAGGTCAAGAATATATAGAAATAGGTATAGACCCCATGAGGAAGGGCAAAATTACCCAGCAATATAGGAAAAGATTCAATCGCTACTATTGTGGCAAACCAAATCACTATGCGGCAAATTGCTGCATAAAATACCCAAAGAAGGCCAGCCGTACAAGACAAAACACCAGTTCAGAACGCAGGGGGGCAGAAATTTAGGAAGGCAGGAAATAAATAATACTTGGCAAACACCTAATAAAATTCCTGAATTTAGACCTAGGAGGCAAACGGTTAACAATACCCAGGGTCAGAGTAGCAACACTGAAGAAAACGGATAATTCCAGAAACTTTTGGCCAAACAGTGGGCATTTAAACGGAGATACCAGCCTGTAAGGGTCGACAGAGCTGTTTCCTTACAAAGACCCCTATATAGTTTAGAATGTTGTGATACAAATGCAAATAATAATAGTCTACCGATTCTGCGTTGTTTTAAAAATTGAGTGTTTTCAAAACTTACCATGTTTACTAGATACAGGAGCATCTAAATCATTAATTCGAGAGGAAGTTTTTAAGAGGTTTCCTCCTAGTGTCAAAAATCGCTTAAGCAGATGCCAAAATACCCTGACATCAGTGACAGGGCACAAGCTGACAATTTTGGGAGAACGTCCATTGAAATTTAGCACAGGGGATAAAGAAATAACAATAACAGTAATAATATGCAAGCAGCTACCATTTCCTTGTATTCTAGGAGTAGATGCCATCAGAAAATATGGGATCGTATGGGAACCCATATCCGATACAATAACCATAAACCAGGCAAATGAAAATAATAGGCAAATTTGCGGAACAACAGATAACGAAAGTGACGATTCGAATTATAACCTAAAAATAAGCGGAAAAATCACCATAGATGGGGAAATGACAGCTCAAGTTCTAGCGACATTAAATGCAAAAGAAGGAAAGGTTAAAACAATCGATGCCATGATAGGAGGATACACCATAAAAGAATACCCAATGATTTTCGTGGAGAATCAAGTTATAAAAATTGAAAAAGGTAGGTTATAACATACTTAAAACTATCAAATCTAAGTAATAATAAAATAAAACTGAACCAGATAGAACTTGGATCAGTGGAAAAGATTTCAAATTCGGAAATAAAATCTCTAAACAGTCCAGAATTAAGCGTAAACTTCACTAGCCACGAACATTTATCCTCATTAAAACCGCAACCACAAGAAAAGTATGGAATGTCGAAAACGGATTTTTTGCAACAATTTGATTTAAAACATTTACCGGAAAACGTAAAACTAGGGTGGAAAATATTCTTTGGGATTTCAAATGGACTTTTGCAAGACACAAAGTGGATTACGGATTAACTCACTTAATCACGCACAAGATGTAAACAGAGGGCTCTCCAATCAAAAAATCACCGTATAAAACACCTTATCATTTAAAACCATGGCTAGAAAGCCAAATAAAAGAAATGGAAGATCAGGGAATAATTAAAGAAAGTGTTAGTGATTGGTGCTTTCCACTAGTAATAGTCAGGAAAAAGAAAGCACCTGGAGATTATGTATAGACTTTAGAGCACTAAATGCCGTCACGGTTAAGGACGTGATGAAGTTACCAAGAATTGATACGATTTTAGATTTGCTAGGAGGTTCAAAATATTACACTAGTTTTGATTTAATAGCAGGATATTGGCAAATCGCTTTAGATGTAGAAACAAAGCATAAAGCCACAGTAATTTTAGACGATGGAAAGAACGTTCACATTTGAACGTATGCCTTTTGGCTTATCATTTAGTCCAAATTGTTTTAGTCAACTAATGAATTTGGTGTTATAAGATAACGAACCAGGAAGGAAAAAAGATACCTTGGCTTATTTAGATGATGTAATTCTGTTTAATGAAAACCTGGAAGACCGCTTGGTCGGACTTAGAAAAATACTGGAAAAGTTTGAAAAAGCAGGCTTAAAGTTAAAACCAGAAAAGTTAAAAATAGTAGTACCAAAATTAGTTTTTCTTGGACACCTGATAAATCAAGGTACTATTTCATCAAATCCAGAAAAATTTACAGTCATAGAAAATTTACAGCCTCCTAAAGATAAAAAAAGCTGCAGATCAGTTTGTGGTTTGTTAAGCTATTTCAGACGATATATTAAAAATTATGCCACAATAGCACAACCTTTGACAAACCTTTTGAAAAAATCAGGTAAATTCGAATGTCCAGCGGACGCAAAACAAGCGCTAAATGAAATAAAAATGCAACTATTACTGGCACCAATACTAAAGTTACCAGATTTGTCACAAGACTTCTGTTTGCAAACAGATGCTTCGGGGGTACGGCATAGGAGCCATATTATTAAACATAAATTCTGAAGGAGTAGAATCAATAGTTCAATACGCCAGTAGGTCACTGTCGGAAGCAGAAAGAAAATATTCGACAGTTGAAAGGGAATGTTTGGCAGTTGTAGTTTTTACAGAATATTTTTGACAATTTTTACTTTGAAAAAAATTCATTTTACGCGTAGACCAAAAATCATTAATTTGGCTACATAGGATGCAAAAATACTTCAGCCCGGCTGACACGGTGGATACTACGTCTGCAAGCATATTCATATACCCTAATATATATAAAGGGCCGTACAAACATTTTACCAGACTATTTGTCACGAAATCCAGATACGGAAGGAAATTTGATAGCAACCATCCAGAACGAACTGGAATGGCTGAAATACTGTCTAATGAAAATATTTCGAATCATCAAGATAAAGACGATTTTTGTTTAGTGATGAAATCCTTTTTATCAAAAGGAACGGAACTGCCAGAGCACTTTAAACATTTTTTAAAGGACTTAGATAATTTTGATCTGGACGAAAGTAAAAATCTTCTAGTAAGATATCATAGACCATCGCAAGAATATAGAAAAAAATGACTTAAAAATTATTCCAGTAATTCCAAAATCTCTGGAAGGAGAAGTTTTACAGATGGCACATGCAACGATTGGCTGTCACATGGGAGAAGCGAAAACTATTGGGAGGCTGAAAGGAAATTTTTATTTTCCCAAAAATGTACTCAAAAGTAAAAGCTTTTATACAAAGCTGCCAAGAGTGCGCCAAAAAAAGTCGTCACCCAGGACCCCTAGGGCTGAATTAGGTCAATACCCCACCCTTCAGGGGTAGGAGAATTAATGTCAATAGACATTTGGGGAAACCGGAGGAAGTTTACCAGTTTCCAGGAAAGGAAACAGGTGCGTACTAACCATAGTCGACGACCATTTTAATTCATATTTATACGCTTTTCCAATAAAGACGAAAAGACAAAAACCATTGCGAAATTTTTTGGTCAATCGCCTATTTCTGGAACACGGAATTTTTCCTAGAGTTTTTACTTAGCGACAATGGGCCATGTTTTTAGAGCCAAATTATTAGACGAAATTACAGAATATCTGGATGTTAAACGATGGTTTACCTCGTCTTACATGGCAGCAGCTAATGGGAAGGTTGAACATAAGCATAGGGAATTAGCTTACATACTGGGAATACATGCAAAAGAGGAAAATAAAAATTGGATGAACATTTACCATTTGTAGTCTTTGCAATAAATACGGCTTTTTCACGTTCCTTAAAAGAAACGCCATTTTTTTTTGCAACATATAAGAGATCCCAGAATTTGTTTAGATGAAATACAAAATAATAGAGTATACTACAACTTAGACCAATATAAGCAAGAAA
Source organism: Artemia sinica (assembly GCA_027921565.1). Taxonomy (NCBI): domain Eukaryota; kingdom Metazoa; phylum Arthropoda; class Branchiopoda; order Anostraca; family Artemiidae; genus Artemia; species Artemia sinica. The sequence goes on along the minus strand of CM051271.1, from coordinate 2,877,180 downwards.
TGGTGATGCGAATGAAAAAAGCTATGGAACAAGTTAGAGACAATCTGGAAGATGAAAAAACAGAACAAAAAAGAAAAATATGACCGAACAAGCAAAAATAAGACAAATTACTGTTTAGGAGACTTGGTTTATGTGTACAAAACTAACCTGGAAGGAACAAAAAGTTAAAACCGAATGGGATGGGCCCTACAGAATTGTAAAGATTCTACCAAGTAACTTAACATATGTTCTAAAGCATCTATATAAGGAAAAGGAAGAAGTAGCACACCATAATAGAATGAAAAAGGGATATTTTTCAAAACAGTGGAAAACAGAGCCTATACTTTCAGAAGAAGAAATAGAGGACACGATTTTACCAGTATATATCAGAAGACCATATGAATTTTCAGACCTTTTTAATGACCACAAAAGTTGGGAGGAGTGGAAGGAGTATTTAGCCCGGGCTTGGCTACAAACTATCCACAACAAACAAGAGAAAAAGGGAAATATTCGATGCTCATCGGATACTAGCGATGAAGAAAATCAACGCAACATAAGGGTTTAAAATTTGATAAACCAAGGGTAAAATTCACAGAGGAAGAAAAATTGGAAGGAACCAATGAATTATCTGATTTTCATACATTAGACTCACCTACAGTCTTAACGCAAAAATGGCTTTTGGAACAAACGCCATCTACCAGACGCGAGCTAACAGAATGTGACACTGATAATTCTTCTACAGAAACCGATATCACTAAACCTGGGCCATCGTCAAGAAAATCCTCTTTAAGCGAAAAATTGTGGAGAAAAGTAAAGAACCAGAGGGGCAGCAACAAGTTCCTTTGTCAGCAGCACAAGTAGCTAAAGCACTTATGAAAAAGGCCAAACATCAAGAGAAACAAAGATTAAAGATATTTGACAAGGCCACAAAACAGCGCTCGGGTTCAGAGCCTTGTAAACCACACTATAGAGACCCCGGAAAAACTTGCAAATATTATAAAGAAGAAAAGCAAAAATTTGGGGTCCAAAACTCGGACCAGGAAACGGAGAAAGGCAGAACAAGCGTAGCCCCCAGCAGATTAATATTTGAATAATACAATTATAACGAAAAAAAAAATAATAAATAAAAATAAAACGAGTAAAAAGCCTCTAAAGAAATATCTATATATATTTTTTTTAATCGGTATGTAAATAACATCAAGTTTTCCTTCAAATATATATCGCCGGTAAAAATTATTACCGTCATAGAGAAAAGAAATTAGCTTTGATCTGAAGTGACATCATAGCTTCCTACAAAAATTTCGTTTCCGATACGAGATAAAACTTCGCGAACGGTGTAAATGACAGACTTGTCAAAACGAATTAGGCTACGTTCCATAAAAGAAATTAATAAGACCACGTAACTTATAAATAGGTGTTGTGAAACTAAATATATTATACATATTTAGAATCAGCATTAAAAGGCAATTCTTTTGATATGTATATTGAAAAAAATATATTTTGGGGGATAATTAAAAAAAAAACAAAAAAAAAACGAAGGAGGTTAGTCTACTGAAATAGGGTCATTGGAAGCTAGCAAATTGGAGTGAGCTCAATCACTGCTTGGTCTCTCGTTGTTAAGTAAATGCGAAGCATCTACTGACCTATGACTCTCTCGATAACACCTCCAGTCGAACTAAAAAAAAATTTTGTTTTGAAGAAATTTAAAAATAATTATAATTGGAAAGGCAGCGAGGGTTTACATGAATCCGGACATGTATAAGCTAGCTGTAATCTTGTTATAAATAGTAGAAGAAGATATAATAAATTAAACACTTACCAGTAAGGACGGTATATATAAACAAGAAGCCGTAGATAAAATGGGTCAAAATTTAAAAAAGTATAGCACAGTGTAAAACAAAGTTTTCTCGGGTATAATTAATTTCACATATTAAATAAATTCACAACACGCCACTAACAGAAATAACTAGGGCGAGGACATTGCAGGTGAAAGACACCAATGACAAGACCATTGGCATTTAAAAAAAACGAAACTGCTAAACGTCTCGTCATTGGCGGGGGGGGGATCCACCATGCTAACCAAATGTATATCAGGAATAAAAGTCAAACTTGGGAGGAGATTTGAGCTGAATGTTCTGGAAGGGTCCTACGTCCTAGAAAAAATAAATAAATAGGATATAGTCACGCTTCCAGGGCACTAAGCCCATAAACTTGTAGAACAGGGTAATAGTCAAAATATTCAAATATCACGAAAGGAACAAATTACACTCAATGACTGTATAAACCTAAGGCGCAAATTAAACTGAGGATAATACCAGACGCGAATAATATAAAAGATTATAGGGAAACCACAATACATAACCCCTATCTCTAAACAACTTTTGGCACGAAATAGGCACTAATTTTTGGTGAAATACCACAGACAAGGAATATGTGTCTGTGATGAAAACCACACAATTTTGTGGGAATTAGGATATCGTAAAAACGTACATTTTTTATGAATAAATGAGAACTAGCAAATGCGGGGCAAAGCTTGTTTAAAAATGTTCTAAAATCAGCTGGAAAAAAAATACAGTACTTTTTTAACACTTCGGACAGAAAAATTTGAATAATGTCAAAAAAATACAGGTTGCAAAAATTAGACACCCCCCCCCGCACCACTTAAAAATATGGAGATAATGAATTTGACCATAGAAGGGCAATCAGCATAAAAACTTGTTAAGGTTTTTGAAAAATACGTGAAACATATAAATATAGGCTTAGAAAGACATATCTTACTGAAAAAGCGGGAAAAGACTTGAAATAACTCAAGTCTTGAAGGCTCCATTGAAATAACGAATCAAAAAAAAGAGAAGGGTTCAAGTTGAAAATATAGCCAGACGACATTAAAAGGAAAATAAACTGAATGAAGTCAGTTAAACTCTGTTAGACGCACTTATTGAATATGCCGAACGAAACTAGTATGAAAAATTGTACTAAATAAGTAAAAAAAATAACATTAATTGTACTAAAATTGAAAATTGTACTAGCATGGCATAGGAAATTAAGAGTAAGGCACATAATAGCCTTAAGAACCTATAAATTACTGTGTGCCATGAGGCACGGCATTTTTCTGCAGAAGGGCCACATTTTGGATAAAAGAATAGCCCAAGAGAAAATTGTGGCAACAAATCAAAAAGTGTGGCAATAAAATAAATAATTATTTATTGTGTGTGCAGGTTCATAATAGTCCTTTTAGCTGTAGCCATGACAAGAGGACCTGGAAACTTTATAAGGAGCTACCAGAAGGCAGTCCTGGTAAGCAAACCTTCAGAGTACAGGCAAAGTCATTTGATAATGGCATAACAGGTATAAATTGAACAGCAAAATTTTTTTAACTTATCAGATCTAAACTGTAAAGGAGCCTTATACTCGTACCAAAAGGACATTAAAGCTAAAAAGAGAGATTACAGACAAAAACGTTATAAAACTGTCTCAAGTACCAAAAATTCGAAAAGAATTAGAAAGCTCAAAAGTCTGAAAAGTTTGAGCAAAGTCAAGTTATATGAACTATTGCCAAGCCCTTATATAGAGGCTAATCACAGTTATCAGTTATAGTGCATAAATCTATTTGTTGGAGTTGCTTTTGTTTTGTAAATATTTTAATTGTAGTTAGGACTTATCATATAAAAGTCTTGACAAGCTTAATTAAAAGTTGTAAAAAGAACAAATATTGCAGTGATTAAATAAATTATTAGGGTACATAATTATTATTTGTTTTTAACAATTAAGTATCAGCATAACTTCGGTTAATATATATGTGTATGTATATGTATATATGTATATTTATATATATGTATATAACCTAAACTATCCATGTAAATATAGTGAATTAAATGTTGAGTATTTGTGTTTTTTTTAGTTTTATATCATTCAAAAAGTATTCTACATTAATACTTCATAAGCAATTAACAAAACAATAATAATAATTGGAATTAATTCCAATGCTAATCTATACTGTGTATTATTTTTTTTAATGCTTTGAGTTTTATACAGTAGTTAATATCCTATCTGGTTTTGCGAATTAAAAAAAATACTTGTGTAAGCTATTACACAATGCTTATACTATGTTTTTACTATGATTTTATTTTTACTATGATTATATTATATACATATACTATGTTTTTATTAACTTTAAGTTTTAACTAGTGATTTAATGTATATGTAAATGTTTGACCTCGATTCAACGTATTAATAATTTTTATTGTGAAATGGTCCGCTAAGTATTAAGTTTGAAAAGAATAATCCAGCAAGAAACATAACGTTTCGATTTAAGCGAGATATTATTTTTTGGAGTAAGTAAAAGAAAGAAAAGTAATGAAAAGAATTAAACTTTACCAAATTGAGTGTTTCCTTCTACTATATATGTAAAACTTTATGTTTTATATGTATTCTAATGTGAATATTTATTTTAGATACAGCCTTAGCTAGTTTTTTGGAAATCAAATTTTTCTTAGCATCTTTTCGGATCCATTTTTCTTTCAATCATATTTTGACACATTTTTGGAAAGTAACAAATTTTGAAGCCACTTCAAATATATCCTGATACTATCATCTCATACCATCAGAAACCAGACTATACTTGATCAACTGATATTTGGAAACTGTAGCAGTAATACGGACTTTACTACAAGTTCATCAAAAGTGAGATAAAATCAGAACTTATTTTAGGCCTAGATAATGTGCTACCTAGCCCAAATGGCTGGAAATATGTGAAAATGCTTTGTGCTGGAAAAATATGTGAAAATTTAAAAATCAATAATGTTATATGTAATTTATCCAAGGTAATTCTAAAAGAAAAAAAATAAACGGTATATTAACCACATCACACAGATAAATTAAATTATTAATGGGAATTAAATTTAAACTAAAAAAAATCATAAAACTTTTCTAATATAAATCTAATTTAAGCAAAACCACTAATATAATGTTTAAGCCGCTTGGGGTCAAGTTAAAACAGAAGATGCATATGAAGAACGGTAAAAAGAGTATTTTTCAGTCCTAGAGACAGAGAAAAGGAGAAACAAGGATGAATTTCAAATTGAAATCCTTCGACAAAAAAGAACATGGCCTATATTTGGACCAGAAACATGACCCTAAGGAAACCCATTGAGGTTATATGCACATAATGACCCAAAGATGGCAGCATAATAGCTGTAAACAAAATTAAGTTGTTTTTAAAGTAAAATATTGAGAATTGGGAAAATTCTTCGTTAAATGGGGAGTATTGTGGTAAAGCTTTCTAATTTAGTTAATTATTAATTGAGTAAAAATATATTAAGACGCAAAAACAAAGTTTCAAAATACCACTTTTTAAGATAAAGATACAAATCGTGGAATGTGTAAGCTTGAAGGGAACTTGCTCAATAACCAATTTCCTGGCTAACTGCGTCAATGTACCGGAAGGACGTGGTTAGTTTTTCATATATATACCCATATTTTTGAGACTGAAGTCAGACTTTTTGACTTGCAGGGCGAACCTCTGCCCGTTTATTTTCTCGTTAGAAATACCTTGGGATCTTGTCGGATCATTGTAAGTGTCTGTATCTTATTATATATTATTGTAGTTTCTGAGACTTGTGGTCTAATTGGGACAGCCAGTCCCAGTAGAATATCTATATCTGTAATTGTTATATGTAAATTGAATAAAAGTATTGTATTTTAGACAACCTCTCTACGATCTACCTTTAGCCCCTCGAACATACCCAGTCGGTACGCCTCATTAGTTTGGTCATAGCCTAAGGCACGCTACCAAAGTTTAATTACCTTAGAGCCAGAGTTTATCTCCCCTGTAAAGGGAGAATAAAGGCATCTACGACTAAACACCCAAATACCATAAAATACACTTCATAACAGCTAGTTTTGTATTAAATCAGGAGTTAAGCAGGGTTGTATTCTATCCCCCTTTATATGGATTGTTTTGATGGACTTTGTTTTAAGGAGCACAGGAAAGGCAATGGGAGACCACGGAATCAAATGGGGAGGAAAAAGTCTCCTGGACTTGGATTATGCTGATGGTTTAAGCATCCTAGATAAAAGTGTTAGCAAAATGAATTAAGTTTTAGAGGTTTTGCGAGTTCAGGGTGATAGAATTGGTTTGAAAATTAATGTTAGGAAGACTAAGTCATTAAGGCTAGGAATAAGTGAAGATGAAAAGGTGACGTTGGGTAATGAAAAGATTGATCAGGTGGGCAGTTTCACTTACCTTGGTAGTATTATTAGTAAAGATGGTGGGAGCAGTGAAGATGTTAAAAATAGAATAGCCAAGCCTCAGGGTGTTTTTTCATAGTTAAAAAAAGTCTGGAAAAATAGGAAGATAAGTCTGCCAACCAAGATTAGAATATTAGAAGCTACAGTGATGACAGTGGTCAAATATGGCTCTGAAGCATGGATGATCCGAAAAGCGGATGAAGATTTGCTAGATGTTTTCCAGAGAAATTGCTTAAGGATTGTTCTGGGTACCCGGCTGACTGACCGTATTTCAAACAATAGGCTATACGAAAAATGTGGTTCAATACCGCTCTCTAGGGCTATAATGAAAGAGAGGTTGAGGTGGTTAGGCACGTTGTGCGGATGAAGGATGACAGATTGCCGAAGATTGTTCTTTTCGACCAACCATCTAGGGCTAAACGGAAAGCAGGTCGTCCCCGTCTGGGTGGGAGGACGTCATAAAGAAGACTTCAAGGAAATGGGAACTTCGTGGGCGGGTGTAAAAAGGGAGGCTTTGAATAGATTTGGATGGAGGAGGAGCGTGCGTAGCTGTGTTGGTCTCAGGCGGCTTGGTGCTGCGGTGAGTTCTTAGTAGTAGTAGTAGTAGTAGTTAAGTATTTTGAATAAACATCAAATTTGATTCTTTTGATGTATCTATTGTTATCAAGACTCTGTTTCTTAGAGTTTCAGCTACTATTGAGCCGTATTACTCCTTACTTACACTTCGCCACCATGAACTGTTTGATAAAGCATAATTTTTTATACTTAATTTTTTACTGGTCAAAATGTTTTATGATTAAGGAAGTAAGTGACGTTTACCTATTATAAAGAGTTAAGCCAGGGATCGTTCCTGGAGATGGCTTATAATTATCCAGTATGATCTTTCCCTACCTCACCCATTATAAAAACCCGGACCAAGGTGCGAGTGCTCCAGAGAACGTTTTTGCAGATAGAAACATAAGCGGAATCAGATCTTTTCACGGGTAGACAAGTCAGACTGTGATCTAATCGGAAACAAGTGGAAACCCGCTATTACGAATAATGCACTTTGTTGGAAACAATCGGAAACAGACTAACCCGCTCATGCAGAAAGAAGTGGGAGGAGCTTTTTGTTCGTACCGAGAATGAAGACCAGAAATGATCTGCGATAAACTTACTGGATAATTATATAAACTGTGGGTAGCATACACAGGGACAGGATTCCTGGTCCTATACTTGCCCACTTCTGATTTTCCTTATATCTTCCATATCATTTGGCTATTTTGTTTTCAAAATGAGGAAGACAAATGGTGTTTAGTTTTGGTGACATACAACTTGATGTATTTTTGTGAAGACTCAAGAGGTAGCTAAAGCTCCAGACCAAGGGTTTTGTTAGTATGCGAAAGTTCTTTCTTAAACCTAAGATTTTATGGTACTGGCGAATTAAACGTACACTTTTATATACTGCTAAAGAAGTCAAGTTTGGTTAATGCTAATGAAATAAAATAGGATGAATATATAATAGTTTATAAACAAATTTGGGCTATATATTTGCACACTAGGGAGGGGGAGGTAAAGTATACCATATATCAAATACGTAACCTAACCTAACCAGAGACAGATACAACTGTTTTAGTACCGGGTATCTGTCCCGTTATCAGTAGCATCTCGAGTTTGACATTCCATATACAGTGTATAAAAGAGTACGTTTAATGCACTAGAACCCATTTTACTTCATTACATGTAAACACAACCCCCTGTGCGAAACATAGTGCTGTTCTAATTCTGCTGCAGTGGATTATAAGATATTATACTAGATTTTTCATCAAGTTAGATGCAAGGCTCAGAGTCTCAAATATTAGAATTTTAGCCGATTGGTTAAGTCGTTTTCTCCTATCTTATTTGTTCCTTGAGATAGATATAACTAATGTATATTTTTTAAATGTGGTATGCTTTTTTATCGTTTTTTTCTAAGCACTAGCTCTCCAGTAACTTTTCATTAATTTTAATTAACCATTAACTTTCTAAATTTCATCTTACTAATCTTTTTTGGTACTTGTATGATATAGCCATGACCTAATATTCTTCATCTAAGTAGAACCTACTTTTATGACGCTCAATCCTAATGAAATATGCCTAAGAATGATAGAAATATAATACTTTAGAAACAAATTTGGGCTGTATATTTACACATTAGGGAGGTGGGGGTAAAATATAGCGGGTATGCATACCTAATGTGTTAGGTACAATTATTCTGCATATTATTAAGTAATAATTGTTTTCTAACTTCAACCTGTCCAAATACTTTACCCTCACCCCCCCCCCCCCCCCTAATGTGCAAATATATGGCCCAAATTATATATTCCCCATCTATTCTGTCACTTCTCTCTGTCTTGTCTCACGCTAAGCTGAAAGAAACTAACGAAAAAACCGGTTCTACAATGCGTCAACAGATGATCAACTTCAGTGGTCGAGGCTATATCATACGAGTACCTCTTTTTTATTATTAGATGGGAAAGAAGTGGGTCAAAATTGTTTTTGCCGTACCTTAAATGCACCAATCATTTCTTTTACCAGCCACTCATCTTAATTCTAATTAGAAAAGTAAGTTTGCTTAAAAAGACCTGAAATCCACTAAAAACCTAAAAACACTGAGAAAACTACCCCCTCCCTAAAATATCATTAGTTAATCTGTTCTCCCATAAACCCTTTTTTACAAAAACACTAAAAAAAACTATAAATTCAAAAGAACGTGTTTTTAGTTGAGCTACTCATCTATAAAAAATGTGTAATGCAAACGATGAACACTAAACAAAAAAAAATATAAATCCCCCCGAGAGCTGTAGTTTATCTGATCTCCTACAAACTCTATATTATAGAAACACCAGACACTAAACAAAACAACTAAAAACCCGAAAAGAAAACCCTTGTAGTTTTCCTACACTTCTACTAAATCTAATTTATTCAAATACCAGAAACTAAACAACACACTAAAAAAAAATTCTTAACTACGTAAAAAAAACACTATAAAACCGATTTTTTTTTCTGACTTCGTACAAGATCTACATTACGCAACATAACGCGTTTTGAATTACTATAGCCAAACTGTAAGAACTCTTGTTCAACCTGACACGAGGCCCCAAAGTCTGACGTTAAGATCACTTTCACTTGAATAGCCTACAGAAATTGAGTCCCCTTGGGATTGTTGGGAACTGAAATATACTTCTTAGGTTGAATTCCAATGCAAAGAGAATGGGTAGCTTACTGTTACCCATTCTGTTTTTACAGTGCATTCCCGCCAATCCGTGGTATCATTTAGCACAAGAACTAAAGACTAATATGTTGTCAGGAGAAATGTATAAACTCTTCTTTATTTTTATAGTTGTTCTGTATACAAAAAATGATGCATTGGGAGAGGAAGGTCAGTTTATTTCTTTTTGATTGCTTCCTTTCTGTATTGTTCTCTTTTTATGTTTGTTTTATTTATGATTTCTGGTTTGTGTTTATGGTTTTCTGTTTTATTACATTTTTTCTGTATTTATTTCTGATTATACATCGATTATCGTTAAAAACGCCAATGATTTAAAAAACATCTTGCGCATAGTACTACCTAAAAGATCGTCCTTAAAAAACTTAAAACTTAAAAAAACGTAAAACTTAAAAACCTAAAACGTAAACGTAAAACTTAAAACGTAAAAAAACGTTCAAACTTAAAAAACATTCAAACGTTCAAACGTAAAAGTACTACATAAAAGATAGTACTACCTAAAAGATAGTACTACCTAAAAGATCTGATTGCACATCGATTATCGTTAAAACGCTAAAACGCCAATTCGTTATCGTTATCGTTAAACGCCAATTCATTATCGTTATCGTTAAAACGCCAATTCGTTGTCGTTATCGTTAAAACGCCAATTATTTAAAAAACATCTTGCGCATAGTACTACCTAAAAGATCTTCGAGTATTTTATAACCTTTTTATGTTTAATTTTTGTTACACCTCGAAGGGAAAAAAATTAATTGTTTTAAAAGAATGTTTGCGCCTAATAGAGTTTAAAAGAGTGTTATTCATTCTTCATTTTAACTGTTCGTATAGGCTATCTAGAAACTGAAGACACAGAAAATTAATGGTGATTACCCCCCTAGATTTTTAGACAGCATTTTAGGGTATTTTCATTGAACAATACTTTTTTGTTTTATTGAAAAAAATCGAAAAAGAAACGAAAATACTTTTTGCCCCCTCGTACCAGCATTTTTTGCGGATTGGCACCCTTCCTTATGAAGGGTCTATTCCACAGTTCTATACTTATTCATGATCATTAATAGCTTCTTCTTACCTCCAGCTTAGAAGGGTAGATAATAACAAATTTAGCCTCTAGAATACTTATAAAACATAATATAGACTAAGACTGTAATCTGTTTTATCTTTATGGCCGTACAAATCGCCTACATTTTTTGATAGTCTGCTTTGAAACAATACTAATAATAATAATTATTTATCATTAATGATAGTTGAGTTTTGATGCTTTTGTAATATATCTAACCTCATGTTTTGTTGTTATTTGTGCTTAAACATAAAAAATACAACTTAAAGCAAGAACACCACTCCCAATTGAATAGCCTTTCCAATATAATAATCTTCACCGTCACAATTACATGCACACCCTATACTAGCAAATACAAAATTTGCTGTTTTCTTCAAATTAGCACTGTTTGGGATTTTAAGCCAATTATTAAAAAAAATAATGCAAATCAACAAAACAAAAAAAATATCTAATTTTATATAAAATCTTTATTATATGGAAATCTCTAAGGGCCGTATCCAAACATCGGAGAGGGAGGTTGGAACACAGTTGCAAGGGTAGTGATTATTTTCTTTAGATCAAGGACATATGAATTTGAAAAAAGAATCGATTGTACGTTCATCTTTTTTCTTATTTGATTTCTGTGATGATATTTGCCAGTTATTGGTTTGCCAATTGTTCTGTAAATTAGGGTAGTAAATTAGCAAATTAGTTGTAAATTAGACTCACTCTTTACGCTAACGTTTTATCACTACTTTGCTGATTCCCAAATTGATAACTGATTAACAGTCAGCTGATTGTTGATTTTTGGGTACAAAAATATACAGTTAATTTTTATTTAGTTAATGTTTGATCGAAATTGTTTATATACTGGTTGTCTTCCAAAACACTTGAAGGGAAAATTTTATATATTATATTTTATTATAAATTAAATGCGCACCACTTCTGAGGAATTGTGAAAGGTAATTTTTAACCCCATGTCAATTAGCTTCCGCGCGGGATTCTGACTAATGGATAATTGTTCTGAGCTTGGTAGTTTATGATGGACGTTTTCGGGCTAAAAAAACCTCTTCCTAGCTAATTTACCCGCTATGGGCTGCTTCCCCGCAGTAGCACAATATTTGTTGGCATGAATATATAACAAGTGGTTAGGTAATAGGCTTGAGATTGTGAGGGCAGGATTTCGAATCTTGTTGATAGAAGAGTATGGCAAAGTGATGAAAATTATGTAGTGACCAGGATGGGCCCAGAATAGCAAAAAAATCTGTTCAGCTGGAGGTGGTCCTGCTCTGGTACTTGGACCATTATATGCAAATAGTCTGGGACTATTTGCATACTGGGACATATCGGGGGGGGGGGTAAAGTATAGCGGGTCTGCATGCAAAATGTGTTTGTACAATTATTCTGCATATAAGACAGATAGATAGAGAAGTGTCTTTTAAAGCCAAATATACGGCCATGAACATAGTAAAATAACATAAATGAAAGGCACAAATAACATAAACTTTGATCATCATAATACACTTAAATGAAACACTACATTAACCTAATAATAGTATTTAATACTTAGAAAAACGGTCATTTGAAATTTTTTTTCTTTTTAGTTAACAAAATTTCCAGATACCTCGCTATTCTTCTGTAATTTTCTAGTGGTTATATACCTAGAAAGAGTTATTTTCTTACTTCAAATTGTCCAAATACTTTACTCCCTCGGCAAATAGCCCCCCCCCCCAGCAGCGATGGCGTTAGGTGAAATCCAAATAATAACAGTAATTAATCAAAAAAGATTTTTGCACAAAATAAATTTTAAAAAAAAAGTAAAGAACTACATTAAACAAAAAATGAACAAAATTGAATCGAATAATCTACTTTCCTGAAAACCATTCAAATGAATTTACTGAATAAAATGTGCATTGCCAGTTTAATGTACATATGCTGATATTTATTCCTTGAAATTTTAACTAATTTTTGTTTTCTTAAAGTTATAAGGGAAAACTTTTAAAATAACTTTTTTCAGTAAAGTAAATATTATATTCTGGCTTTTAGAAAGCATAGGGTTTACAACCCTACTCAGATTAATTTCTGCTCGTTTTGAGTTTGACTTATTTTAATTTCTGTTTGTTTTGGGTTTCATTTATTTATTGATACTGCTTTGTGGTTGTTGTATGCTTGGTAGATTATTTGATTCTATTTTTGTTAATTTTTGGTCTAATGGAGTTCTTTACTTTTTTTTGAATAACTTATTTGGTGAAAAAAAATTTTGATTTATATTTGTTCGTTTTATATTGACATAGTCTTTTGCAGGGAAAAAGACTCAGCCTCTTTTGAAGTTAAGCAACCGTCCCTTCCATAAAAATCTTTAATACCCCCTGGGCATAACCTACAACCCTTGCCCCTAATCCCTGGTGTTTGTTTCAACCCCAAAAGCCTTGTTATATAATATTTAAACTTTCAAAGACATAATTTCCAGACCTTTCTGATAGGCTTAACAAAATGGCTGTATCAAAATTTTCACTGGAAGTGTTTGGGGAAAGGATAGGTGTGAAGGGAGACATTTGTCCTCTGATCACTTCCAACTAATAAAAAAGGCACTAGTCCTCTGAATTTGCAATCGAATCAGCCCTTTTTGAAGCTTCCACGACAAACTTTCTATAAAAACGTTATATGCCCCAAGGGTATTACGATCCTTGTCATGAGGGCTATGGGGGGAGGGTTTTAATCCTCAAAAACATAATTTCCAGACCTTTCAACTACGTTGAACAAAATGGCAATATAAAAAGTTGATCGGAATGTTAGGGGAAATGATGGGCGTCGAGGGGGGGGGGGATTCTCCCTCTGATTACTTTCAACTATTAAAAAACGCAACAGCCCTCTCAATTTCCAATCAAAAGAGCCACTTTTAAAGTTTTTACGACAACACTTTCTATATGACATTATATGCCCCCAGGGCATAACTTGCAACCTTAGCCCTGAGGGCTGTTGGGGTTGTCATACTCAAAAGCCTAATCTCCGGACCCTTCAACTACGTTCAAGAAAATGGCTATATCAAATTTTGGGGAAATGCTGTGTTTGGGGAATGCTGGGTATGGGGGGGGGCATTCGACCTCCGATCGCTTTTTACTATTAATAAGGGCACTAGCCGAACAAATATCTATCTCAAAATTTTGATTGGGTGTGTTTGGGGAAATGGTAGGCTGAAGAGGGGCGTTAGTTGTCCTCCAATCGCTTTCAATTATCAAATAGGGCACTAGCGCTTTCAATTTCCAATTGAATGAACCCTTTTTGATGTTTCTAGGATAACGCTTTCTATAAAATCTTATGTGCCCCTAGTGTATAACTTACAACCCTTGCGCTGAGGGAAGTGCGGCGAGTGTCTTCCTCAAAGATATAATTTTCGTTTTTTTCAATTACGTTCAACAAAATGGCTATCTCAGAATTTTTGTTGGATGTTTTTGGGGAAATGGTGGGCGTGGGAGGTGGGAGAGGTGTTAGTTTTCCTCCAACCACTTTTGACTATTAAAAAGGGCACTAGCCTTTTGACGTTTTTAGTACAACGCTCTATAAAAACCTTAAATGCCATCAGGGCATAACTTACAACCCTTGCCCTGAGGGGTGTGGGGGGGGGGTTGATCATCCTCAAAGACATAATAGAACTTTCAACTGCGTTGAAAAAAATGGCTATCTCAAAATTTTGATTGGATGTGTTTGGGGAAATGGAGGGTGTGAAAGAGAGGTTAGTTGCCCTCCAATCACTTTCGACTAGCCTATTAAAAAGGGCACTAGCCCTTTCAATTTCCAGTTGAATGAACCTTTTTTGAAGCTTCTACGACAATATTTTCTATAAAAACCTTATGTTCCCCCGGGGCATAGCTTACAACCTTAGCCCTGAAGGCCCTGGTGTCATCCCCAAAGACCTAATTTCCAGAAATTTCATCTACTTTAAACAAAATGGCTATCTCGAAATTTTGATTGGATGTGTTTGGGGAAATGGTGAGCTTGAATGGGGGCTAGTTGCTCTCCAGTCACTTTTGACTATTATAAAGGGGCACTAGCCCTTTCAGTTTCCAATCGAATGAGCCCTTTTTGAAGTCTTTACGAAAATACTTTCTATAAAAACCTCATATTCCCCCAGGGCATAACTTACAACCTTTGACCTGAAGGGTTTGGGGGGGGGGGGTTTGTCATCCTCAAAATCGTAATTTGCAGAACTATCAACTACGTTGAACAAAATGGTTATCTCATAACTTTAATTGAATGTGTTTGAAGGAATGGTGGCCGTGAGACGGGGGTTAGTTGCTTTTCGTTCACTTTCGACTATTTAAAACCTTGCCCTGAGGGCTGTGTTATCCTCAAAGACATAAATTCCAGAATTTTCAACTACGTTGAAGAAAATGGCTATATAAAAATTTTGATTGTATGTGTTTGGGAAAATGGTGGGCGTGACAGGGGGGTTACTTGCCCTCCAATTATTTTCGGCTATTAAAAAGGCCACTAACCCTTTCAATTTCCAATAGAATGAGCCCTTTTTGAAGTTTCTATGACAACACTTTCTATAAAAACCTTACATGCCTCCATGGTTAAACTTACAATCCTTGCCCTCAGGGCTCTGAGGGGGTTGTCATCCTAAAAGACCTAATTTCCAGAATTTTTAACTACGTTGAGCAAAATGAGTATCTCAAAATTTTTATTGGATGTGTTTAGGGAAATGGTGGGCATGAGAGGGGGGGGGGGTTAGTTGCTCTCCAGTTACTTTCAACTATTAAAAAGGGCACTAGCCCTTTCAATTTACAATTGAATGAACCCTTTTTGAAGTTTTGTGACAACGCTTTCTGTAAAAACCTCATGTAAGTTATGCCCGCAGGGCATAATTTACAAACCTTGCCCTGAGGGCTGTGGGGGGGTTGTCTTCCTTAAAGACATAATTTCCAGAACTTTCAACTACGTTCAAAAAAATCTCAAAATTTTGGTTGTACGTGTTTGGGAAAATGGTGGGCGCGAGAAGGGGGTTAGTTGCCCTCTAATTACTTTCGACTATTAAAAAGGCCACTAGCCATTTGAATTTCCAATGGAATGAGCCGTTTTTGAAGTTTCTACGACAACGTTTTCTGTAAGAAACCTTATATGTCGCCAGGGCAGGACTTACAACCCTTGCCCTGGGGACTCTGGGGGATGGGGGAGGGGGTGGATGCATGTCATCCTTAAAGACCTAATTTTCAAAACTACCAACGCCGTTGAACAAAATGGCTATCAAAAAATTTTGATTGAATGTGTTTGGGGAAAAGATGGGCTTGAGAGGGGGTTAGTTGCCCTCCAATCACATTCGACTATTAAAAAGGGCACTAGCCCTTTGAATTTCCAAACGAATGCGCCCTTTTTCAAGTTTCTACGACAAAGCTTTCAATAAAAACCTTATATGCCCCCAGGGTATAAATCATAACCCTTGCCGAAAGGGCTCAGGGGGTTATCGTCCTCAAAAGACCTAATTTCCAGAACTTTCAACTACGCTGAACAAAATGGCCATTCAAAATTTTGATTGGATGTGTTTGGGGAAATGTTGGGCATTGAAGGGGTTTTAGTTGCCTTCCAATCACTTTCGACTATTAAAAAAGGCACTAGTCACTCCAATTTCCAATCGAATGAGCCCTTTTTGAAGTTTCCACGACAACTCCTTCGATACGAAGGGCCCTGGTCTAACCCCAATAAATAATATATTGTGCCAACATCGTTCTTTACTTAGGCAGCGCGATTGCGCATCCTATGATAATCCTCAGTGCATTTATGTCAATTCTTTTTTTTGGCGCTGGTTAAAAGAAATATTTAGAAAAGCAAAAAAAGCATGAAGTCAGCATGGTTCTACATTCTACGCAGTTCTATATATATGGGTTAGTATGTGCATACAAAACACAAGGAATAGGAGGTTATCAGCGCTTATTATGCGGGGCTCCCACGGCGTCAATAAAGTTAATAAAGCTGTCCACAAAGCTAATAAATCATTTTCCTTGCATGACTTTTTTGACTTTATTGCTGTCGGAAAAAAGTTGAACTTTGTTTAACTTTTTCATAAAATTCCGCAAAGTTCAACCAATAGCAGAAGGCATGCGAAAAATTTCAAATAAACAACATACAAATTAGTATCTACAAGTATAATAGTGCATACTTTTTTAATATTTCGCTTAATAAAATAAACAAAAAGTGTTTTTTAATATTAATAAAAGTGGAAAATGCTTAAAAAGATGGTTTTCTCAGCTTCATGTCTGACTATTTCAGTTACTTTCTATGAAAAATTGCTGTAAAGTCAAAAAGGTGAAATCCTTGTGTGAGTGGGACAGATTTTATGGTTCGCACTTTCATAAAAAGCTTATTAACTTTATTGACGCCGTGGGAGCCCTGCTTTAGGCGTTTCAATTACAAGAAGGGTCGCATCCAGGACTTTATTCTCGGGGGTAGGGGGTGGCGGTTGCAAAATGATTTTTTTTGGGGGGGGGGAGCCACAAAAAGACTTAAAACACGTATAAAAAATTGTTAATATTTATTTTTGTTATGTTCATTTACGATTCAAACAAACATTTCGGGAAGGGGTTCAAACCCTCTAACCACCACATCCACCTCCCCTAGATACAGCCTTGATTATAAGCAAGGTAATTTAGGCCTATATTGAAGTTTTGATTTAAATATTGAACGCAAAAGTTTAAAACAATTAAATGAATCCTGGAGCTGATACCTACCCCCCCCCTCCCTACTAACTTCTATGACTAAACTACAACT
This sequence comes from Artemia sinica, assembly GCA_027921565.1. NCBI lineage: Eukaryota > Metazoa > Arthropoda > Branchiopoda > Anostraca > Artemiidae > Artemia > Artemia sinica. Next base: position 2,859,904 of record CM051271.1, on the reverse strand, counting down.
GATTAAATATATCCTGCTACAGTATAAACATTATTGTAAAGAGTACTAAGTCTTATTTTCTTTTCAATGATTTCTTTTTTCTGTTTTCAATGACATAAATTTCTTGTTTTTGATTGATTCCATTTCTGTCTTGTTTGTATATGTAGAGGGTGTATTCTTATCCATTTTTGAAAGCTTTAAAACAATTTTCGCAATTGTGCCATTAACTACACTCACCTATCTACTGGATGATAGGTTTCGAAGTCTCTATATTTGTGTAAATATTAATGTGGAACATACTAGGAAGTGTAATAGACCCCTGTTTTTCGAGTTTTTATATGTTAAAACCGAGGATCGATTATTTAAATATATATATATATATATATATATATATATATATATATAATATATATATATATATATATAATATATATATATATATTATATATATATATATATATATATATATATATATTATATATATATATATATATATATATATAATATATATATATATATATATATATATATATATATATATATATATATATATATATATATATATCTGCTCAAAGTAAAGAAAAAAGTTGAAACTTAAAATAAGCTACAGTTTTAAAGTTACTTAATAATTTTTTCTCCCAATTATTATGGGAGGCAACTGCCACCCCACTTGCCCACACACTAAACGACGCCACTGGGCAGCCATAGAAGTATATGCCCTTGTAGAACCCACTGACGGAGATAGTAGTGACAATGATGAAACTTATAGTTACAGAAGCAAACAGACAGGGTCACAGGTAGAAATATGGCGTTTTTATTAGGATATTTTAACAACCAGATAGGTAGAAATAGTGATAGATGGTATCTTAGCCTCAGTAAATTTGGTATCGGAATATTTGGTATACTAGGGTATATAGGAGTGCTGCTATTGATGTTATAAGTAAAGATCTAGTAGTGTCTAGGGTTAATTTAAAGCTGAAATCTTGGAGGGGTTACTATCTTCCGGGACGCCATGACGTTGATAGACTCCAGGATGAAAATTTGAGCGAAAATCTCCAGGAGCAGTTGAATACTAAAATGAAGAGTTTAAAATTTGATAATGTAGAATATGGATAGAATATTTTTAGTAAAATAATCAGTGAAGTTGCTGATGGTGTCTTAGGAAAGAAATTTAGGAATACAGCTAAGAATATTAGTGAAAATGCTTTGTCAGAGGCAATGCTGTAGCGTTGCCTATAGTAAAGGCCATACGGCTCCAATGTTTTATTATTATTATTTATTATTTTTTTTCCCAGAGGCACTTCATATGGAAGGGATTGTCGTAGAAACTTCAAAGGGGGATCATTCGATTGGAAATCGAGAGTTCTAGTGCCCTTTTAATAGTCGAAAATGATTGGAGGGCAACTAGCCCCCCCCCCCCCCCCCCACGCCCACCATTCCCCCAAACACATCCAATCAAAATTTCGAGATAGCCATTTTGTTCAGCATAGTTGATTTCCAGATAGAAAATATTTTTTTGAGGAGGACACTCCCCCACAACCCTCAGGGCAAGCGTTTTAAGTTATGCCCTGGGGGCATATAAGGTTTTTATAGAAGGCGTTGTCGTAGAAACTTCAAAACAGGCTCAATCGATTGGAAATTAAAGGGCTAGTGCCCTTTTTAATAATCGAAAGTGATTGGAGTGTAACTAGCCCCCCCCCCCCACAACCATTATTCCCCCAAACACATCCAATCAACATTTTGAGATAGCCATTTTGTTCAGCGTAGTTGATTTTCAGATAGAAAATATATTTTTGAGGAGGACACTCCCCCACAACCCTCAGGGCAAGGGTTTTAAGTTATGCCCTGGGGGCATATAAGGTTTTTTATAGAAGGCGTTGTCGTAGAAACTTCAAAACAGGCTCATTCGATTGGAAATCAAGAGTTCTAGTGCCCTTTTTAATAGTCGAAAATGATTGGAGGGCAACTAGCCCCCCCCCCCACGCCCATCATTCCCCCAAACACATCCAATCAAAATTTTTAGATAGCCATTTTGTTCGGCGTAATTGATTTCCAGATAGAAAATTATTTTTGAGGAGGATACTCCCCCACAACCCTCAGGGCAAGGGTTTTAAGTTATGCCCTGGGGACATATAAGGTTTTTATAGAAGGTGTTGTCGTAGAAACTTCAAAACAGGCTCATTCGATTGGAAATTAAAGAGCTAGTGACTTTTTTAATAGTCGAAAGTGATTGGAGTGTAACTAGCTCCCCTCCCACCCCCCCCCCCCCCCCCCCCCCCCCCCCACACCCATCATTTTCCCAAACACATCCAATCAAAATTTTCAGATAGCCATTTTGTTCAGCGTAGTTGATTTCCAGATAGAAAATATATTTTGAGGAGGACACTCCCCCACAACCCTCAGGGCAAGGGTTTTAAGCTATGCCCTGGGGTCATATAAGGTTTTTATAGAAGGAGTTGTTGTAGAAACTTCAAAACAGGCTCATTCGATTGGAAATTAAAGGGTTAGTGCCCTTTTTAATAGTCAAAAATGATTGGAGGGCAACTCCCCCCCCCCCCACTCCCATCATTCCCCCAAACACATCCAATCAAAATTTTGAGATAGCCATTTTGTTCAGCGTAGTTGATTTCCAGACAGAAAATATATTTTGAGGAGGACACTCCCCCACAACCCTCAGGGTAAGGGTTTTAAGTTATGCCCTGGGGGCATATAGGGTTTTTATAGAAGGCGTTATCGTAGAAACTTCAAAACAGGCTCAATCGATTGGAAATTAAAGGGCTAGTGCCCTTTTTAATAATCGAAAGTGATTGGAGTGTAACTAGGCTCCTCCCCCCACGCCCATCATTTCCCCAAACACATCCAATCAAAATTTTGAGATAGCCATTTTGTTCAGCATTGTTGATTTCCAGATAGAAAATATATTTTTGAGGAGGACACTCCCCCACAACCCTCAGGGCAAGGATTTTAAGTTATACCCTGGGGGCATATAAGGTTTTTATAGAAGGCGTTGTCGTAGAAACTTCAAAAAAGGCTCATTCGATTGGAAATTCAAAAAGCTAGTGCCCTTTTTAATAGTCGAAAGTGATTGGAGGGCAACTAGCCCCCCCCCCAAACGCCCATTATTCCCCCAAACACATCCAATCAAAATTTTGAGATAGCTATTTTGTTCAGCGTAGTTGATTTCCAGATAGAAAATATATTTTTGAGGAGGACACTCCCGCAGAACCTTCAGGGCAAGGGTTTTAAGATATGCCCTAGGGGCATATAAGGTTTTTATAGAAGGCGTTGTCGTATAAACTTCAGAAAAGCCCCATTCGATTGGAAATTCAAAGGGAAAGTGCCCTTTTTAATAGTCGAAATTGATTGGAGGACAACTAGCCCCCCCCCCAAACGCCCATTATTCCCCCAAACACATCCAATCGAAATTTTGAGCTAGCCATTTTGTTCAGCGTAGTTGATTTTCAAATAGAAAACATGTTTTTCCTCCACAACCCTCAGGGCAAGGGTTTTAAGTTATACCCTGGGGGCATATAAGGTTTTTATAGAATGCGTTGTCATAGAAACTTCAAAAAAGGCTCATTCGATTGGAAATTCATAGGGATAGTGCCCTTTTTAATAGTCAAAAGTGATTGGAGGGCAACTAGCCCCCCCCCCCCCTACGCCCATCATTTCCCCAAACACATCCAATCAAACTTTTAAGATAGCCATTTTGTTCAGTGTAGTTGATTTCCGGATAGAAAATATGTTTTTGAGGAGGACACTCCCCCACAACTCTCAGGGAAAGAGTCTTAAGTTATGCCCTGCGGGTATATAAGGTTTTTATAGAAGGCGTTGTCGTAGAAACTTCAAAACAGGCATATTCAATTGGAAATTCAAAGGGCTAATGCCCTTTTTAATAGTCGAAAGTGATTAAAGGGCAACTAGCACCCCCCCCCCACGCCCATCATTCCCCCAAACACATCCAATCAAAATTTTGAGATATTCATTTTGTTCAGTGTAGTTGATTTCCAGATAGAAAATATGTTTTTGAGGAGGACAATCCCCCACAACCCTCAGGGCAAGGGTTTTAAGTTATGCCCTGGGGGCATATAAGGTTTTATAGAATGTGGTGTCGTAGAAACTTCAAAAAAGGCTCATTCTATTAGAAATTCTGAGGGCTAGTGCCCTTTGTAATAGTTGAAATTTGATTTGAGGGCAACTAACCCCCCTCTCACGCCCACCTTTTCCCTAAACACATCCAATCAAAATTTTAAGACAGCCATTTTATTAAAAGTAGTTTTAAGTTCTGGAAATTAGGTCTTTGAGGATTACAACTCCCCCAAAGCCCTCAGGGCAAGGGTTGTAATTTAAGGATTCTCCGAATCCTTCATATTATTTCTTATGGAAGGGATGCTCGTATAAACTTTAGAGAGGGCTCATTTGATTGAAAACTGAAATTTCTTGTTCACTTTTTAAGAGTCAAAAGAGATTGAAGGGCAACTAGCCCCTCTCCCTCCTCCACGCCCTAAATGCATTAGATAAAAATTTTGAGATAGACATTTTGTTAAAATAGTTCAAAGTTCTGATAACAAAAAACTCCGGTGTCAACACAGCCCACCAGGGCCCAGTGCTAGGCGTTGTAAGTTATGCCCTGGGGCATAACTTATCAAGGGGATTTTATAACTTATGGGAAGGGGTTTTGTATGGGAAGAACACATAGGAAATCTATTATAATTATCCAATTATAAGGTTAAAATTCATACTCTGTGATAGATGCAAATTTGCTTTGGCACACTAATTCCTATTAAGGTCAGTTCCAGACAGTCGTGATCCCTTTGTGTCAGCAAGTGAAATGGTCTAAACCCCCTTATTGGAGCTATTTTTTCAATCCATTCATTGTTGTCAATCGCTGTCCACAAGTTATGCAAGCTGTCTATTGTTCATTTATAAGGTTTTTATCAAAGAGATAATCGTATAGACTCGTATTTGCCTCATTCGATTTAAATTAAAAGTTCTAGATCGGTTTTTTAAAGTCAAGAATAATCGGACAGTAAGCACCCCCCCTCCCCATGCCATAAAAACTTGAAACTTTTTGCAATCAAAAACGAACAAAAATTAATTTAAAAAAACTATCCGAAAAATAAGTTTTTCAAAGAAAAGTAAAGGCCATTTTAAACTTAAGCTCAGGAGATACAAATACCTGTTAAAATTCAAACTCAAAACGACCAGAAATTACTATTAAAGAATAAATGAAACCCAAAACGAACAGAAATTAAATAAACAATCATAGCAAAAAACATACAACAAGTAATAATATAAATGAATAAATAGATCTTAAAGCGAGTAATGCTTAGATTGAATATGAAAATCAAGCTTAAAACGAAAACAAATATTTTGCTATTAAAGTATAAATGAAACTTAAAAAGAACAGAAATTAAATAAACAATCAATGCGAACAAACATACAATATATATTAATGTAAATGAATAAATAAATCTTAAAACGAGTGAAACTTAAACGGAATATGTAAATCAAGTTTGAATCGAATAAAAATAACTACAAACAAGAGCTTGGGTATCGTCTCACTGCAGAAGCCTAAAACCTACTGCGTCATTGGCGCTTTACTGAAAACGAATTATATTACAAATGTTTTCTTTTGTACTTAATATTGAAAATAAATATTAAAATTACAGTAAAATTTTGAACTGCTGAGGTTTTAGTAATTAATATTATTATGCATCAAATATTCAGTTTAATTTATTAGTTCTTTTCAAGATTGGTCAAGACAAATATAGTTTCACTACAAGCAAAATTTGGATACTGCCCCCTTCTTTAGCCGTAAAAACCTAAAGCCTTCTGCGTCATTGGTGCTTCACTGAAAACGAATTACTCGTATATTACAAATTTATTATTTTCAAGTTCTTACAGCATTGAAAATGAAAATAAAAATTATAGTGAAAAAATCTTGAACTGATGGATCTTTCAACAATTAACATCATTATATATCTAATATTCAATTTGATTTTGTTTATACTTTCCAAGACTGTTCAAGACTCATATAGTTTTGCCATTTTTTTTAACTAATCGTGTTAGTTTGTTATGAAAACATTCTATGGCTTCTAGGCATTTCTATTTGAGCGGAAAACTGCACCTCAAACTTTGTGGAACATGCATTTTCTTGCATGAAACACTAAAATATAATAGAATGTCAAGTTTTGGAGTGTTCCACCACTCGCAAGCAAGTGCCATTGGTATTTTTGAATCCGCATGGTCAATTTAGGGGGTGGAGAGTAGGCTAATTCTCGTAGCAGCCCCATTCCGTCGTGGTATGGTTCACATTTTCAACACCTGGCGTCCGGACTATTATATAATCTACCAAGCATGCAACTACCCCAAATCAGTATCAATAAATAAATGAAATCCAAAAGAACAAAAATTAAAATCAATATTAGAGTCAAACTCAAAACGAGCATAAATTAATGTGAGTAGGGTTCAAAACCTCTATGCTTTCTAAAAGCCAGAATATAATTTGTACTTTACTGAAAAAAAATTCAAATGAGTTTACTGAGAAAAAATGTGCATTGTCAATTTAATATACATATGCTGATATTTATTTCCTAAAATCTTAATTAATTTTTGATTTCTTAAAGTTACAAAAGTGAAAATATTTCAAAGAATTGTTTTCAGTAAAGCGCCAATGACGCAGTAGGTTTTAGGCTTCTGCAGTGAGACGATACCCAAACTCTTGTTTGTAATTATTTTTATTCGATTCAAACTTGATTTGCATACTCAGTTTAAGTTTCACTCGTTTTAAGATTTATTTATTCATTTACATTAATATATATTGTATGTTTGTTCGCATTGATTGTTTATTTAATTTCTGTTCGTTTTAAGTTTCATTTATACTTTAATAGCAAAATATTTGTTTTCGTTTTAAGCTCGATTTTCATATTCAATCTAAGCATTACTCGCTTTAAGATCTATTTATTCATTTATATTATTACTTGTTGTATGTTTTTTGCTATGACTGTTTATTTAATTTCTGTTCGTTTTGGCTTTCATTTATTCTTTAATAGTAATTTCTGGTCGTTTTGAGTTTGAATTTTAACAGGTATTTGTATCTCCTGAGCTTAACTTTAAAATGGCCTTTACTTTTCTTTGAAAAACTTATCTTTCGGAAAGTCTTTTTAAATTAATTTAATAGAAAGGAGGGGCGTGCACAGGAATTATCTGAGTGATAGATCATATTAAAGAAAAAGAAGAATGTATAAAAAGTGGAGAAAGTATTAAAATGCGAACTAAGAAGGTGTGAAGTGGAGGCTATGGATAAAATTGCTGAGGATCTAGAAGATGCAGCTAGGCGGAATAATAATAAAATACTGTACTGGCATTGTTGTGAAGTGTTATTCTATGGTATTTGGGTGTTTTAGTCGTAGATGCCTTAATTCTCCCTTTATAGGGAGATAAACTCTGGCCCTAAGGTAATTAAACTTTGGTAGCGTGCCTTAGGCTATGACAGAATTAATGAGGCGTACCGACTGGGTATGTTCGAGAGGCTAAAGGTAGATCGTAGTGAGGATGTCTAAAATACAATACTTTTATTCATTTAACATAAAATATAATCGGATATATTCTGTGTACTGGGACTGGCTGTCCCAAGTAGACCACAAGTCTCAAAAACAACAATAATATATAAATAGATACTTAGACACTTACAATGATAAGACAAAGTTACAAGGTATTTCTAAAAACAACGGACCAGAGGTCAGTCCGGCATAAAGTTAGTATAAGATTCCTCTTCCGATGAAATGTATCTTTTATACATTTTTATCAACCACACCTTCCCACGTAATCGCTAGGAAGTAGTAATTTCTCAATTTCCCGTTAAACAGAACTTTAGGATATGTTCCTTATCTTAATAAAAAGGGGTATTTCAAAACTTCATATTTGCGTCTTACATATTTTTACTACATTAATAATTAACTAAATTAGAAAGCTTTACCACGATACTCCCCATTTAAAGAAGAATTGTCCCAATTCTCAATATTTTGCTTTTAAAACAACTTAATTTCGTTTACAGCTATTATGCTGCCATCTTTGGGTCATTATGTGCATCTACCCTCAATGGGTTTCCTTAGGGTTATGGTTCTGGTCCAATATAGGCCATGTTCTTTTTTTGTCTAAGGATTTCAATTTGAAATTCATCCTTGTTTCTCTTTTTCTCTGTCTCTAGGACTGACAATTACTCTTTTACCCTCTTCATATGCATCTTCTCTTTTAACTTGACCCCAAGCGGCTTAAACATAATATTAGTAGTTTTGCCTAAATTAGATTTCAAGTTATATTAGACAAGTTTATGAACTATTTGAGTTTAAATTTAATTCCCCTTAATAATCTAATTTATCTGTGTGATGTGGTTGATATACCGTTTATTTTTCGTTTTAGAAATGCCTTGGGTAAATTACATATAACATTATTGATTTTTAAATTTTCACATATTTTTCCAGCACAAAGCATTTTCACATATTTCAATAACATAAGCCATTTGGGCTATGTAGCACATTTCTAGGCCTAAATTAAGTTCTGATTTTATCTCACTTTCTGACGAACTTGTAGTAAAGTCTGTATTACTGCTATAGTTTCCAAAATATCAGTTGATCGAGTATGCGATGATAGTATCAGGATATATTTGAAGTGTCTTCAAAATTTGTTACTTTCCAAAAATGTGTCAAAATATGATTGAAGGAAAAATGGATCTGAAAAGTTGCTACGAAAAATTTGATTTCCAAAAAAAAATAGCTAATGCTGTATCTAAAATAAATATCCACATTAGTACACATATAAAGCATATATTTTTACATATATAGCAGAATGAAACACTCAATTTTCGTATATATCAATGCATTCGAAAGTTAATTGCTTTTAATTACTTTCTCCACTTTTTTAATTACTCCAAAAATAATAACCCGCTTAAATCGAAACATTATGTTCCTTGCTGGATTATTCTTTCAAACTTAATACTAAACAGATTATTTTACAAAAAAAAATTATTAATACTTTGACTCGAGGTCAAACATTTACATATAACATTACATCACGAGTTAAAATTTAAAATAAATTAAAACAGCGTATATATAAATAAGCATTGCGTAATAACTTACACAAGTATTTAAGTCGCAAAACTAGATATGTTATTATACTATTGGTTAAAACTTAAAGCATTTTTTTAAAAACAAAACACGGTATAGACTAGTATTTATAACAGTAGATATTTTCTTAATTACATTTGTTACAACTATATAACTTTTCTCATATACGACTATATACATTTTGTTTTACAACTTTGGTTCTATTTCGAACCCACTTGTGTCATTAACTGTCTTTAGCTTATAAGCCTGTTTGTTTATTCAGACTTTTAAGCTTTTCAATTCTTTTCGAATTTCTAGGTACTTTAGACAGTTTTATAACGTTTTTGTCTGTAATCTCTCTTTTTTCAGCTTTAATGTCTTTTTGGTTCAAGGTTTTAATTACAGCTTATATCTGATAAGCTAAAAAATTTTTGCTGTTCACCTTATACCTGTAATGCCATTATGAAATGACTTTGCCGGTACTCTGAAGGTTCGCTTACCAGGACTGCCTTCTGGTAGCTCCTTATAACGTTTCCAGGTCCTCTTGTCATGGGCTACAGCTAAAAAGACTATTATGAACCTGCACACAAAATAATTAATTATTTAATAATTTGTGGCTACAATTTTCTCCTGGGCTATTCTTTTTTCAGAAAAAGTGGCCCTTCTGCCGAAAATACCTGGCCTTCATGGCACACAGTAATTCAGTTTTTGACATACAAGTGACAATGACTATTTTCACTTTAACTTCCTCACTTTTAGTGGTCTTGTCTTAGGTTTCAACTTCAAATTAAGTCCTTATGGATATTATGTGAATTTTTTTTTTCATGCCATGTTAGTCATTTTTCTGAAAACGACTTCCACATAAGAGAGCCAAATTTCTTTTCTTGACTACTTTGAGCATTTCTCCAATATTTCTATTAATCTCGGCCCGCGTTTACCAATGTAACGGTGGTTCCGTAGTATTAATGCTACTTATTTGTACTTATTTAGTACAATTTTCATACTAGTTCGTTCGGCAAGTTCAATAAGTGCGTATAATAGAGTTTAACTGATTTCATTCAGTTTATTTTCCTTTTAGTTTCGTCTGGCTATATTTTCAACTTGAACCCTTCTCTTTTTTTTTGATTCGATATTTCAATGGAGCCTAAGGGTTTTTTCAAGTCTTTTCCCGCTTTTTCAGTAAAATATGTCTTTTTTTCAAAGCCTATATTTATATATTCCATGTTCTTTTTCAATAACCTTAACAAGTTTTTATGCTGATTGCCCTTTATGATCAAATTCATTATCTCCATATTTCTAAGAGGTGGGGGGGTTGTCTAATTTTTGCAACCTGTATTTTTTTGAAATTATTCAAATTTTTTCTTCGAAAGTTTTTGTGTTAGAAAAGTACTGTAGTTTTTTCAGCTAATTTTTTTTGAACACTTTTAATTAAGTTTTGCTCCGAAATTTCTAGTTCCCCTTTATTCATAAAAAAAATGTACATTTTACGATATTCGGATTCCCACCAAATTGTGTGGTTCTCATTCCAGACACATATTCCTTGTCTGTGGTATTTTAATTAGTGCCTATTTCGTGCCAAGAGTTGTGTAGAGATAGGGATTATCAGCACCTATTGTGGTTTCCCTATAAACTTTTACACTATTTGCGTCTGGAATTATCCTCAGTTAAGTTTTCGCCTTAGTTTTATACAGTCATTGAGTGTAATTTGTCCCTTTCGTGATATTTTGACTATTACCCTGTTCTACAAGTTTATGGGTTTAGTGCCCGCGCAAAATCGTTCCTCCTGCTATTTTTATTTTAGCAAGAAGGACTTTACACGAACACTCAGCCCACACCTTCTCCAGTTTGACCGATATTTCTAATATCAATTTGATTAGCTTGGTGGATCCCCCCCAATGACAAGACTTTTAGCAGTTTTTGTTTTCAAATGCAAACGGTCCTGTCATTGGTGTTTTTCACCTGCAATGTCCTCGCCCTGTTATTTCTGTTAATGGTTTGTTGTGAATTTATTTAATATGTGAAATTAGTTATACCCGAGAAAAACTTTGCTTTACCCTGTGCTACACTTTTAAATTGTGACCCATTTTATCTACGGCTTCTTGTTTATACATATCTTCCTTATTGGTGTTTAATTTATTATATCTTTTACTATTTATAACAAGATTACAGCTAGCTTGTACATGTAGTGCGCACTTAATGTAAACTCTTGCTGTTTTTCCTATTATAATTATTTTAAAATTTTTAAAAAAACAGATTTTTTTTAAATTATCCCCCCCGAAAATTTTTTTTTCAATATACATATCAAAAGAATCGCCTTTTAATGCTGATTCTAAATATGTATAATTTAATTAGGTTCACTAAACCAATTTAAAATTTACGTGGCCTTACTTATTTCCTTTTTTTTGAAGCGAAGCCTAATTTGTTTTGACAAGTCTTGACATTATACCGCTCGCGAAGTCTTATCTCGTATCGGAAACAAAATTTTTGCAGGAACCTATGATGTCACTTCAGATCGGAGCTAATAATTTAGCGTTTGAATGTGACGGTCATAATTTTTTACTGGCGATATATATTTGAAGGAAAACTTGATGTTATTTATATACCGATTAAAAAGAAAATTTAGATACTTCTTTAGAGGCTTTTTATTCGTTTTATTTTTATTTAATAGGCTTTTTTTCTTTTTTTTGTTATAATTGTTTTTTTCAAATATTAATCTGCTGGAGGCTGCGCTTATTCTGCCTTTCTCCGTTTCCTGGTCCGAGTTTTGGACCCCAAATTTTTGCCATTCTTCTTTATAATATTGGCAAGTTTTTCCGTGGTCTCTATAGTGTGGTTTACAAGGCTCTGAGTCCGAGTGCTGTTTTGTTGCCTCGTCAAATATCTTTAATCTTTGTTTCTCTTGATGTTTGGCCTTTTTCATAAGTGTTTTAGCGACTTGTATTGCTGACAAAGGAACTTCTTGTTGCCCCTTTGGTTTCTTTACTGTTCTCCATAATTTTTCTCTCAAAGAAGGTTTTCTTGACGACGGCCCAGGTTTAGTTATATCGGTTTCTGTAGAAGAATGTTCAGTGTCACATTCTGTTAGCTCGCGTCTGGTAGATGGCGTTTGTTCCAAAAGCCATTTTTGCGTTAAGACTGTAGGTGAGTCTAATGTATGAAAATAAGATAATTCTTTGGTTTCTTCCAATTTTTCTTCCTCTTTGGATTTAACCTCTGGCTTATTATATCTTAAACCAGTAGGTTGTGTTTGAGGCTCTTCTCTGTCGCTTTCATCGCTAGTATCCGATGAACATGGAACTTTTCCTTTTTTCTCTTGTTTGTTGTGGAAAGTTTGTAGCCAAGACTGGGCTAAATATTCCTTCCACTTCTCCCAACTGTTGTGGTCGTTAAAAAGGTCATAAAATTCATATGGTCTTCTGATATATACTGGTGAGATTGTGTCCTCTATTTCTTCTTCTGACAGTATACGCTCTGTTTTCCACGGTTTTGAAAAATATCCCTTTTTCATTCTATTATGGTGTATTACTTCTTCCTTTTCCTTTTGCTGATGCTTTAGAACATATGTTAAGTTATTTGATAGAATTTTTATAATCCTGTAGGGTCCATCCCATTTCGGTTTTAACTTTTTTGTTCCTTCCAGATTCGTTTTGTAAACATAAACCAATTCTCCTAAACAGTAACTCGTTTTATTTTTGCTTGTTCTGTCATATTTTTCTTTTTGTTCTGTTTTCGCATCTTCCAGATTGTCTTTAACTTGTTCCATAGCTTTTTTCATTCGCATCACCATCTCTTGCTTATATTGGTCTAGGTTGTAATATATTCTGTCATTTTGTATTTCATCTAAACAAATTCTGGGATCTCTTATATGTTGCAAAAAAATGGTGTTTCTTTTAAGGTACGTGAAAAAGCCGTATTTATTGCAAAGACTACAAATGGTAAATGTTCATCCCAATTTTCATTTTCCTCTCTTGCATGTATTCCTAGCATGTAAGCTAATTCCCTAAGCTTACGTTCAACCTTCCCATTAGCTGCGGCCATGTAAGACGAGGTAAACCATCGTCTAACCCCCAGATATTCTGTAATTTCGTTTAATAATTTGGCTCTAAAACATGGCCCATTGTCGCTAAGTAAAACTCTAGGGAAAATCCCGTGTTCCAGAAACAGGCGATTGACCAAAACTTTCGCAATGGTTTTTGTCTTTTCATCTTTAATTGGAAAAGCGTATAAATATGAATTAAAATGGTCTACTATGGTTAGTACGCACCTGTTTCCTTTCCTGGAAACTGGTAAACTTCCCCCGGATCCCCAAATGTCTATTGACATTATTTCTCCTACCCCTGAAGGGGTGGGGTATTGACCTAATTCAGCCCTAGGGGTCTTTGGTGGCGACTTTTGTTTGGCGCACTCTTGGCAGCTTTGTATGAAAGCTTTTACTTTTGAGTACATTTTTGGAAAATAAAAGTTTCCCTTCAGTCTCCCCATAGTTTTTGCTTCTCCCATCTGACAGCCAATCGTTGCATGTGCCATCTGTAAAACTTCTCCTTCCAGAGATTTTGGAATTACTGGAATAATTTTTAAGTCATTTTTTCTATATTCTTGCGATGGTGTATGGTATCTTACTAGAAGATTTTTACTTTCGTCCAGATCAAAATTATCTAAGTCCTTTAAAAAATGTTTAAAGTGCTCTGGCAGTTCCGTTCCTTTTGATAAAAAGGATTTCATTGCTAAACAAAAATCATCTTTATTTTGATGCTTCGAAATATTTTCATTAGACAGTATTTCTACCCCTTCCAGTTCGTTCTGGATGGTTGCTATCACATTTTCTTCCTTATCGTGATTTCGTGACAAATAGTGTGGTGAAATATTTGTACGGCCCTTTATATATATTGGGGTATATGAATATGCTTGCAGACGTAGTATCCACCGTGTCAGCCGGGCTGAAGTATTTTGCATCGTATGTAGCCAAACTAATGATTTTTGGTCTACGCGCAAAATAAATTTTTTTCCAAGTAAAAATTGTCGAAAATATTCTGTAAATACTACAACTGCTAAACACTCCCTTTCAACTGTCTAGTTTTTTTTTCTGCTTCCGTCAGTGACGTACTGGCGTATTGAACTATTGATTCTACTCCTTCAGAATTTATGTTTAATAATATGACCCCTATACCGTACCCCGAAGCATCTGTTTGCAAACAGAAGTCTTGTGACAAATCTGGTAGTTTTAGTATTGGCGCCAGTAATAATTGCCTTTTTATTTCATTTAGTGCTTGTTTTGCTTCCGCTGGACATTCGAATTTACCTGATTTCTTCAAAAGGTTCGTCAAAGGTTGTGCTATTGTGGCATAATTTCTAATATATCGTCTGAAATAGCTTAGCAACCAACAAACTGATCTGCAGCTTTTTTTTATCTTTAGGTGGCTGTAAATTTTCTATGACTGTAAATTTTTCTGGATTTGGTGAAATAGTACCTTGGTTTATCAGGTGTCCAAGAAATACTAATTTTGGTACTACTATTTTTAACTTTTCTGGTTTTAATTTTAAGCCTGCTTTTTCAAACTTTTCCAGTATTTTTCTAAGTCCGACCAAGTGGTCTTCCAAGTTTTCATTAAACAGAATTACATCATCTAAATAAGCCAAGGTATCTTTTTCCTTCCTGGTTCGTTATCTTTTAACACAAAATTCATTAGGCGACTAAAACAATTTGGACTAAACGCTAAGCCAAACGGCATACGTTCAAATGTGAACGTTCTCCCATCGTCTAAGATTACTGTAGCCTTATGCTTAGTTTCTTCATCTAAAGCGATTTGCCAATATCCTACTATTAAATCAAAACTAGTGTAATATTTTGAACCCCCTAACGAATCTAAAATCGAATCAATTCTTGGTAGCTTCATCACGTCTTTAACCGTGACGGGGTTTAGTGATCTAAAGTCTATACATAATCTCCAGGTGTTATCTTTTTTTCTGACTATTACTAATGGAAAGCACCAATCACTAATACTTTCTTTAATTATTCCCTGATCTTCCATTTCTTTTATTTGGCTTTCTAGCCATGGCTTTAAATGATAAGGTGTTTTATACGGTGACTTTTTGATTGGAGGGCCCTCTGTTGATATCTTGTGCGTGATTAAGTGAGTTAATCCGTAATCCGCTTTGTGTCTTGCAAAAGTCCATTTAAAATCCCAAAGAATATTTTCCATCCTAGCTTTTACGTTTTCCGGTAAATGTTTTAAAGCAAATTGTTGCAAAAAATCCGTTTTCGCCATTCCATACTCTTCTTGTGGTTGCGGTTTTAATGAGGATAAATGTTCGTGGCTAATGAAGTTTGCGCTTAATTCTGGACTGTTTAGAGATTTATTTCCGAATTTTAAAGCTTTTCTACTGATCCAAGTTCTACCTGGTTCAATTTTATTTTATTGTTACTTAGATTTGATAGTTTTAAATATGTTATACCATTTTCAATTTTTATAACTTGATTTTCCACGAAAATCACTGGGTATTCTTTTATGGTGTGCCCCCCTATCACGGCATCAATTGTTTTAACCTTTCCTTCTTTTTCATTTAATGTAGCTAGAACTTGAGCTGTCGTTCCCCCTTCTATTGTGATTTTTCCGCTTATTTTTAGGTTATAATTCGAATCTTCACTTTCGTTATTTGTTGTTACGCAAATTTGCCTATTATTTTCATTTGCCTGGTTTATTGTTATTGTATTGGATATGGGTTCCCATACAATCCCACATTTTCTGATGGCATCTACTCCTAGAATACAAGGAAATGGTGGCTGCTTGCATATTATTACTGTTACCGTTATTTCTTTATCCCCTGCACTAAATTTTAGTGGACATTCTCCCAAAATTGTCAGCTTGTGCCCTGTCACTGATGTGAGGGTATTCTGGCATCTGCTTACGCGATTTTTGACACTAGGAGGAAACCTATTAAAAACTTCCTCTCGAATTAATGAAGTAGATGCGCCTGTATCTAGTAAATATGGTAAATTGTGAAAACCCTCAATTTTAAAACAACGCAGAATCGGTAGATTATTATTATTTGCATTTGTATCACAACATTCTAAACTATATAGGGGTCTTTGTTAGGAAACAGCTCTGTCGACCTTTACAGGCTGGTTTCTCCGTTTAAATGCCCACTTTTTGGCCAAAAGTTTCTGGGATTATCCCAGTTTTCTTCAGCGCTGCTACTTTGACCCTGGGTAGTATTAACCGTTTGCCTCCTAGGCCTAAATTCAGGAATATTATTAGGTGTTTGCCAAGTATTATTTGTTCCCTGCCTTCCTAAATTTCTGTCCCCCTGCGTTCTGAACTGGTGTTTTGTCTTGTACGTCTGGCCTTCTATGGGTATTTTATGCCAGCAATCTGCCGCATAGTGATTTGGTTTGCCACAATTATAGCAATTGAATCTTTTCCTATATTGTTTGGTAATTTGCCCTTCCTCGTGGGGTCTATATCTATTTCTATATATTCTTGACCTGCCACCATTTGCTCTATAATTTCCCTCGGGAGGAGGAGGTGGGTGTCCATAATACTTGGTATTCCAAGTCATTAAGGATCTAATACCATGGGATTGGTCGTCAAATGGGGAGGGGTCAGTCCATGGTGGGAAGGATTGGCCTTCCTCGTGCCTTTTTGGTTCAAGATTCGGCTCCTCAAAGTTCATCCTCTTCTGTCCCCTTTCATATTTTTTACTTTCTTGGGCTCCTGTGTTATTTATTGACATCTGATCAAACCTTTTCATAGCCTCGTCAATTTTTACCTCTGTTTCGACTGGTATTATAGCCTGCTCTAAATTTCCAGGTTTCCGCGATAATATTAGTCTTAATAACTTTTTTGGCAACCCTTGGGTAAAAGTATGTAGTTGTACTTTCTTTATTGTCTCGTCATTTCCGCCTTTTTCTAATTGTAAACACACGGATCTACAAATTTTGTCTGCATATTCCCTGATACTAGTTGAGGTATCGAATGTGACTACCTCTGTTCTTAGCCTCTCGGAGATGCTTGTCTCTATGAATCTTGTTTTAAAAGATTCAATTAGAGTACTGATGTCCTTGGGTTCTTTTTCCTTAATTGCCTCAAAATGTTTAAGGGCGCTTCCCTTTAATCTGGCTGCAAAGCATTGCTCTTTGACCTTATCCTCAAACGATTCAGTTAGTTCGTCGAAAATTTTTAATTTTTCGATAAACTCATCTACATCTGAATTTCCCGCGTATTCTGGTATAATTTTTGCAATTTCAAGTACTGTTGATAGGGAAGTCATTTTTTCCTCTGGTAAAGCCATTTTTATTTCAATCTACTATTTTTTTATCTAGCCTTCTCGACCCAGTTTTTCTAGCGACCACCAGTTGTTGTGAAGTGTTATTCTATGGTATTTGGGTGTTGTAGTCGTAGATGCCTTTATTCTCCCTTTATAGGGGAGATAAACTCTGGCCCTAAGGTAATTAAACTTTGGTAGCGTGCCTTAGGCTATGACCAAACTAATGAGGTGTACCGACTGGGTATGTTCGAGAGGCTAAAGGTAGATCGTAGAGAGGATGTCTAAAATACAATACTTTTATTCATTTAACATATAATATAATCGGAAGTTACTTAAGAATATGAATTGATTTTTGAAACAGAGGCTACTTTTCGAAACCAGGCTACCTTGTGATTTTAGAAGAATCCTTATTAAACCTTTGCATAAGAAAGGTGATAAAATGAGTGCGGTAATTATAGAGACATTACCCTGAATTCTGTAGGTAGCAAATTACTTAGTAGGATCATACTTTTTAGACTTCGAGATGCTGTAGACAAAGTTTTAAGAGAAAAACATAGTGGTTTTAGGAAGGGTAGAGGATGAGTCCACCAGATTTTCACTCTTAGGCTTAAAACTGAGAAGTGCCTGAGTCATCAAACACCCTTTTGAGTTTGAGATGTTGTAGACAAAGTTTTCAGTGAAGAACAGTGCGGTTTTAGGAAGGGTAGAGGGTGAGTCGACCAGATTTTCAGTCTTAGGTTAACAATTGAGAAGTGTCATCATCAAACACCTTTAGTACACAGTTTTATCTATTATGAGCTAGCGTTCGATTCAGCTGAAGAGCCTTAAAGAAGGTCTTATCCTTGCGTGTTGTACCAAACAAATATATCATAGTGACTAGCACTATGTACGAGAATAATACTGCTGCGGTTTGTAGCTGGTTTAGTATTAAATAGGGAGTTAAGCAAGGTTGTGTTCTGTTCCCATTTATATTGATCATTTTGATTGACTTTATCTTAAGGAGTGCAGGAAAGGCTATGGGACAACACGGAATCAAAAAGGATAGAAAAAACTTCCTAGACTTAGATTATGACTTAAGATTATGACTTAGAGATGACTTAAGCATCCTAGATGAAAGTGTGAGCAAAATGAATGAACTTTTAGAGGTTTTGCGGATTCTGGGAGCTAGAATATATCTGAAAATTTATATTAAGAAGACTAACTCGCTACGGCTAGGAATAAATGTGAAATGGTGATGTTGGGTAACGGAAAGATAGATCAAGTGGACAGCTTCACTTTCAGGCAGCTGTACTTACATTCGTAGTATTATCAGTAAGTCTATTCAAAATTTTAGCCACTGCCTTACTGCTCTTTACTCGAAAGTTTAGCCTTGTTGAAAGTCTATTAAATTCAACAATTTAGCGCATTAATTTCAACTGGGGGGTTTAGCTGTTTCAGTCTTAGTGCATTCAGTCACAAAGAACTGGCTTAATGGTTACACGTTTTAAAATGTGCATTGTTTTCTCTAAATATAGTTACACTTTAGAGTAAAGAGCGTGGGGCTGAAGGGGTAGCAACCCCTTGTTTATGAAGATTTTTCCTACCCCCTTCATCATCTAGGGAGGATGCTATAACTATAACGAGAAGACAGGTCATACATTCATAATATTTAACGTCTTTTAGTACCTGTCGTGACGCCAATTCCAGGCCCTTTGTCACTCACAGTGGTTACTGAGTGTTTAAATAGTTCAAGTCCATACTATGTCGCAGATCGAGCCCAATGTGACAAATTTTACGAGTGTCAGTACGGTAAGAAGAAACCATTTCTGTGTCCTGATGGCACAGTGTTTGATTTTCCCACCCAATCATGCATTCTACTCCAATTTTCAACATGTGAAGGAAGGCCGTTATTGCGTAAGTAAATTTAAATAATGTCCTAGACTACTCTGCATGTCCGTTTATAACTGGAACAACAATATATTATAATCAGTTTTTTTTTAATAAGACAGATAAAATAAAAATAAAATTTAATACAAAAAAAAAATAATAAAAGGACCGAATGTTTTAGCTTCCCAATCAGAAGGCTTAACCAACAAAAACAACTAGTCTAAACAAAACATTTAAAGAAAAACACGACGTATCCTACACAAAAAACAAACAGAAGGACAAAAGAAAAATTAACATTTGAGAAAAATGCAATATGGTAAAACATCACATTACAAACAATAAAGCAACAAGGCAAATGTCTACTATAAGTATATTACTGTATACTATACTAAATACTATAAGTAATACTTCATTCGAGTGTTTTTTTTTTTATGTAGGCGATAGGCTAAGATCAAATACTTGTTAAGGAACTATTATGTCTGAAAAATTGAATGAAGCCCTTGCATTGCTAATCTGGTATAAGCTAGTTGACTTTTTTTTTAACCTTTATAACTAAGGTTCAAACTTATATCGGTCTGACTGAACAAAATTTATTGATCCTCTTTATTATTAGCACATGTTGCTCTAGCCTGTGTTTTTTTTTAAGTTATTATAAATTGGGTTTTAATTGACATTTTCGTCTCCTTTTTTTGAAATCAAAAAAAAAAAAATTTAACAGAAAGTAAGGAGTGACATTAAAACTTAAAACGAACAAAAATTATCCGTATATGAAAGGGGCTATCCCCTCCTCAACGCCTCGCTCTTTACGCTAAAGTTTTTTATTGTTTTAAAAAATAGAGTTAAGAAAAAGAGTCAAACTTTAGCACAAGGAGCGAGGTGTTGAGGAGGGGACAGCCCCTTTCATATACGGATAATTTTTGTTCGTTTTAAGTTTTAACGTCGCTCCTTACTTTCAGGTAAAAAAACTTGTTTTTTTTATTTAATTTCTGAACATTTTTAAATTAATGCAGGTATGGATTTTAGCTCACCGTACATGAATAATTAAAACGAAATTTGCATATTAATTTTACTTTTTTTGGCTATATGGCTTTCTCGAAAGTCGTCTAATTTATTTACGAACGTTTTTATCAGTAATAAATATGCGTAACTTACGAATTAACTTACGTAACGAACTTCCTTATACCTGCATTTTTATTACGTATATTAGGGGGATTTGCACCTCTAGTCAATACCTCGCTCTTTACGATAAAGTTCCAATTTTGTTCCAATTTTTTAGGAATGACCCCTTAATCACAAAGGCCGTTAGTTAGAATAAATAGCTCTTATGAAAGTACTAAAAAAAAACTTTAGCGCAAAGACCGAGGTATTGACTAAAGGGCGCACCCAATCATATACGTAATAGTTTCTGTTCGTTTTAAGTTTTGATGTTGGATAGTTTTCAGTTGAAAAGTTTATCAGATGAAAACCTGTTTTTTTTTTTAATTTATGATCGTTTTTTTTAATAATGCTGGGAAATCCAGCGCCCCCTTCATAGCAATGTCTCTTTCCCCCTGAAAACCTCCTCCATCGAAAGATCCTGCCACGTAACCCCCGATCCCCCCCACACTATCAGAAAAAATTCCCCCTGAAAACGTCTATATACTTCCCAATAACCAGTACTATATGTAAACATTGGGCAAAGTTAATAACTTGAAGACCTTCCCCCGGGGACTGCGGGGAATTAAGTCATCCTCAAAGGCATAGCTATATATTTTTTCGACAATGCTGAACAAAATGGCTATCTCAATTTTGACCGGGTGACTTTGGGAAAAAATTAGCGTGGGAGGGGGCCTTGTTGCCCTCCATTTTCTTGGTCACTTAAAAAGGGCACTAGAACTTTTAGTTTCCATTCGAATGAGCCCTCCTGCGATATTTGAGGACCACTGGGTCGATACGATCAGCCCTGAGAAAAAAGAACAAAAAAAAAACAATACAAATAAACACGCATCTGTGATCTTTCTTCTGGCAAAAAATACAAAATTCTACAGTTTTGCAGATAGGAGCTTGAAACCACTACAATAGGACTATGATACACTGAATATGATGGTTTGATTTTCATTAAGATTCTATGACTTAAGAGGTGTTTCCCCATTTTTTCGAAAATAAGGCAAATTTTCTCAGGTGCCTAACTTTTGATGGGTAACACTAAACTTGATGAAACTTACATATTTGAAATCAGCGTAAGAATCTGATTCTTTTGATGTATTTAACTTTCAGCCCTCCCTCTGGGGACTTCGGGGGATTAAG
Organism: Artemia sinica; assembly: GCA_027921565.1. Classification (NCBI taxonomy): domain Eukaryota; kingdom Metazoa; phylum Arthropoda; class Branchiopoda; order Anostraca; family Artemiidae; genus Artemia; species Artemia sinica. The sequence continues at coordinate 2,838,401 of CM051271.1, read as the reverse complement.
TCATCCTAAAAGACATAGTTATCATATTTTCGACCATGCTGAACAAAATGGCTATCTCAAAATTTTGATCGGGTGACTCTGGGAAAAAAATGAGCGTGGGTGGGAGCCTAGTTGCCCTCCATTTTTTAGGTCACTTAAAAAGGGCACTAGAACTTTTAATTTCCATTCCAATGAGCCCTCCCACGATATTCTAGGACCACTGGGTCAATACGATCATCCCTGGGAAAAAAAAAACACAAAACAAACACGCATCCGTGATCTTTCTTCTGGCAAAAAATGCAAAATTCCACATTTTTGTAGATAGGTGCTTCAAACCTCTACAGTAGGGTTCTCTTATACGCTGAATATGATGGTGTGACTTTCATAAAGGTTCTCTAACTTTTAGGGGTTCTTTCTCCCTTTTTTCTAAAATCAGCCAAATTTTCTCAGGCGCGTAACTTTTGTTGGGTAAAACTAAAATTGATGAAACTTATATATTTGAAATCAGCACTAAAATCTGATTCTTTTGATGTATCTATTGGTATCAACATTCCGTTTTTTAGAGTTTCGGTTACTATTGAGCCGGGTCGCTCCTTACTTAGAGTTCGTTACCACGAACTGTTTGATCTATTGGTATCAAAATTTTTGTTTTGATATTGGTATCAAAAATTAGAGTTTCGGTTACTATTTAGCAGGGTCGCTCCTTACTTACAGTTCGTTACCACGAACTGTTTGATAATCTCTTTATACACACTTTTTTCATTTACATAATTCTTCTAAAACCTTGTAATAGCCTGCACGATTATCAACTATTTTTGTTTCGTCAGACAGAATATTTTTATGTGGAAGCTCAAAATAGATGTTTTGCTTCTGTTAATCAAATGTTTGTGAATGTTTATTATGCTATTGATTTTGTTTTTTATAGTTTTTATTGTTATTGTTGTATATTATATCTATTGCTATTTTGTGTTGTTGGAGTCAATTTTCTAAATTCTTTTGGATTGTCCAAACATAAAACTTAACAGAATGAAAAGCAAAAGTTCCACGAAGTAGTGTTTTTGAATAAAAAGACTGTCATTTTTCTAAAATCCTATATCAAACGATAATTCAGACGTACAATAGGATGAATTGCATTTGAAAACCAGGCCATGTACATAAAAAGGCAAAAATGGTACAAAAGAACATTACAAGGAAAATACTTCAATGACGTTTATAATGTGTAGTATGGAATACATTATTTATAGCAGACATTTGGCTTGTTGCTCTATTGTTTTTTATGTGATGTTTTACTAGGTTTCCTTTTATTCTTTTTGTATTGAGTTTATTCTGTTTTTATTTATTTGTTTAGTTAATGCTAGTTTTTTTTTTTGTTATTTTTCGTTGATAAAGTTCGAGCATCAGCTTGCTAATTCTATTCCTAGGAAATTTAAAGGTGTCTAAATCAGGACACAGATTGCGAATCCCGGTAAAATCAACAGTTTAGTTTTTTTTAAGCTTTTAATCGGAGAATTAAAAGTATGAGTTTGCTATGAATTGTAAATGGTTGTTGTAACCGAGGAAAAATCGATAAGGAATTCCGAGAGGGTGTACCCATTAGATCCCAACTCAAGAGCTTGTTAGAGATGAAACATCCTTCAATTACAAGGTCGAATCCAGGGGCGGGGGTGCAGGGTTTGAAACCCTCCCCTCCTAATTTTGTCTGACTCGTATAATCATAACAAAAATAGGTGCTCCTGCATTAAACGTACTCTTTTATATACAGCTAGTTTGGTTAATGCTAATGAAATAAAAAAAATAGGATGAATATATAATAGTTTAGAAACAAATTTGGGCTATATATTTGCACATTAGGGGGGGGGGGGTAAAACATAGCATATATTATTACGTAAACTAACCTAACCTAGGTGCCTCCCCCCCTAAACCCAAAAAAAAAAACAGTTTAAACATCGTATACGCAATGAAAACCACGAAATGCATTGCATTACTCTATTGCGGTGTCTCGAATTAACCCGTCAAAAACGGGTTTCTCGTGACTGGTTTCCATTGCAGTATATAAAAGAGTACGTTTAATACAGTAGTACCCAAAAATGCATCAAAACAAAGTTTCAACTTTTTTTTAGGTTTTTCTATTGTAAACCCCCTCCCCCCCTAAAAAAATCCTGGATTCGTATCCTTGTTTAATTGATACATTTTCCAAGGAGCATAATGAAATTCTTATAAACAGTGATAGCCTATACCATCATGCTCTTTATTTTTTTTTCGTTTGATGTAATAAGGTACCGAAAATAGCAAGCTACCTTCCTGACTTTGATGATTTTGGGCCCTAATTTTTTCTAACTGCTACCCCGATTTAAGATCTCAAAGGGTATCAGTGCTTTTTCTCGAAGTATTTTAATACCAAAAATAAACCAGGAACAGGAAATTCAGGGGAGCATAGCTCTTACGCATATTGACGATAATTATGACTATGATGTTAAAAACGAACAGAAATTAAAATATTGAAATGTAAATAAAGAATGGTATTCAAACTTAAAACGAACATAGTAAATGTTATGCTTGCTGATTGCCTTTAAAAACATTTCAAAAATTATATTATTTACAGCAAACAGGTAAGCCCTTCTATCATCGAGTCATTGGATAAAAATGTGTTTTTTTCCAATTAGATTGATTGTGAGCAGCATTTGTTCTTGAAGCATTGGGAAAAGTCAAACTTTTCCTTAAAGAGGGGATGATGGTCGGATAATTTCTGTTCATTTTAATGTTTCCTCTTACTTTCATCTGAAAGTAAACATTATACGACTATCATTTTGATTCGAACATTCTATGTCATCAGCGGGGCCAAGTAGGGGGGGGGGAAGTATTTGTCCCTATATCTAAAAAAATATCGTTTTTGTATCTTTCTTGAAAAATAGAGGAGCCCCTCCCTCGGATTTGGAAAAATAACCTTTTGCAGCTTCGTAAAGAAAATCCTTGTCCCCCTTCATTTTCGTAAATTGGCGCCACTGCTTGGGATCGTATTTCTACGTGGAGGTGCCGAAGAGGAGGGCATAAAGCTTGTAAAGATTGAGAGTTGAGGTGAGAGTAAGCCCCCGTCATTTTCAGGGCAACTTTCGCTCGTTTTAGGCTTTAATGTTCCTCTGTACTTTCATTTGAAAAACATTTTTTATTAATTATTAAGTTAAATCGAAATCTTATAAAGAAGTTACGATGTTGGCTAATTTATTTGAAAGAACTCTTATCTAGTCTCTTTTCTTTAGTGTCTTATTTTAAAATCTTAGTGGAATAATATCAAAGTTAAAAAAGAGAGAAAAGAACTGGATATAATTAGGAAAATTTATGATTGAGATTAAAATAAAAAAAAAAAAAGAAAAAAAAAAAAAAAAAAAAAAAAGGGTATCAGTGCGGGTGCCAAAGACCCGATTTTAGTCAGAATCAGCAGTAAGCCTAGCAATAAGATTTGGATGACCAGAATCCTCCACAATTCTTTCAGCTACTACTGTTTTACCATTGTAAGCTTTCTTTTGTTGTTAAATAGTTGGGCGAGTCCATCCAATGGTGCTTACAAACTAGTATACCATTTCGCAGAGCTAGATATTCAAGTCTATAAATATTTCATATAATTCAAGTACATAGATATATCGTATAAAAGGTCTTTATTTATGTCAAAGCCATAGCTAGAAGAACACACTTATCTCGTGTAATACATAAGCTCGACTGTCCCTATCTAAGGGCTAAACACACAAATATATACTTGTCTTTCTACAGGTTTATCAATATTTTTGAGGAATCTCCCAGCGATTGGCTGTTCGACCAGCCTGGGAACGAGCCGTTTCTCACAACCAGCCTTTTTCAAAAAGTGCCCCCCCCCCTGGACCGAGCTCTCGTTGAAATATATGTAACAAATTCTGTTAACATGATACCCGGAAAAGGCTTCTCGAATTTATCCCAAATACTTTACACTATTAACACAATTTAAATCCGGAACACTTTACAATCCACCCCCCTCTTAAGGAGAACCACAATTCCTTATCATTATTTCCCTTCAGAATTCTGAGATATTTAAAAAAAAAGGTTTTTAGATGATCTTTTACATCACTTAAATCCTGACTCTAGCAAAAATTAAGATTTTTAAACTATGCCTAAAATTTCTAGTATTACGGCGCGGAATATCCATGAAACAAACATAAAATTAGGACACAAAAATTAATAGAACAAACAGCAAAAACTAAATTAAAGTGTGCACTCATAAACATACACTGAAAACAAAATTATTCTGTTTTGACGGGGAATCACTTCGGCAGGACAAGTCTTTAAACTGTGCTTCCCTTCTCGGCCACAAAACTGGCAATCTTGACACTGTTTTTAAGTGAAGGCCTTTTGTTTACTAGGTGCGCAGTCACTTACAATTGTCCCTACACGTATAAATAAAAAAAACAAGTTTTTTTAACTAAAAGTAAGGAACGAAGTTAAAACTTAAAACGAACAGAAATTATTCCGTATATGAAAGGGGTTGTCTCCTCCTCAACGCCTCGCTCTTTACGCTAAAGTTTTTAATCGTTTGAAAAAAATAGGGTTGTGAGACATTCAAACCAAGAAAGTAGCACCTTGGTTATCCAATGAACTAACCAAAATGGTTTTTTCTCCGACTGTTTCCCTGTTTGAAGTTAATTCTGAATTTATTGAGCAATTTTGCCCTTCACTTCTGTCCTGAATGTTTAAAGGGTCTACAGGGTAAGTTACAAGTGAATTAGTTTGATCTATTCCCTAACTAGGTGTGGAAAAATTTAAAACTACTGGCATTCTATCCACATTGGGAGTGTCCCTCCGAACTGATTCACGAAAAGCGCTTCCGTTGGTGTTTCCTGACCTATTTTGCAGCTGGAGGATTTCTACAACTTTTTGGAACGCGGGGTTTCGCTGGAGGAACACTGTGGTATTTTTCACAAGTTTTAGGAAGCATGCATGTACAGCACGACGCATTTGTTTTTCTTGAAGTTCTTGTAGAAGAAAAACAGACTGGTAAAGCATTTTAATAATTACATATGGCCCACGAAACTTCCTGTCTAGGCCCCTTACAGTGAAGTCCTGTACGTATGTTAAGTCACCTGTTTTTAGTTGAGGCAATTCATGAACGTGCTTATTATATTGTCTGGCTTGTTCTACACGTGATTTTTTCATTTCTCGTGTGCCGATTTGGCGAATAAGGAATAGATATTCGACTAGAGCGACTATGTAATCCTCGTGTGGAGTATATTCTGCCCTGTTAGGACGATTTAACTGTAAGTCAAGAAAGGTTGTTGGATGTCTTCCAAAAATCATTTGATATGGTGAAAATATTGTGCTTGCAGAAATGCTGGTGTTGATGGCAAGCTGAATTTCGGGGAGATATTTGCTCCAATTACTTTGATCTTAGGAGCAAAAGGCTCTGGTAATAGCCTCGACGGTCTTTACTGAATTTTCACATTGTCCATTAGCTTGGGCGTTATATGGTGTGGTGCAGCGGTGTTTAATATTCATGCTTGCTAGGAATTTTTGCATTTGTTCGGAACGATAAGTAGGATGAGAACCACTAATCAAGATCTCGAACAAACCGAAGTACCCTATCACCTTTTCCCTAAGGAAATCACAAATTGATCTTGCCGTTATGTCTTTTAACGGAGCTAACACGACGAATTTAGTATAGTATTCTATAAAGTATCGCAGCAGCGTCATTAGGTGATGGTGGGAGGGGGCCCGCGGTGTCAATGCTAACTATTCTAAACGGATAGATTTCAGTATCTGTTTGCCCTAATATTGGATGTATGGATTTCGGGACCTTATTTCTTCTTAAACAAATATGACAGGTTTGACATACTGTTTTTACGTTTTTTTTCATATACTGAAAAATACAAATTTCTTTTAATCTTTCAAGTGTTTTTTCGACCGAGCCATGTGCTCCTAACATTTCATTTGAGTGTACCAACTCTGTATAAGAATCCACAAGATTCCCAGGTAAAACAATTTTTGGTGTTATATTGATCCGAAGTTTTCCTGGTTGTTGCTGTGGATAATAATAGAGAATTGAATTTGTCACCCGTAATCCGTCCATGATTTTGAGTAACCATGGTTTTGGGTACCCTGAACTATTTCCCGACGCTTCCCTGGCGTCTAGTTCAGTCCCATTTTTTGATACCCTGAACCATTTCCGGATGCTTCCCTGGCGTCTAGTTCGGTCTCATTTTTTTCAATCAATTTTATCACTAAATTTAATTCTTCATCTTCCTTTGTAATTTGGACATTTTTCTTGTTCAATTCCTAAGAAATCCACTCCTTCGGTTGAATGTACGCCCGCAGCGACAAGATCAAGTTCATCTTTTGTCATTTCGATAGGTCTAGGCCTATCAATGGTTTCGGTAGCAGGTCTACTTAAAACATCAGATAATTTGTATTTACCAGACAAATACCGAAAATGAAATTGAGGATTTTCTAAAAAAAGTAGAGATATTCTATATAACTTGGACGAGAGTTCGCGCATTTTGTAAAGCTGGTAGATGGGTTGGCAGTCTATTAGCCAATATATTTCCCTCCCCCAAATATATAAATCAAAAGCTTTTGCTGCCTGAGTAATACCAAATAGTTCCCTTAAGACATCGTCCTGTCTTGCAAACTGTTTAGACGGGACCTTGCTGAAAGTCAAGACAAGGCGAAATTCGTCGCCAAATTTTTCAATAAGAATAGCGCCAGTAGCTATGGCGCTAGTGTCAACTGCTATATAAAAGGGGGTTTGACCTGCTGTATCTGGAAAGGCAAGAAATATTGATTTTTAATTTGAAAGTTCATTTTTTAAATTTTGAAAATTTATTTCTTGTATATCTTCCCAAACCCATTTTTCTCCTTTCTGAGGTAATTTTGTAAGTGGTGCGGTAAATTCACCGTAATTGATGTAAAAATTTCTGCACCACCCAGTTAGCCCTAAAAAGGATCGTAGTTCCTTGGGTTTTTTAGGTTTACTAACATTTTTAAATGCTTCCAATTTGTTTTTTAAAGGTGCGATTCCTTGATTTGTTACAGAATATCCCAACAGATTTAGTTGAGGGGCAAATAATTGTACCCCTCCTACTCCTCACTTTACATTATGTTGCTTTAACCTTTGGTAGACCCTTTTAATATCCTTCAGGTGTTGCCATTCATCTCCAGCTGACGAAATACAGATATCATCTAGATACGTGGATATTATGTCCCCCAAAATGGAGTTATCCAGGAGCAGATTTGCCCACTGGCAAAATGCACGTGGCGAGATATTGGCACCCTGAGCCACAACATTCCATATATATGAAACACCCCTCGGTGAATGAAATGCGTAATAACGTCTGCTATTGGGATGCAGGGGAACGTTAAAAAACGCATGCTTAAGATCTAGGACAGTAAAATGTTTCTTATTGCTTACTTCCTATAAAACAACTTGAATTTTTCTGATAGGCCAAGCCGAGTCTTTTACCACTGCTTTTATTGCCCTGCAGTCAAAGACTATTCGTGAGGTTTCTATAATCCACTCATTCCGAGGCAATATATTTCCGTCTTTTGGTTTTTCAACCAGAAAAATTGGAGGACAAAATTCTGACCTTTCCGGACGGATTATACCGGCTTTGGCCATGGCAAGGATGTGTTCTTGCAGTAGTTCCTGTGTTTTGAGAGGCAGGTTGAACAAATTTGGCTGTGGAACTGGCTTGGTTTTGTCCATATCGACTCTATATTCCATTAGGCTGATTTTGCGCACGTCGTAACAATGAATAAAAAATACTTCACGAAACTCTTTGAGCAAGGCTATTAATTCTGATTTGATTTACAGACGGTTATTTAAATATGACAACTTAAACTGTGTTATGAATTTCATATCACCCAAAGTTGGTAGGGAAATTTTATTATCAGAATATTCATTAATTTTCTCTGCTTAAAAGGAAGTTATCAAATTATATTCAATTTCTTTAAAAGTACCCACTATAGTCCGCTTAGGAAGAAACATCGGTTCCTCAGAGTTGATAAAAATCATTATTAGAGATTTATCGTTTCTTACGATATTTGCTGAAGCATTTATGTATCCTTCCATTCCTTCCCCTGGCTCAATAAGGACTGTACAACCGTGCGGCACCATGTTGCCATCAATTGATATAAGAGCAATCTCAGCGACTTTCATACATCTTGGGGGTAATGAAAGTCGTTTTGGTAAAATGACACTACCATAGGATTGACCTATGCATTTGTCTGAATTTGAGCTTTTGAATCGCATTTGATTATTAGTCATGAGTAGGGTAAGAGGTTCCATTTTGCGTACTGCCATAGGAATCTCCATGCTATTTGCGTACTGCCATAGGACCATGCTATTTGCATACTGCCCTAGGAATCTCTATGTTATTTGCGTACTGCCATAGGACCATGCTATTTGCGTACTGCCCTAGGAATCTCTATGTTATTTGCGTACTGCCATAGCAATTTCAATGTTATTTGCGTACTGCCATAGGACTATGCTATTTGCGTACTGCCATAGCAATTTCCCATGTTATTTGCTTGCCTGTATAGGACCATGTTATTTGCTGGGCCAACCAGACATACTTGACGATGGAGAAAAAGGGTTAAGGTGATTACCAATTACGAGCGGGGATTTCCCGCTGTTTTTTTTTTAATCGAAAACTAGAGATTGTCAAATTGCGCATTTAGGAATTGTTTTGATTGACATTTTTGCAAAAAGGGATAAGGAATTCGCAAATTGGACTCTATGAACGATATTAATTAATGTTTTGAATAATAGGAGTGTGAATGATTCTAATTAGTGATTGGATTGTATGACGGTGGAGAAAAAAAGGATTAAACTGATTAACAGTTAAGGTAACCCCGAAGGGGTTGTTAACTCAGATAATTTGTTACTTGACCTAGCTTTACCTCTCCGATGTGGTCTGTATAATACACAAGTAACGTTTGAAAAGTATTGTCAGTTTAAAATAGGATCTAACGTTCCCTTCGTTCCCCTATTTCTGAGGGGCAGGGGAGGGTAGGAGAGGGGGAGGGGGAGTCAATTTTGGAGGGAAAACCAAAAAATATTCAGAATCGAAAATAAACGGGATCTGCCTCAAGGGGAAGGCTCAGAGACCCTTCATCCCCCCATTTCTGAGGGCAGGGGAGGGGGGGGGTCAATTTTGGAGGGAAAACCAAAAATGCTCAGAATCGAAAATAAATGGGATCTGCCTGAAGGGCAAGGATCAAAGGCCCTCCTTCCTCCATTTCAGAGGGCAGGGGAGGGGAGGGGGTTAATTTTGGAGGGAAAACCAAAAATACTCAGAATCGAAAATAAATGGGGTCTGCCTCAAGGGGAAGGCTCAGAGGCCCTTCGTTCCCCCATTTCTGAGGGCAGGGAGGGGGGGGGTCAATTTTGGAGGGAAAACCAAAAATACTCAGAATTGAAAATAAATGAGATCTGCCTCAAGGGGAAGGCTCAGAGGCCCTTCGTTCCCCCATTTCTGAGGGCAGGGGAGGGGGGGGGGTCAATTTTGGAGGGAAAACCAAAAATACTCAGAATCGAAAATAAATGGGATCTGCCTCAAGGGGAAGGCTCAGAGGCCCTTCGTTCCGCCATTTCTGAGGGCAGGGGAGGGGGGAGTCAATTTTGGAGGGAAAATCAAAAAATACTCAGAATCGAAAATAAACGGGATCTGCCTCAAGGGGAAGGCTCAGAGGCCCTTCGTTCCCCCATTTCTGAGGGCAGGGGAGGGGGGTCAATTTTGGAGGGAAAATCAAAAATACTCAGAATCGAAAATAAATGGGATCTGCCTCAAGGGGAAGGCTCAGAGGCCCATCGTTACCCCATTTTGAGGGCAGGGGAGGGGGTCAATTTTGGAGTGAAAGCGGAACCTTTAAAATCAGAACAACTGAAGGTCAGTAAATAATTCCGTTGTTTTTTTTGTTAAACACGATTGGCTGAAATAAAAGCGGAACTTTTAAAATCACAACAACTCAAGGTCAGTAAATGATTCCTTTTTTTTTGTTAAACACGATTGGTTGAAACAAAAGCAGAACTTTTAAAATCACAACAACTGAAGGTCAGTAAATAATTCCATTGTTTTTTTTTGTTAAACATGATTGATTGAAAAAAAGCAGGACTTTTAAAATCACAACAGAAGGCCAGTAAATAATTCATTTGTTTTTTTGTTAAACACGATTGGCTGAAATAAAAGCGGAACTTTTAAAATCACAACAACTGAAGATCAGTAACTAATTCCTTTGTTTTTTTTAACCACGATTGGCTGAAATAAAAGCGGAACTTTTAAAATCACAACAACTAAAGGTCAGTAAATAATTCCTTTTGTTTTTTTTTTGTTAAACACGATTGGCTGAAATAAAAGCGGAACTTTTAAAATCATAACAACTGAAGGTCAGTAAATAATTCCATTGTTTTTTTTTTTAAACACGATTGGCTGAAACAAAAGCAGAACTTTTAAAATCACAACAACTAAAGGTCAGTAAATAATTCCTTTTGTTTTTTTTTTGTTAAACACGATTGGCTGAAATAAAAGCGGAACTTTTAAAATCACAACAACTGAAGGTCAGTAAATGATTCCTTTTGGTTTTTTTTTGTTAAACACGATTGGCTGAAACAAAAGCAGAACTTTTAAAATCACAACAACTGAAGGTCAGTAAATAATTCTATTTTTTTTTTTGTTAAACACGATTGGCTGAAATAAAAGCGGAACTTTAAAATCACAACAACTCAAGGTCAGTAAATGATTCCTTTTATTTTTTTTGTTAAACGCGATTGACTGAAATAAAAGCGGAACTTTTAAAATCACAACAACTAAAGGTCAGTAAATAATTCCTTTTTTTTTGTTAAACCCAATTGGCTGAAATAAAAGCGGAACTTTTCAAATCACAACAACTGAAGGTCGGTAAATAATTCCTTTGTTTTTTTTTTTGTTAAACATGATTGACTGAAACAAAAGCAGAACTTTTAAAATCACAACAACTGAAGGTCAGTAAATAATTCCGTTGTTGTTTTTTGTTAAACACGATTGGCTGAAATAAAAGCGGAACTTTTAAAATCACAACAACTCAAGGTCAGTAAATGACTCCTGTTTTTTTTTGTTAAACACGATTGGCTGAAATAAAAGCGGAACTTTTAAAATCACAACAACTAAAGGTCAGTAAATAATTCCTTTTTTTTGTTAAACCCAATTGGCTGAAATAAAAGCGGAACTTTTCAAATCACAACAACTGAAGGTCGGTAAATAATTCCTTTGTTTTTTTTTTTTTGTTAAACATGATTGACTGAAACAAAAGCAGAACTTTTAAAATCACAACAACTGAAGGTCAGTAAATAATTCCGTTGTTGTGTTATGTTAAACACGTTTGGCTGAAATAAAAGCGAAACTTTTAAAATCACAACAACTGAAGGTCAGTAAATGATTCCTTTTTTTTTGTTAAACACGATTGGCTGAAATAAAAGCGAAACTTTTAAAATCACAACAACTGAAGGTCAGTAAATAATTCCATTATTTTTTTGTTAAACACGATTGGCTGAAACAAAAGCAGAACTTTTAAAATTATTCATTTCATTAAATTATGAAGAAATTGTAAGTAAGTAATAATAGCTTTCTTGAATTCGCTTCCTGGACACAATACAGATATTTAATTCAAGAAATCATAATAAAATCGCAAGTAAGTAATAAAGTCTTTATTGTTTTCACCTATTGGATACACAATACCGATGTTTCATTCAAGAAATTATGAAGGAATTGTAAATAGGTAACACACTCATTCTTGAAGTCACCTCTTGTATACACAATGCAGAAATTTCATTTAAGAAATTATCAAAAATTGTAAGTAAGTAGCAAATTCTTTCTTGAATTCGCCTCCTGGATAAATAAAAAAAAGACATTTCATTCAAGAAATTATGACAAAATTCTATGTAAGCAACAAACTCTTTCTTGAAGTTACCTCATGGATACACAATGCACAAATTTCATTTAAGAAATTATCAAAAATTGTAAGTAAGTAGCAAATTCTTTCAAAAATATGTTAATACGTTTAAGCAATAAATATCTTTAAGCTTAACCCGTCTTTATTCTTTAGAATAGTTTTATTCATTTCATTAAATTATGAAGAAATTGTAAGTAAGTAACAATAGCTTTCTTGAATAGGTAACACACTCATTATTGAAGTCACCTCTTGTATACACAATGCAGAAATTTCATTTAAGAAATTATCAAAAATTGTAAGTAAGTAGCAAATTCTTTCTTGAATTCGCCTCCTGGATAAATAAAAAAAAGACATTTCATTCAAGAAATTATGACAAAATTCTAAGTAAGCAACAAACTCTTTCTTGAAGTTACCTCATGGATACACAATGCAGAAATTTCATTTAAGAAATTATCAAAAATTGTAAGTAAGTAGCAAATTCTTTCAAAAATATGTTAATACGTTTAAGCAATAAATATCTTTAAGCTTAGCCCATCTTTATTCTTTAGAATAGTTTTATTCATTTCATTAAATTATGAAGAAATTGTAAGTAAGTAACAATAGCTTTCTTGAATTCGCTTCCTGGACACAATACAGATATTTAATTCAAGAAATCATAATAAAATCGCAAGTAAGTAATAAAGTCTTTATTGTTTTCACCTATTGGACACACAATACTGAAATTTCATTCAAGAAATTATGAAGGAATTGTAAATAGGTAACACACTCATTCTTGAGGTCACCTCTTGTATACACAATGCAGAAATTTCATTTAAGAAATTATCAAAAATTGTAAGTAAGTAGCAAATTCTTTCTTGAATTCGCCTCCTGGATAAATAAAAAAGACATTTCATTCAAGAAATTACGACAAAATTCTAAGTAAGCAACAAACTCTTTCTTGAAGTTACCTCATGGATACACAATGCAGAAATTTCATTTAAGAAATTATCAAAAATTGTAAGTAAGTAGCAAATTCTTTCTTGAATTCGCCTCCTGGATAAATAAAAAAGACATTTCATTCAAGAAATTACGACAAAATTCTAAGTAAGCAACAAACTCTTTCTTGAAGTTACCTCATGGATACACAATGCAGAAATTTCATTTAAGAAATTATGAAAAAATTGTAAGCAAGTAACAAACTCTTTCATGAAGTCACGAAGTAACAAGCTCTTTATTGATTTCAACTCTTGAATATACAGTACAGATACTTCATTCAAGAAACGTGATTAAACACGTTTTGAAACTACATGCTATTTGCATGCCTTTCCTTGGCACCTTTCCAAAGGAGCGGGGAAGAAACGTGATTAAACACGTTTTGAAACTACATGCTATTTGCTTGCCTTTCCTTGGCACCTTTCCAAACGAGTGGGGATTCCCCCACTGGTTCGTACACATTGCAAAAGACACACAAACAGAATCATAGTGAGAGAGATATCCAAAAAGTTGGGTTGATCTAGGCTCACTTAGAGTGGTGCGCCACTCTAAGTATCTTACCTATTTACAATTCCTTCATAATTTCTTGAATGAAATTTCAGTATTGTGTGTCCAATAGGTGAAAACAATAAAGACTTTATTACTTACTTGCGATTTTATTATGATTTCTTGAATTAAATATCTGTATTGTGTCCAGGAAGCGAATTCAAGAAAGCTATTGTTACTTACTTACAATTTCTTCATAATTTAATGAAATGAATAAAACTGTTCTAAAGAAAAAAGAGGGGTTAAGCTTAAAGATATTTATTGCTTAAACGTATTAACATATTTTTGAAAGAATTTGCTACTTACTTACAATTTTTGATAATTTCTTAAATGAAATTTCTGCATTGTGTATACAAGAGGTGACTTCAAGAATGAGTGTGTTACCTATTTACAATTCCTTCATAATTTCTTGAATGAAATTTCAGTATTGTGTATCCAATAGGTGAAAACAATAAAGACTTTATTACTTACTTGCGATTTTATTATGATTTCTTGAATTAAATATCTGTATTGTGTCCAGGAAGCGAATTCAAGAAAGCTATTGTTACTTACTTACAATTTCTTCATAATTTAATGAAATGAATAATTTTAAAAGTTCCGCTTTTATTTCAGCCAATCGTGTTTAACAAAAATAAAACAACGGAATTATTTACTGACCTTCAGTTGTTGTGATTTTAAAAGTTCTGCTTTTGTTTCAGCCAATCGTGTTTAACAAAAAAAAAAATGGAATTATTTACTGACCTTCAGTTGTTGTGATTTTAAAAGTTCCGCTTTTATTTCAGCCAATCGTGTTTAACGAAAAAAAGGAATCATTTACTGGTCTTCAGTTGTTGTGATTTTAAAAGTTCCGCTTTTATTTCAGCCAATCGTGTTTAACAAAAAACAACAACGGAATTATTTACTGACCTTCAGTTGTTGTGATTTTAAAAGTTCTGCTTTTGTTTCAGTCAATCATGTTTAACAAAAAACAAAGGAATTATTTACCGACCTTCAGTTGTTGTGATTTGAAAAGTTCCGCTTTTATTTCAGCCAATTGGATTTAACAAAAAAAAGGAATTATTTATTGACCTTTAGTTGTTGTGATTTTAAAAGTTCCGCTTTTATTTCAGCCAATCGTGTTTAACAAAAAAAAAACAAAGGAATCATTTACTGACCTTGAGTTGTTGTGATTTTAAAAGTTCCGCTTTTATTTCAGCCAATCGTGTTTAACAAAAAAAAAACAACGGAATTATTTACTGACCTTCAGTTGTTGTGATTTTAAAAGTTCTGCTTTTGTTTCAGCCAATCGTGTTTAACAAAAAAACAATGGAATTATTTACTGACCTTCAGCTGTTGTGATTTTAAAAGTTCCGCTTTTATTTCAGCCAATCGTGTTTAACAAAAAAAAAGGAATCATTTACTGGTCTTCAGTTGTTGTGATTTTAAAAGTTCCGCTTTTATTTCAGCCAATCGTGTTTAACAAAAACAACAATGGAATTATTTACTGACCTTCAGTTGTTGTGATTTTAAAAGTTCTGCTTTTGTTTCAGTCAATCATGTTTAACAAAAAACAAAGGAATTATTTACCGACCTTCAGTTGTTGTGATTTGAAAAGTTCCGCTTTTATTTCAGCCAATTGGGTTTAACCAAAAAAAAAGGAATTATTTATTGACCTTTAGTTGTTGTGATTTTAAAAGTTCCGATTTTATTTCAGCCAATCGTGTTTAACAAAAAAAACAAAGGAATCATTTACTGACCTTGAGTTGTTGTGATTTTAAAAGTTCCGCTTTTATTTCAGCCAATCGTGTTTAACAAAAAACAACAACGGAATTATTTACTGACCTTCAGTTGTTGTGATTTTAAAAGTTCTGCTTTTGTTTCAGTCAATCATGTTTAACAAAAAAAAAGGAATTATTTACCGACCTTCAGTTGTTGTGATTTGAAAAGTTCCGCTTTTATTTCAGCCAATTGGGTTTAACAAAAAAAAAGGAATTATTTACTGACCTTTAGTTGTTGTGATTTTAAAAGTTCCGCTTTTATTTCAGTCAATCGTGTTTAACAAAAAAAACAAAAGGAATCATTTACTGACCTTGAGTTGTTGTGATTTTAAAGTTCCGCTTTTATTTCAGCCAATCGTGTTTAACAAAAAAAATAGAATTATTTACTGACCTTCAGTTGTTGTGATTTTAAAAGTTCTGCTTTTGTTTCAGCCAATCGTGTTTAACAAAAAAAAACAAAAGGAATCATTTACTGACCTTCAGTTGTTGTGATTTTAAAAGTTCCGCTTTTATTTCAGCCAATCGTGTTTAACAAAAAAAAAACAATGGAATTATTTACTGACCTTCAGTTGTTGTGATTTTAAAAGTTCCGCTTTTATTTCAGCCAATCGTGTTTAACAAAAAAAAAACAAAAGGAATTATTTACTGACCTTTAGTTGTTGTGATTTTAAAAGTTCCGCTTTTATTTCAGCCAATCGTGTTTAAAAAAAAACAAAGGAATTAGTTACTGATCTTCAGTTGTTGTGATTTTAAAAGTTCCGCTTTTATTTCAGCTAATCGTGTTTAACAAAAAAACAAATGAATTATTTACTGGCCTTCAGTTGTGATTTTAAAAGTTCTGCTTTTTTTCAATCAATCATGTTTAACAAAAAAAAAACAATGGAATTATTTACTGACCTTCAGTTTTTGTGATTTTAAAAGTTATGCTTTTGTTTCAACCAATCGTGTTTAACAAAAAAAAACAAAGGAATCATTTACTGACCTTGAGTTGTTGTGATTTTAAAAGTTCCGCTTTTATTTCAGCCAATCGTGTTTAACAAAAAAAAAAACGGAATTATTTACTGACCTTCAGTTGTTGTGATTTTAAAAGTTCTGCTTTTGTTTCAGTCAATCATGTTTAACAAAAAAACAAAGGAATTATTTACCGACCTTCAGTTGTTGTGATTTGAAAAGTTCCGCTTTTATTTCAGCCAATTGGGTTTAACAAAAAAAAGAATTATTTACTGACCTTTAGTTGTTGTGATTTTAAAAGTTCCGCTTTTATTTCAGCCAATCGTGTTTAACAAAAAAAAAACAAAGGAATCATTTACTGACCTTGAGTTGTTGTGATTTTAAAAGTTCCGCTTTTATTTCAGCCAATCGTGTTTAACAAAAAACAACAACGGAATTATTTACTGACCTTCAGTTGTTGTGATTTTAAAAGTTCTGCTTTTGTTTCAGTCAATCATGTTTAACAAAAAAAAAGGAATTATTTACCGACCTTCAGTTGTTGTGATTTGAAAAGTTCCGCTTTTATTTCAGCCAATTGGGTTTAACAAAAAAAAAGGAATTATTTACTGACCTTTAGTTGTTGTGATTTTAAAAGTTCCGCTTTTATTTCAGTCAATCGTGTTTAACAAATAAAAAACCAAAGGAATCATTTACTGACCTTGAGTTGTTGTGATTTTAAAGTTCCGCTTTTATTTCAGCCAATCGTGTTTAACAAAAAAAATAGAATTATTTACTGACCTTCAGTTGTTGTGGTTTTAAAAGTTCTGCTTTTGTTTCAGCCAATCGTGTTTAACAAAAAAAAACAAAAGGAATCATTTACTGACCTTCTGTTGTTGTGATTTTAAAAGTTCCGCTTTTATTTCAGCCAATCGTGTTTAACAAAAAAAAAACAAAAGGAATTATTTACTGACCTTTAGTTGTTGTGATTTTAAAAGTTCTGCTTGTGTTTCAGCCAATCGTGTTTAACAAAAAAAAAACAATGGAATTATTTACTGACCTTCAGTTGTTGTGATTTTAAAAGTTCCGCTTTTATTTCAGCCAATCGTGTTTAACAAAAAAAACAAAAGGAATTATTTACTGACCTTTAGTTGTTGTGATTTTAAAAGTTCCGCTTTTATTTCAGCCAATCGTGTTTAACAAAAAAAAAACAAGGAATTAGTTACTGATCTTCAGTTGTTGTGATTTTAAAAGTTCCGCTTTTATTTCAGCCAATCGTGTTTAACAAAAAAACAAATGAATTATTTATTGGTCTTCAGTTCTGATTTTAAAAGTTCTGCTTTTTTTCAATCAATCATGTTTAACAAAAAAAAACAATGGAATTATTTACTGACCTTCAGTTGTTGTGATTTTAAAAGTTCTGCTTTTGTTTCAACCAATCGTGTTTAACAAAAAAAAACAAAGGAATCCTTTACTGACCTTGAGTTGTTGTGATTTTAAAAGTTCCGCTTTTATTTCGGCCAATCGTGTTTAACAAAAAAAAACAACGGAATTATTTACTGACCTTCAGTTGTTCTGATTT
Source organism: Artemia sinica (assembly GCA_027921565.1). Taxonomy (NCBI): domain Eukaryota; kingdom Metazoa; phylum Arthropoda; class Branchiopoda; order Anostraca; family Artemiidae; genus Artemia; species Artemia sinica. The sequence goes on along the minus strand of CM051271.1, from coordinate 2,820,695 downwards.
TAAAATTTCCGCTTTCACTCCAAAATTGACCCCCCTCCCCTGCCCTCAGAAATGGGGGAACGAAGGGCCTCTGAGCCTTCCCCTTGAGGCAGATCCCATTTATTTTCGATTCTGAGTATTTTTGGTTTTCCCTCCAAAATTGACCCCCCTCCCCTGCCCTCAGAAATGGGGGAACGAAGGGCGTCTGAGCCTTCCCCTTGAGGCAGATCCCGTTTATTTTCGATTCTGAGTATTTTTGATTTTCCCTCCAAAATTGACCTCCCCTCCCCTGCCCTCAGAAATGGGGGAACGAAGGGCCTCTGAGCCTTCCCCTTGAGGCAGATCCCGTTTATTTTCGATTCTGAGTATTTTTGGTTTTCCCTCCAAAATTGACTCCCCCCTCCCCTGCCCTCAGAAATGGGGGAACGAAGGGCCTCTGAGCCTTCCCCTTGAGGCAGATCCCATTTATTTTCGATTCTGAGTATTTTTGGTTTTCCCTCCAAAATTGACTCCCCCCTCCCCTCCCCTGCCCTCAGAAATGGGGGAACGAAGGGCCTCTGAGCCTTGCCCTTGAGACAGATCCCATTTATTTTCGATTCTGAGTATTTTTGGTTTTCCCTCCAAAATTGACCCCCCCCCCTCCCCTGCCCTCAGAAATGGGGGAACGAAGGGCCTCTGAGCCTTCCCCTTGAGGCAGATCCCATTTATTTTCGATTCTGAGTATTTTTGGTTTTCCCTCCAAAATTGACCCCGCCCCCTCCCCTGCCCTCAGAAATGGGGGAACGAAGGGCCTCTGAGCCTTCCCCTTGAGGCAGATCTCATTCATTTTCAATTTCTGAGTATTTTTGGTTTTCCCTCCAAAATTGACCCCCCCCCCCTCCCCTGCCCTCAGAAATGGGGGAACGAAGGGCCTCTGAGCCTTCCCCTTGAGGCAGACTCCATTTATTTTCGATTCTGAGTATTTTTGGTTTTCCCTCCAAAATTGACCCCCCCCCTCCCCTGCCCTCGGAAATGGAAGAAGGAGGGGCCTCTGAGCCTTGCCCTTGAGGCAGATCCCATTTATTTTCGATTCTGAGCATTTTTGGTTTTCCCTCCAAAATTGACCCCCCCCCTCCCCTGCCCTCAGAAATGGGGGGATGAAGGGTCTCTGAGCCTTCCCCTTGAGGCAGACCCCGTTTATTTTCGATTCTGAATATTTTTTGGTTTTCCTTCCAAAATTGACTCCCCCTCCCCCTCTCCTACCCTCCCCTGCCCCTCAGAAATGGGGGAACGAAGGGAACGTTAGATCCTATTTTAAATTGACAATACTTTTCAAACGTTACTTGTGTGTTATACAGACCACATCGGAGAGGTAAAGCTAGGTCAAGTAACAAATTATCTGAGTTAACAACCCCTTCGGGGTTACCTTAACTGTTAATCAGTTTAATCCTTTTTTTTCTCCACCGTCATACAATCCAATCACTAATTAGAATCATTCACACTCCTATTATTCAAAACATTAATTAATATCGTTCATAGAGTCCAATTTGCGAATTCCTTATCCCTTTTTGCAAAAATGTCAATCAAAACAATTCCTAAATGCGCAATTTGACAATCTCTAGTTTTCGATTAAAAAAAAAAAACCAGCGGGGAATCCCCGCTCGTAATTGCTAATCACCTTAACCCTTTTCCTCCATCGTCAAGTATGTCTGGTTGGCCCAGCAAATAACATGGTCCTATACAGGCAAGCAAATAACATGGGAAATTGCTATGGCGGTACGCAAATAGCATAGTCCCATGGCAGTACGCAAATAACATTGAAATTGCTATGGCAGTACGCAAATAACATAGAGATTCCTAGGGCAGTACGCAAATAGCATGGTCCTATGGCAGTACGCAAATAGCATGGAGATTCCTATGGCAGTACGCAAAATGGAACCTCTTACCCTACTGTCATGTCCAATTGAGTACCTAAATTATGCAAGAGATCCCATCCAATTATCAGGTCAAAGTCTAAATCTTGAACTACCAGAAATTCCCATTCTTTAGCTTGTTTTTCAATGCCATCCGAAATTTGTATCGATATCGTCACTTTTGCTTGCGTACCAACACTTTGGGAATTTAGAGGTTTTATCTTAGCTAAAGTAGGCTCAATTCACTTAATGAAATGTTTTGGTATAAGTTGGAAAGTAGTAGAATTTACTAATGATTTGTGGCATCCAGGATCAATAAATGCTTTACATGTCTTATCCCCAACAGTACTTCATGAAAAATAGGGAAACTTTTAGAACTATCCGAAATTCCTAAGAAGCATAAAAATTCTTTACTGGAATTTTGATACTCATAATTTTTATTTACTAGTGACTCATTGTTAAGACTATTATACTTAGTTTCAGATTGAGGGTTTTCATTTTCTGTACCAGTCTTAGCCCTCTGTCTAGGCTGGCTATTTAGTTTTCCGATACCCTGTCAGAATCTGGGTCTTTTCTATACCAGCATTCGGAACTATCGTGGTTTCAGTTTACACAAACGTAGCATGTCTTACTTTCGACCCTTTGTATCGAAGGGTTTGGGGAAAAAGAGACTTTATTCTTCCTTGGATTAGGGCAATTTCTTTTAAAATGCCCAGATTCTTGGCAATTATAACAAAGTCTGACCGCTGGCTGTGACCCACATCGAACTGTGGGCTCCTCGATGGGTGAATTTTGCCGTCCAGGACCCCTATCTGGTTGTGAATTTCCATTTTCATTCCCTTCATAATCATTTTGCCTATTCTTTAGGAAGGGAGATTGATTCCCTCTTCCCCGTCCCCCTCGAAATGGCCGGTCCCTATCTGAATGTTCATCTCCCATGTTATTGCCCTGGGGGAAGCGGAACCTATTTTCAATGGATACGGCAGCCAAAAATACTCATTCGCCGGTTTTGTCGCAATTTCAATTTTTTCACACTTGCTCGTAATTTTAAAAGCATCTTCTAGATTATTTATTTGATCCTCTTGTTCCATGAGTACCCTTTTAAAAGTTATGCGTGCACCTTCCCTAAGAGTGTGTAGTGCCAATGGTTGAACTTCCGGGTTTCTTAGTCCATCCCAATAGCCCATTGAATTCGCATAAGACTTAGCGGCTCTTTCAACTCATTCTAAGAATTGATACACTGTTTCATCCGGAAATTGTTTACATCCCACAAGATCTTGTAAGATTTGCCCGGGGCTACGTTGAGGAGCAAAAGCCTCCAATAGATTTTTCCGCCATGTATCAAGTGTTAAATTCACCTTATTTAAATCATGAAAAAAATGGAAAATTCCCCTTTCACTAACATCCCTGCTGTGGCAACAACTTGCTTTTCTGACCAAGTTAAGGTATCCTGAATTCTTTTTAGTTGGCTAATAAATTCATTTATTTGTGAGACTTCTGCTAATGGTGTTATTAAGGAAGCTAAATCTATTGTTGCTCTAATTGAAATTTGACTTTGGGGGTTAGATGAAGTTTGTAAATTATGGGCAATTGCCGCTGCTTCCCAGAGACTTATGTCAGAATAAAACTTGTTGACTAAATATATGTCATAATCATCATGTCATAATCATGTCAATGATAATCATGTCATCATGTCAATATATATGTCATAACCATCACTACTTGGATCGAAGGGTATTTCTACTTGGGTACTTCTACATCACTACTTGGTATTTCTACATCACTACTTGCGTATTTCTATGTTTCGTAATTCTTGCTGTGCAAGGAACGCTTTCGCTTTTATTTCATCAAAACTAGCATTTTCAGGGTTTAATTTTGGAATATTCATGATAAAAAAAAATCGTACAAGAAGAAAATAGCTAGCCAAAGCACTCCTAACTTTTTCCTATGCGCGCAAAATTATAAGACTCGCACTTACTCTTTATGTTTTTCTACTGGATGCAGACCTCTCCAAGGTTTCTCCTTTGACGACTGGAGATTTCACGACAGGACCCTGTATAAAAATATGTCTGGCCAGTATTTTGTTTATTTCTGGCGTCTGTTTGGATGAAATGGCATCGGACTGGCTCTGCTGTGGATGAACTGGGCTCGAGAAATTACAGCACTTATGACACCATGTTGTAAGCTTTCTTTTGTTGTTAAATAGTTGGGCGAGTCCATCCAATGGTGCTTACAAACTATTACCATTTCGCAGAGCTAGATATTCAAGTCCATAGACATTTCATATAATTCAAGTCATAGATATTTCGCATCAAAAGTCTTTATTTATATCAAAGCTATAGCTAGAAGAACACACTTATCTCGTGCAATACATAAGTTCGACTGTCCCTATCTATGGGCTAAACATACAAATATGTACTTGTCTTTCTATAGGTTTATCAATATTTTCTAGGAATCTCCCAGCTATTGGCTGTTCGACCAGCCTGGGAACGAACCGTTTCTAACAACCAGCCTTAGTTCCAAAAGTGCCCCCCTGGACCGAGCTCTCGTTGAAATATATATAACAAATTCTGTTGACATGAGACCCGGAAAAGGCTTCTCGAATTTATCCCAAACGCTTTACACTATTAACACAATTTAAATTCGGAACACTTTACACCATTTTTGACTAAGTAGTAGTTATTACTGGTGGCCTTACTGGTCATTCTCGTTCTTGATGCTATAAATGCTAATTACAAAAAAAAATTGAAAAGAATTGGTGCTACTGGCGAGGTATTTTATTGGATGGCTAATGTTAGGAGGGTTGTACGTCTGTTTATGGTACACCTTGACCAAATAGGAATTATTGACATTCCGCCCAATTGGTAATTTTTCTACCTTTATTGCCTCTTATTTAAGCAATAGACCGTTATTTATCTCTAAGAAAGAAGGAAAAAGCACTGATGTTTACGTTTACACTTGAATGTTATGGAAAAAAAAATCATTACATATTTCAAAAACATCATAAAAACATTACAAAAACCAAAGAGCTCATCATATTTGTCTTGTTGTTTTTGTGTGCCACTTTTTTTCTAAAGATGAAATTAGCAATTTAGCACTTAAATCGTATACATAATAATGAAAAGAATGAATAAAGTAGCAAATTACTTAGTATGACGATACTTTTTAGACTAAAGCAAGTCTCCATTTGGTAGATTCTGCAAATCTGCACTGCCAATCTGCAAATTTTGTTTCAATGGAGACTTCTTTTCCGGCTCCGTATTGGCAGTTTGCCGATACTGCAACCTTCGACGTGTCTTTTTCTGCAAGATGGCAGATTAGCAGAATCTGCCAAATGGAGACTGGCTTTTAGAGATGCTGTAGCTGAAGGTTTAAGAGAAGAACTGCGGTGTTAGAAGGTAGAGGATGTGTCGACCGAATTGTCAGTCTTAGGTTAATAATTGAGAAATGCCAAATTATTGAAAGTAAATTGAGAACAGGGAAAAGTAAACCCCTTCTGTCCTTAGCTTTATAGAATATGAATAAGCGTTTGATTCAGATGATAGAAGAGCTTTAGCGAGGGTCTTCTCCTTGTATGGTATACCAGACAAACACATTAAAGGGATTAGTACTATGTACGAGAATAACACTGCTGCGGTTAAGGTATGAAATCAGGTTAGTAGCTGGTTTCGTATTAAATCAGGAGTTAAGCAGGGTTGTGTTCTATCTCAGTTTATACGGATTATTTTGATGGACTTTGTCTTAAGGAGCACAGCAAATACAATGGGAGAACACGGAATCAAATGGAGAAGTAAAACATTTCCTGCACTTAGATTATGCTGACGATTTAAGCATCCTAGATGAAAGTGTGTGAGCTAAATGAACGAACTTTTTGAGACTGGGTCACTAAGGCTAGGGATAACTGAAGATGAAAAGGTGACATTGGGTAGCGAAAAGATCGATCAAGTGGACAGCTTCACATAACTTGGTAGTATTATTATAAGTGAATACGGTGGGAAAGAAAGATAATTCTGCAAACCAAGATAAGAATATTGGAAGCTACAGTGATGACAGTGGTCAAGTATGGAACTGAGGCATGGGCTTGCTCCAAAGAACGCAGGAATATTTGCTAAATGTTTTCCAGAGAAATTGCCTACACATAGATTTGGGTAGCCGATTGCTGACTTTATGTCAAACAGTAGGCTGTAGGAAGTGTGTTTCAATTACGCTTTCTAGGACTTTCACGAGAGAAAGGTCGAGATGGCTAGGGCACATTCTGCGAATGAAGGAATGAAGGGAGACGATTGGCCGAGGGTTGTCCTCGGCCAACCGTCAAGGGCTAAACGAAAAGCAGTCTGTTCCTGGTTGGGGTGGGAGGATGTCGTAAGGAAAGATTTAAGAGAAATGGAGACTTCCTGGGAGGATGTGAAGAGGGAGGCTTTGAATAGGTTGGGGTGGAGGAGGAGCGTGCGTGAATGTGTTGGCCTCAGGCTGCTTGGTACTGTGTTGAGTTGTTAGTCGTAGTAGTAACATAAGGTATTCCTGTATTTTGAAAAATTAAGTCCCCCGTTAGGGTAGTGGTGCCAACCTTCTCGTGGTGCCATCCAGAGTAATTGACACAAGTAGGGGTACACTCACACTACCCCTAATTCAGTCACCAACCAACTACTGGCCGTCCTGTCCAGTGCCTGACCATGAGGCAAGGTGTTTTATTGGACCACGGTGCCGAGATCAAATAGACTGAAGTCAGTAACGTCTCCCAAAAAGGATATATGAAGCGCCAACCGTGACACAAGAAAAGATACCTTGAGGAGCAATCCGAGGCGAGAGAAAGAAGTTTTCTTCCTAATATCAGCTCTGTCGATCAAGTCCCGCTAACCATGGATACCTGGTGAGTGGCAGGTGACTCCCCCTCACTAGCACGCATCCAGGAATTCACTGGTGGTCACTTTACATTGAGGAGATGGCAGATTCGTAAAAACACTAAAAAAAAAATTAAGGAGAATCCGAGTTGGGTCATTGAATCAAAGTTCTCCTATGTATGGGCCTGCTCCGTAATTAATCAATTTGTTTTATCTTCTGACTGTAAATTTGGTTCATTCGTTAGAGCCTCCGCTGTAACTAGGTTTATATTCTTTACAACTGCTATTTTGGAATATGGATTTTGGGACTGCAACTTAGAAAGAAATCTTAGAACTGCTTTCTAGTCTCTTGTTATTTGCTAAGACGCATGTGTGCTGCTCCATCTGTTGTTTACTAGGCACATCCACAGATTTATTTCTTCTCCTGCTTTTTTTTAGGGGGGGGGGGGTAATTTCGTCAGCGATCCCCCACATGTTTGAAAGCGAAAGTCTCAGGGTATTTCCCCCCGGAACTACTGTTTTTTCGGATTTCTGGGCATTTCTTCTTTCAAAACATGAAATAATTTATTATATTACTGTCAGTATATATATATATATATATATATATATATATATATATATATATATATATATATATATATATATATATATATATATATATATAATATATATATATATATATATATATATATATATATATATATATATATATATCGGTATAATCTCCGTCTTATTGAGTCCGTTATTTATATTGTTACGTCAGATGTTATCTATTATTAATGTAAATTTTTAACTTGCCTAGAAAAGCCAAAAGGGACTAGTCCATTTTGTCCCCGATTAAACGGTATCCACCCCCACCCAGATAAGTCAGTGTGTGACCGATATTACATTTGTACGAACAATAAGCCAACAGAAGCCATCTGTAGTGGAGGTTTGGTTTTTGACCCTAGAACAGGCGTATGCACATACGCCGATTTGGCAGGCCGACCAGAATGCAAAGGCCGTAAGTATATCAGTGTTTTATTTCTTCTCTATTAACTGGTAATCACACAAAATCTCTGGATTAAATCCTACCAGCTTTCATCTTCAATTCTGTCATTCCTAGCAACTTCAGTTTTATTAATAAGATAATTTGATCAAAGGATAAGTCTCGGGGATAAATTTCGAACAAGTTGACGTTCTTCAATTAAACAGACAAAAAAAAAAAAAAAAAAAAAAAAAAAAAAAAAAAAAAAAAAAAAAAAAAAAAAAACATGAATCAATTTAAATTTAGTGTTTATCAAATTTTTTTTTATAATTTTGTTTGCAAAATTTATTTAAACATTCGTAAATGAAATTGCGGAAAGCAAAGCATTAACAAAACACAATTAAAATGAAACGAAACTTAATTAATTATAATTAAAAGGGAGATAAAATAAAGCAAGTATAAACGAAATGTCTAAAAGGAATTTAATCACGTACCTAGATAGAGAATTTTTCCGTTTTTTCCCATAATGGTCGATAAATTCATATAATTCAACTCTAGGTTTAAAAGACTTAAATACATTAAAAAACTTCTATTTAACATTAGGAGGTAAGGAGCAACACTAGAGCTTTTAAAAGAACAGAAATCATTACGTATATCAGGGGGGTTGCCCCCTTCTTAGTACCTTACTCTACACGCTAAAGATTTTTAGTGCTTTAAGAAAAAGCTTCTTATTGTTCAAATAAAAAGACCCTTGTGTTTCAGGAGTCGTTCTTAAAGAATTGGGACAAAAAGTCAAACTTTAGCGTAAGGGGCGAGGTATTAAGAAGAGGGCAACCCTCCCCCCCTCCCTTCGTGTACATAGTAATTTCTGTTCGTTTATAGTTTTAATGTTGCCCCTTACTTTCAGTTGAAAAGACATTTTTTTTTTACTTAAGTTCTAATCGACTTTTAAATAATACCGGCTTCCCCTCCAAGCAAAGATCCTCTAGACAATTCAATCCCAGCGAAAATTTAGCGCTTACAATTATCATTAACATCTTCACATGTAAAATTGAGTCAGCAAAGAGAATACTTATTAAAACAAATAAAAAGAACTTTGAATAGGAGTTCTGGCATTCCCCCAGTGCAAAATTTTCCCTGAGAAGTTTACCCCCCGGAAACTTCCCGAGAAATTTATCCCGGGAACGAAAATTATCCCCGTGGAAAGCACATCCGCAGAAAATTCACCCCCCCCCCCAAAAAAAAAATGTCTCTATACTTACCAGTAACAAATACTATTCGTAAACAATGGGCAAATTTCATGACTTATAGACCTTTCTTAGATAATTTCTTAAACCACATTGGCCTGACATCACATAAAGAAAAAAAAACGAACAAAAATGGTTTTTTTATAGGCCAAATGAAAGTACTGAAAAAAACACAACAAAGCGAATATTTCGAGAGGACAAACGCCTCTCTTCTTCAGCGCGAAACGAAATAATGTATCCAAAAACAAAGGTGGAAAGAAACGAAATATTCGCTTTGTTGTGTTTTTTTCAGTACTTTCATTTGGCCTATAAAAAAAAACCATTTTTGCTCGTTTTTTCTTTATATAGACCTTTCTTTTGAGGCTGTAGGGTGGGGGGTGGGGGCATGTTAACCCCAAAGGCATAGTTACTGGGTTTTTCCTCTATGCTAAACAAAATGGCAATCTCACATTTTGATCGGACGACTTTGAGGAAAAAGGGGGTGGGAGGGAAGTTAGTTGCCCTCCAATATTTTTGTATACTTGAAAAGGTCACTAGAACTTTTATTTTGTGTTCGAATGAGGCCTTTCCCGGTATTATAGGACTATGGGTTCGATGCGATCAACCCTGGAAAAAAAAAACACGCATCTGGGATCTTTCTTCTGGCAAAAAATATGAAATTCCACGGTTTTGCCAATAGGAGCTTGAAACTTGTACAATAGAGTTCTCGGATACACTGAATCTGACGGTGTGATTTTCGTTAAGATTTCTTGACTTTAAGGGATTGTTTCCCCTCTTTTTCGAAGATCAGGCTAATTTTTCTCAGGCTCGTAACCTTTGATTATTAACACTAAAATGAATGAATCTTACATATTTGGAATCAGGATAATAAGCCGATTTTTTATATATCTATTAAGTTCGAAATTCTTTTTAGAGTTGCGATTACGATTGAGCCACGTAGCTCCTTACTTGCAGTTTGTTACCACCAACTATTTGAAAAAGAAAAATATAAAAAAGGAAAGAAATAAATCAGTATTTTGCCAAAAGTGTAGAAAGAGTAAAAAAAAAAAGAATGGTAAATTAAAGTTAAACTTGAAATTCATGGAATTATTTCTCTTATAGTTAAATTTAAAAGAGAAGGGAACATAAAAAAAATTTAAATAAGAACAAAACAGAAAACAATTCGGACAAATCAAATTGACTTTTTGACTGCTAAATACAATATATTATAAATTTCAAGAAACCTGTGAAAGCTGAACATTGAAGTGTGTGTTTGCTGTGACATCGAGATAAAAAACGATTCTTTCTTTTTTGAGGTTTTCTTCTGTTAGCGGATTACATTAAACTCTTTCTATCTAATCAATTTTATTTTCTGATCCTAATCTCTCCTTTTTTTCCTGGGATCACTTTTTGAGAATCATGAAAAATTCAAATAGTTTAATCTAGTTTTCGTCATCCAATCAAAGGGCTGATAAATATATGTACGTATATATATATATATATATATATATATATATATATATATATATATATATATATATATATATATATATATATATATATATATATATATATAATATATATATATATATATATATATATATATATATATATATATATATATAATATATATATATATATATATATATATATATATATATATATATATATATATATATATATATATATATATATATATATATTGAATGAACCGCTCTTATCTAGGTCTTTACATTCTATGTTGTTGCTTAGTATTTTTGGAGACCAGTTTGACCTTAAGTGCAAAGATTTAAATTTTACACACGTACACACCTCAATGTCTACATCAGATCTCGATCACGTCGTTGCGTCCGCAAATCTCAGAATTTCACCTGTCAAGTTTGTGCTTGATTTTCAGCTATCTGGTCACTTACCAATACAGTTCTCAGCCGAGATTCCTTTCCATAGCTCAGATACACAAACGCAAACAACTTCGAAAACACCTCCTAGGTCTCGCCGTGATTGGCGTAAAATTAACCCTGTTTTATTTCAAGAAGAAGCCGCCAGAGTCCTTAGTAAGATCCGTGTCCCTTTCTATCTTCTCTCTAGATTAACTGCTCTTTCAAAGGAGGAAACACAACTATCAGTCGATATTTATTGCGCAAAAATTGGCCTTGCCCTTCGCTGTGCTGAAAAAGCTGCCGTCCCTCTAAGTAGACCCCGTCATCCTACCCTTCCTGGCTGGTCTGAAAAATCCAGATTTAGTGGATACCCATTCTAAGTATAAATTTTGGCTTCAACTTTGGATTTCTTGTGGACGACCCCGTTCGGGGACAGTCAATTCAACCCGCCTGCTCACAAAAAGAAAATTCGCGAAGGAGCTAAAAGCTCACAGAAAAAATATGATTGATATCGAATCTACAGGGGCAAAAATTAATCCTTCTCTCCTTTGGCGTTTTCTGTCCTCTAAAAGCGATGAGTCTTTGTCCGCATCTGCTATCCCTGATTTGGAATGGTACACGTGCTATGGGTCAAAATTTTCGCCTCCTGACCCAGCCCTCAACGTAAGATACGAGGCTGAGTTGAACGACTTCTTAGATAGTTGTCCTCAGGGTGACTATGTTGTAACAGAGGGAGCTGTATGCAAGGCCATCTCTCACCTAAAACCTAAACAATATTTCGGGATTGACGAGATCAGCGCACCCCATCTAAAAAGTGGTTGGCCCGCTCTCATTAGTCACGTAACTCTCCTGATGCAGATTATCCTCATTCAGGGTATTATCCCAACCACTTTCTCAATTGGAGATCTTACGCCAGTTCCTAAAAAAAGAAAAATTACCATGCAATGCTCCTCTTTCCGTCCAATCACGATTGCTACTTCTCTTTGCAAGTTATTTGAACTTTTATTCGTAGATGAGTTTGAGAAACTGTGTTGCAGTCCACCAAGACAATTCGGTTTCCAACGCGGTATTGGTTGTGCTGAAGCGCTCCATGTCGTTGCATATGCACTCCTGGGTGCACACAAATCAGGAGAAAGCCTAGTGATTGGTGGGTTAGACCTGAAGAGAGCGTTTGATTCATTGATTCATGCGCTTATGGTGCTAAACTCAGCTAAAAGAGGAGTGAACTCAAACATCATTCGGGCTTTCGGTGATCTTTACTCTCGCCTTCACGTGCGACTCAAACTCCCTCCCGATAAAGGCCTTCCACCAGCCCCACGGTCAGCTTTGATACCAGTCCGTAAAGGTGCCCATCAGGGGGCAGTTTTATCCCCCAATTTCTTCAACAACTAAATTATTGAGCCTCAAGACAGCTGTCCTTCATCATGCATTCTCAGTTCCATTGACATCTCCCTAGTATGCTATGCTGATGACACGCTGAATCTCAGCCGGACACTTAACCGCCTTTCAGAAATATTCTCATGTCTGCAGTCCAATTACGAGAAAGTCAGTCTGAGATGTAACTCCCAAAAGTCGGAAGTCTTGCTTTACAATTGGAAGAATGACCCTCCTACTAATATCACACTAGGTGATTGCTCAGTAAAACCAGTTGATAAAATAGTATATCTGGGGCTGCCAATAGGTACCTCATTACAGCATACCCGCTCCCTCCTGATCTCATATCTTGAACGGCGAATTTCCAGCTCCTATGCTTTGATCGTTAAATCCACTCTGAGATTTAACCGTCCACTACTGGCAAGTATTTACAACGCTACCGCCCTTTCTGGAAATTATTGGCAAACCTTGAAAAGTCTAAAATCCGCTCTTTATTTTTCCGTTTTGCCAAGTACCTACTAAAATTGCCACCTTGGACAAAAAATTGTTTTCTGATTCGGCGCTACAACCTAGCGGACCGAAATCTCGCTGTGGAGACACTTATTAGCCGGCAAAAAACAAAACCAGCAATTCTAAAGCACAAGTGGGCAAGTTTGCTTGTTTTATTTTCCCTCTTGTTTCCCTTCTTTTTTTCTCTCTCTCTCTCTCCTTTCAGAAGTTGTTGTCCTTGTTGCTATTTTCGAAGAAGTTGTTGTTTCTGTTGTAATTTTTGAGTATGTTATCTTTCTGTTTCCTCTTTCCGTACTATTTTGTATACTATTTAAGAAGTTGTTGTTTTTGTTGTTATTTTTTAGTGTTTTCTTTTGTTTCCTCTTTTCGCATTTTTGTATACTCTGTCATTGTAAATTTATTGTATACGACGGGTTTTCAATATATTATTATTATTATTATTATATATATATATATATATATATATATATATATATATATATATATATATATATATATATATATATATATATATAATATATATATATATATATATATATATATATATATATATATATATATATATATATATATATATATATATATATATATATATATATATATATATATATATATATATATATATATATATATATATCTATATATATATATATATATATATATATATATATATATATATATATATATATATACATCTGAAACATTGAACATACGGTGCTGTATTATTTGCGAAAAATACTGCTAGGTACTACACGCTTGTTATTATTAATAGTATGCTAAATTGTTATTAATACGAGTAATGGTCCCTCGTTTTAGCTTCTGCTCAGATTCTCGTTTTTTTGCTTTATCAAAGCGCTAGGATGTTAGAACTCGCTGATTTCATTCAGAAGTGCTTATATTTCAAGTTTTTTTTCTGACACTCAAAATACGACTTTGATTGTATTATCATTGAATTCCTTAAATTACTGATCCAAGCACAAAGAGCCTTAAGTCTCTGAAAAGAAAAACGATCTAGGAGTATTTTCTGAAAAAAAAACAGCCTTGGAAGTAAGAACTCAGATTTTGTTAGAAACAAATCGTTTTACTCTCAAAAGCTCTAAGATCTTAGAAGATCGATTAGTAAAAAAAGGGGATATTAGTGGTAAAAACGGGTAATATACCCAAAAAAGTTGTGTATTAGATATGGATAGAACTAGACCCCGAAGCCGCGCAGATGAGGGAAGACCGGCGGCGGCGGGGCCAAAAACAGCGCGCCATGTCACGCCGACGGTAAGATGCCGGCGGCGCTCCGCCGGTATGATGTCGGCGGTGCGCCGCCGGCGCGACCATTGTTGACGGCAAACATTAATGTTTTCATCAGTCTTTCTCAAATCACAGCTTAAATTTACAACAGATTCGAGCCTATTCATGAGTTCAAAAATTCACAAGTCGCTGGCTGGAAACTGTTCTTCTTCGTTATTCATCAAGAGAAGTAAAAATCTGGTAGAAACGAAATGGATGTGGCGTTTCAGAACCCTTGCATAATACGAGTAGTTGAAGTATCTATTAGCTATGTATTCTTAACATAAACAATTATCAAAATTAGTAGTTTTTTTTTCATCGAGCGTTACTGCATACAAAACTTCAAATACCGTATCACAAAATTCGTCAGTTATCTGGGTAAAAACTTTGAATACAAATTTGAACTTAGAAGCTTAATTTTTTCATAATCCTCTTTGCCTATATCTATTTTGTCACCTTTAAAACAGTTGAAATGGGCGACTTTGATATTGATTGTTTTTTTTTTGCTCTTTTGGATTCCTAAAAAGCCTTCTTGTATTAAAAACTGGTTTTTAATAACATCTTAAAAAAAATACATTATAAAGTTTTTTTTGGCTCCTTTATAGAATATATGTCATGTAGGCTAAGGCTGAATTGCTGCTTTTTTATTGATTTTGGCTGCTCTTTTGTATATTATTCATTTTTTCTTTTGGGGATTCATTCCAAATTATAAACTGATAAATACCTAATATCAGTCAATTATAAACTGCATCTAAAAGGAGTGAATTTATCAAACTGAAAAATACATGATGAACACTTCACATGAGAACATTTCAATTACAATGAAACAAAAAACACTTAATGGTTTATTCGGTATGAAGAAAAATAAAGTGCCAGCTATTTTCTTAGGTAAAAAATGAAAAGCTCATCCGTTTTAAATGTAATTAAATAAAATAATAAGCAGACTGAAGTAGCTCCAGGAAGATGTTGAGATTTTCATCCTAGTTCGTCACTTTTAATCCAAGCAAAATGTTAGGACACTTAGTATCAGTTATTGAGTTTAAGCTTTGATTTCCAAATGCTCACAAAAATTACCAAATTTAAGAAAGTCGCAACAATAAGTCACCTGTTGTCAAAATACTCTAAGACTCCTCTTTGATCCCCACCCAGGTTCGAAGCTTCAGCTATGGTCATTTCCACGGAAATCTCCAAAGAGTTTCTTTTTAAAATAGCTTTCAAGCGTAGTTAGGGATATTTAGCCTTTTTTGCTTGTCTTCAAAGCTTTGAAAAAAGTGTTATAATATTCCAAATGTTACATTTGTTATATTTGTGCATATTTTTGGTAATGATTTGTGGGGTGATCGAATTTTTAAACCACTGTAGATACGTAAGAACGTTGCAACATCTAGTACCCTGAGGTCATAAGACTGTCAAAGACTCCTCCTTGAATCTACCAAATTGAAAGCTTTTATTATGACCTGGTCTTTTAATGTAATTTGGGCACTGGACCAAGGGCGCCATTGTCACTCGAGCGCAACGTTAGGTGGGAATGTCGATACTGCTTTCGTCACACCAATTCGTTTTAGTGTGAATCTGCCTGGTACTTATGAATGAATGTTTTCAAAGTAAACCCGTTTCATCAATAAAAAAAAAACGGGTTGGACGCATACGTCCCTTTCCCTTTGACAATAAAACCATGGAAGTGCTGTATCAAGTATAACCCACGAAAATCTTTTTAATTTTTGTCAACTTTTCAACTTTTTGGCATCCCTGCTTTCAATAAAAAAAAAATCAAGGTACTATCACTTAAATATAATAACTCCCTACCCCCCCCCCCTCTGGATACCATCTTGATAGGATACCGTCTCTGCTTTGAATAAAAAAAAATAATTAATTTATTGGCACCCCTGCTTTCAAAAGAAAAAAAATTCGAGGTATTATCATTTAAATATGATAGCTCACTACCCCCCCCCCCCTCCCGCTCTGGATACCACCTTAATAGGATGCCGTCTCTGCTTTAAACTAAAAAAAAATAACTTTTGGGATCCCTGCTTTCAATAAAAAAAAATTTCGAGATATTATCATTTAAATATAATACCTCCCTACCCCCCCCCCCTCTCGATACCACCTTGATAGGATACCGTCTCAGCTTTCATTAGAAAAATAATTTACTTAATAATTAACTAGGTCACTATATGGTTCAAACAAACACGCAAAAAACGTTAAACAGCTTAGTGTTCCTTGAAAAAAAAATTGAGGGAATGAGTAAAGGGGTACAAAGACACAACAACAAAATGTCGAAATTCTTCAGATATACCTCACATTATTGTAAAACTGAGTCATAGATTTGCCGTGGCATTCAATATGATCCAAAGAATCTAATTAAAAGGGAGCACACACAAAAGCCAAATTAGGCCAGTAGCCTATGAGAAATCGCAAAATACCTAAGATAATGAACAAGTCCTAATGGGGGGGCCCTGTGTCTATCAAAATATTTCAATGGTTTCCCAGGGAATTTGATATCATTTTCTTCTGTCTCCACTTTAAATGAAAAAAATAATTATCTTTTTGGCATCCCTGCTTTCAAAGAAAATAAGGTATTATCATTTGAAAATGATAGCCTTCTATCCCCCCCCCCCTATAAGCAATAATTTACAATTTATTTATGAATCATATCTTTGGGTTAACTTCCGGTTCGATCTTTAATTCCCTAACCTTGTACATAGTTTAGTCTATAGCTGAATTTTGTCTCAATAGAAGGATTTTTTTTTGGGGTGGAGGGGGTAAAAATGTTTCAGAAAGAAGATTGTATTTTCTATCAGGCGTTCAACAATTGAGTATTAAACGTTAAGAAAATCTTATCTAAAAACAGCAAAAAAAAAATCTTCAAACTTACAATTCAGCTGTAGAAACAATCTGTCGGCTGTCAATTTCAAAATCCAACTGAAGGCTGAAGCTGTATTGTAGTGAATGCGTTCTATAATTCTATTCAGCTTGAAAATAAAATTCTTGACTACGAATGATTTAAGAAATAGCGATTGGGAAACTGCATTCGAAACGATTTAAACTCATTTCATAAAGACGATTTTTTTTTTGTCAACATATTAAGAACTGTGTATATTGTAATATTTGCAATTGCATATTGCATCTGTCTGGTTTTTATGCAAAGTAACAAAAGAGACGAAAATTAATGAACAAGTGAGTAGTGAAGAATTATGGTATGCAAAGTAATATTTGGCAGGGAAAGTCACTGGTGATAAATCGCTAGGGGTGGCACCGTGATTGCGTGATTTTCGGGGACTTGGGGAATTAATTTTATTTTCGGGGAAATACCCAAAAATTCGGGGATAATGCAAGCCCTGCTTGATTTCTAATCAGGAAAATCGAAATACTAAACCACACGAAAAGGAAAAGCTCCGACTTTGCGGACGCAATAAAGAATTGCCGCAAAATTAATTTAAAGTCAACCGAACGCCACCGCCTCTGCCGGCGGCGGCGCGCCGACGGCGTTACGAAACTTCGGCGGCGTTCAACCGGGCCTCTTGTCGGTGGCGTTCGGTCGATCCACTGGCGCGTAGCCGGGGTCTAGATAGGACAAAGATCCTCCAGAGCTGTTTCTGCCACATAGGGCGTCGAATCAACCTTTCAGTTACTAGGAGTATATATTACAAGGGTAATAAATTTCATTCTACTTTTAGGTGGATTTCTAACATCGTCTCTACAACCATTTTAATATTCTATATTCTGAAGAAACACATACTGTGCAAGTTTTTTTTTTTTACTAAAAACTGTTCACTGTTGTTGTGTATTTTATAAAACTGTTCACTGTGTTTTATTACTCATTTTTTGTCAATCCCTTCGATTCCAGTAATAAATATCTTCGATTGTTGCCTATGTATCGCTCAATTTTTGTTCTCTAAACCAAATCAATTTAGCTTTGATTATATAGTTTAATGTATTTGGTTAGTTTACAAGAAAACCGATTCATCAACGAAACTTAAAAGCTAATTCAATTTAGTTACACTACAAAGTTTAGTCTGGTCGATTAGTTTAGAAAACTAATTCATCAACGAAAGCTAAAAAAAATTGAGATTCAAGGTTTTTATTTTTCAAATTATAGGCATAACAGAATTACATAAGGGCAAAAATCACATAAGGTAAAACAAGGGTTTTAACATTTTTTTGACGTCTACAATCATAAGGAAATGCAATCACAAGGATAAACACGGGCTATTTCGAGGCCGTATCTAGGGGGGTACCGGGTTAACCCCCCCCCCTCAAATTTTCGTCTGACTCGTAGAAACGCAACAGAAATGCACATAAATAAATTTTTCATTTAGTAAATTTTTTTCTTTAGTACCCCCCCCCCTCCAAAACTAAAAAATCCTGGATACACTCTTGGGCTATTGCGCGACAGCTTTGTGTGGAGGTGTAATGCAACGAAGCTGCTGAGCCCAAACGCGGCAGAAAATTGTTGTCAACGAACACTGAGACTCAAAACATTTTGACTCATCAGACCGGAATTGATCACCTGAGATCGGTAACTTTCGTATTAGCTTGACAGGGAAGTGACGAAAAAATTACCTACAGCCAGAGGCGTCCCGAGGGGGAGGGGCCCCTCCCAACTTTTTTGGAATTCGGTAAAGTTTTCGCCGAAGGCGAAAATTTTGGTAGAAATTTTACAAAATCGGCCGAAATTTAGCAAAATTCTTGATTTCTGCAGAAAATTTGGCATAAATCAGGTAGCAATTCGGTAAAATTTTACAAAATCGGCCAAAATTTAGCAAAATTCTTGATTTCTGCAGAAAATTCGGCATAAATCAGGTAGCAATTCGGTAAAATTTATGAAGATCGCCCCCCAATAAATTGAGCCTCAGGACGCCCCTGACTACAGCCAACAAATGTTTTAACAAAATTGTAGGTCCTTACAAGCATTTACATCTGAGGCACTGCTAGGCTTTGGAATTTACCGAGAATTACCATATTATCCTAGAAACCCCTGATTTTATTGGCCATCAAAAATCAAAGCACACTACCAAAAAATTAGTGAACAACAGCCAGAGCCAGATAAAGGGTGACTGGGCTCAACCGGGCCCTGCGTTTGAAAGGGCCCAGAACTGTCACCAAAATGAACGCAATTTTTTTCGAAATGTATATATTCTTAACAATTCCTATAAGCGTTGATACTGGACAGAGATCATTTTCCAGGCTAAAACTTATAAAAACTATCTGATATCAACAATGAATCAGTAATAGATTAAATAGTTCGACAATTATACCGATTGAAAGTGAAGACGTAAGAAAATTAGATTTTCAGACAGTTTTAGAAGAATTTACAGAATAAAAACTTAGAAATATGTAAATTCATGTATTCATATTCTCTGATGTAAATTGATATCCAATAAACATTTTTTGTATTTTATAAACGAGAAATAATTGTATATTTATTTATTTATGCATGTATGAATGTATAAACTTTTTCTTGAAAACGGCTCCATATTTGTTTTGGAAAATTGCCATCCTGAGAATTTCTGGCCTTAAAAAAATCCGATCTAGATAGGTCACAAGTTTGAGGGCCCGGCAAAAAATTCTAACCGGCCCCAGCACCTAGTCGATCTGGGCCTGACAACAAAAAAAAGGGACAGGGATAAAAAGAATTTTCATAAACAAAAATAATACTTACAGCAGAAGCAGGAACAGAATCATACCTAAGAATTTATATTTAGAGAAGGGAATATGCAAATAATGTAACATAGTCTTGAGTTTGAGGGGTCACCTGGCATTATCGCTTGATATCGGTAATTTTGATGATTATTTACGAGTGAAGTGATCGAAACACTGTAAGTACCAAGATGATTTGAAATTTAGTAGGCAAGTACCTCAGCCAACAAGTTTTTTAATAACATGCCACGGATCACAGATACTTACAGTGTAGGCTTCAAAGTTTTACCTTCTACCTACATAATCACCATATTACCCGAGACTTATCTATTTTACTGGCCGCCCGAAATCAAAGGCAGTTCCAACAATCTGCCTTCTAGAGTGATACAGTGCCAACTCCAAGTTTCACAAAATTATGTAAATATTATATATTATATCATATATTATAAATATTATATATTACAAATATTACATATTATATAAATTATATAAATATCATCCTTAAAAGGTGACGTTTAAGAAGCGCATTTGGTAAAGGGCAGAAGTGTTACGCTTTCGTGAACTAAAAAATCCTGCTTGAGTTGATATGTATAGACTGAGGATTCCAAATTGAGCCCTCAGGTCCAAGCCACTCCCCAACCCTTCTACAAAAAACAGAAGAAGAAGATAAAAAGCCGTAAGCATGATAGTAATCCCAATTGAAAAGATAATAAGGCTTCTGAAAAACAAAGCAAGAGGGTGAAAAAAAAAAACAAGACAAAGGAAGCTAGAAAGTACAAAAAAGGGGACGAAGAGCCAAAAAATGATTAACGCAATAATAAAAAAAAAACAAAAAAAAAAATAAAAAAAGGAAGATAAGCGGGGGAGTTTATGTTGAAGTGTTTTTTGTTGAGAATTTATTTATTGAATAAATTGATTGATTGAAGCAAAAAAAGGCATGCTTAACCCTAGACATGGGCGCGCCTGGAAATTCAGTATGAGATGGGCGGCCTTAGTAACCCTAGGCCCTTTCCTTCCTCTGCGAGCACCCTCCTCAGAATATCTATAAAAGTTTCCAAATAGCACTCTTACAACGAACTTAAAGGAAACAAATGAATAAAGAAAAAACTATAGCAATAATATATTTATTAAAAACTAAAAACCATAAAAAAAAAAAATTAAAAATGAAAAACAATTCACAGCCATATTTAGTCAAAAAAGGAAATTCACTATAGTTGACTACAGTAAGCCATAGTTACAAGGAAATACAAATGATTCGTGAAAAAATGGAAACAGCAAAATTACAGAATGCTAAACACAAAGGAGCTACTAAGGAAAATAAAGCACTCTTGCAAAATTTACCACACAACAAGTAATCTAAATCTCTATTCAACTAAGACTAGTTAAGAAAACACAGCATTTGAGTATAAACCCGAAGATACTATATATCACATAAAACGAAGTAGATGTGAAAATTTAGTCAAGGTTTATCACTTCGTCTCATATAGTATTCTGGCATTCGTGCCATTTCAATGTAAAAATCAGTCCCATTGATTCCTATTCAGCATTATCATGCGTACTTTCTTTTGAAATCACCCTTTCCCACCTGTCTTTGCCGCACCTGTGTAATTTTAAAGCTGGCCTAAAATATAATGCATATAATCAAGGCCGTATCCAGGGGGGGGGGGGGGTTTACCCGGTTTGAACCCCCCCCCCCCGAAATTTTTGACTTACTCGAAAATAAGTAAAAAATTAGTAAAACCTAGGTAAAAATCAGTAAAATTAGTCGAAAACTGAGTCAAAAATTAGTAACCCCCCCCAAAAAATAGTCAAAAATTAGTAAAACCCCCTGAACAAAAATCCTGGATACGGCCCTGCATATAATGATATATATATATAATGCAACATATATATATATATATATATATATATATATATATATACATATATATATATAATGCATATAATGATGCACCTACTTCTACAAACTCGTCACAGAGTTAGGCCATCTGAAGATTAAGATTACACACCAAGCATTCTTTTTCTTCTTCTAGGCCCCATCTTTAAAAACGTTCTACATAGGCCAAGAAATATTTAACGATTTCTGATCGTTATGATGGTTTCTAAGTGCCCTAATCTGGGGCGTTTAAAACCTCTTTTTGTAACCTCTTTGCGGTTAAAAACAGTAAAGCCCTTATCCATAACTTAGCCGTAAGATACCTGAGATAAAACATGTGAGACATTTACATTCTTCAACCCCGCTCCTTCAATTATCGTTTGAATATCGGAAGTTGTTAATGTTTACAGCGTAATATCAAGTAATAGTTCAGTCTAAATTAATGAATAATTCAGAGGTGCAAAATTTTGAAACTTTTAATAGAAATACAAAATTTTTAGATCTAACAATTGCACCTCTTAGATTTTGAAAAATACTTTCTTCTGGTATTTTCATAGGAAGAAACTGAAAAAACAAACAAAATTACAAAAAATTGTATCATCATTGCAAAAAACTTAAAAAAATCTCCCCCTTCCCCTCTATATTCTTGTGAAATACCCATCTGACTAACCGTAATTCAAAGAGTAAGCTTTGCGAGAAATGTGGTTCTATCCCGGTTTATTGGGCTATAATGAGAGAAAGGTCGAGATGGCTAAGACACTTTCTGCGGACGAAGGATGACGGATTGCCGAAGTCCTTTTCGGCCAACCCTTGGGGACCGAACAAAAAGCAGGCCTTCCCAGAATGTGTTGGGAGGAGGTCATAAGAAAAGATTTAAGGGAAATTGGAACTTCTTGGGAGGGTATAAAGAGTTGAATAGATTGGGATGGAGGAGGAGCATGCATATCTTTGCTGGCCCCAGGCGGCTTAGGGCTGCAGTGAGTCGTGAGTAGTACTAGTAGCTTATTGGAGGCGCAGAACTTAAAAAAATATGTATGTTACCGTGAATGTCCGATATCTGGTTAATGTCAACACCCACAGGTGAATGTTTGACATTTTTCTTTCTCTGCTTGTATTCATTTAGTTTTGCGAGTCCGCATTTTCAGTCTAATGCAAGCTATAATGGTAAAAGTAAAATTTAGGTTAGATTATGTTAGTTTAGGTTAGGTTAAATTTGTTCAAAAATATCAGAAATGGGTTAAAGACATAAGCAAACCTAACCCACCCTAACCAAACCCAATCTGTCATCATCAAACTTTGCATTAAATTGAAAAAGTTGACTGGCAACGTTGACTAAATCCAAGGAGAAAAATATATATTTGGATTTGTAATTAAAGTTAGGCCAAAGGCGTGAAAGGGCAAGCTAATTGGATTAGACCCACATGGAATGCTGAATAAGACTAAGTCATTTTACAACTTAACACAAAACATATCTATTTAGTTACAGGATATAGAAATATGGCTAGGTAGGGCAAGTCATTGGATTAGTATATAGGGCAAGTCATCTTTAGCTGTCCACGTGCGCCCACTTTCGGGTTAAAAGGATAAACTTCATTTTGCTGAAAAATTTGCTAATTATTATGTTTGACAGAATAAGCAAGAAGACGTATACCAGAGTTAAGCATACAAAAAAAAAAACATTCACAATATAAAAAAAATCCCTAAAAAATAAAAATTTTTGAGTTATATGTACCAAATATGGTAATCAGCATAACTACATTCGCTAGTGACATCTGCGAAACACTACTCGTTATCTTTTAGTGCATCCTTATTTGAAACAAGAACTTTGCAATTGCCCTCCATGCAATGAAGTAGCTTCGAACTGAAAGAGGTCAGAGCTTTTTCTTTTTACGTTTGATTTCGTTCCGATTGTTCGGCAAGGTAACAAACAAGGTAACAAAAGGTATTGTTGTTTTTCCTTAAGAAAACAAAAAAAAAAAAAAAAATCATTTTTACTGTCCTTACTGTCAGCTTACTGAAGGACAAAAGGCGTTTTGAGTTCCTGAATTGGAATAGTGAGAGACTACAAGTAACGGAAAGAGGTTCCGAAAGACAGTTTAAGTTTTTACTCAATCGGTCCTTAGAAACTCCTACAAGGACATTTGTGTGGGGTAATTTAGAAGAACAGAAACGTGCACTATGTAGACCTACTAAACTTACAACCAAGAGGCAGATACGATTACGATCATGAGATCATAACGTAATGGTGCAATTTGTTTTTCTGGGGGGGGGGGGGAGGCAATGGGCGTTTGTGACCTGAGCCTCGTCTCAATTTTCTGAGTCTTTCCATAATGATAACAGAATAATACTTTGATTTTGTGTTTTTAGCTTTGATCTTTTTACCTTAAACACGACGCATTTTTGGTGATTTACCGTGAACGCGGTGTATTTTCGGTGCTTTACCGTAAACACGGCATACACGGCGCATCTAACTTAAGGAAACAAAGAGAAATTTCTTGCTCATCTGGATTGGTTAGCATTTTCGCTATTTTAAATTTGTCAACAGTTTAAGAGAAGTATACATAAATTTAGCACTGGATAGCATCTTCAATCTTTTGGGTTACATTAAATTAGGTTATAAATCTCAGAAATGGGTTAAAAACCTAACCTAACTTGTCACCATCAAACCTTGCATAAAACTGAAAAAGTTGACTGGCAACGCTGACTAATTCCAAGGAAAAAATGGTAACAAGTCTGAAAGTCAACAAGCTAACTGATTCGAGACTTTCGACTATCAGCTTTTTTACAATACTTTTCATCTAAGCTTTTGTCTAACTGCAAAACAGATTAGACATCCAAGAAAACCTCATAACTTACCCCAAAGCCGACTCGTGGAGAGTTTAAAGGGCTTAATTCTTTCCCCAAAATTCCGAAATTCGACGCCTTTTGGAAGTATGGTAAGAGAAATCCACCTCCTCAAAAACTATCAAGCAAGATCCCCCTCCCCAAGAAAAGAAAAATTCCTGCATCTAGCCCTACCTTAGCCTATTAAGCTAACTATTAAAATCTTTAAATTCTTCAAGAATTTTCATTAATTCCGTGGCTGCTTTGAACCTTCCGCCATTATTTTTGGGCCATTTGCATTCTTCTAAAAGGCTCGGCAATTCTGGAAATTTTTGAAGCACATATTCGGGAACGTCATATAGAAGTCCCTGTGGATACCGGTGTGAGAAAGCACCAGGTGATAAAAGTCCCTGAAATCAGAAAAAAGGGGTTCGTAAGTATACCCAGAGGTCCAATATATTGCCTAAAGGAATTCGAAAGCTTTTATACAACACAAGAGTTACAGGAGAGAAACAAATTAACAAATTATATAGGTCATTTGAGAGTTATTAGTGACCAGTTCGGTTGCCCTCTGCCAAAACCTAGTATCCGCTTTTTCAAGTTTTTGAAAAAAATAGAAAAATAGGAATTTCTTAGTTTTTAGAACAGAAGAAATAGATGAAGATGCAGAATTTTCGAAAATACGTTTCACGATCTGCTTTCTCAGAAAAAAGCTTTGAAATAAAAAACTTGCAAGAAAAAAAGCCTTTCAGTAAAAAAAAAAAAAAAAAAAAATTGTAGATTATTAAGGAAACCCAGCTACCTGCAGGAATTCAGACAGTGTATCAGTTCGGCTGCACTCTGCCAAACCTAGTATCCGCTTTTTCAAGTTTTTGATAAAATAGAAAAATAGGGATTTCTTAGTATTTAGAACAGAAGAAATAGATGAAGATGCAGAATTTTCGAAAATACGTTTCACGATCTGCTTTCTCAGAAAAAAGCTTTGAAATAAAAAACTTGCAAGAAAAAAAGCCTTTCAGTAAAAAAAAAAAAAGAAATTGTAGATTCTTAAGGAAACCCAGCTACCCAATAGGTTGCCTGCAGGAATTCAGACAGTGTATCAGTTCGGCTGCACTCTGCCAAACCTAGTATCCGCTTTTTTCAAGTTTTTTGATAAAATAGAAAAATAGGGATTTCTTAGTTTTTAGAACAGAAGAAATAAATGAAGATGCAGAATTTTCGGAAATACGTTTCACGATCCGTTTTTTTTAGAAACAATGCTTCGAAATGAAAAGCGTTCAGAGAACGGGAATTAAGTAAAAAAAAAAAAAAAAAAAAAAAAAAAAAAAAAAAAAAAAAAAAAAAAAAAAAAAAAAATCGTAGGTTCGCAAGGAAACCCAGCTACCCAATAGGTTGCCTGCAGGAATTCAAACAGCGTATCAGTTCGGCTGGACTCTGCCAGAATCTAGTACCTACAATTTTCTAGGTTTCAAGAAAATAGAAAAATAAGGGCTTTCTTTTAATTTTGGAACAGAAGAAATAGATGAAGATACAGACTTTCATCGCTAGGTTTCCTGAAGTTTTCCCTGTCTTCTCAACTCCGTTTTGCCTCTACGTAGATACTGCATTGAATAATAGTGAATTAAATCTTCAGAATATTCCTAAATAGCACTACCTCAGTTGAATACGCTTAGGCCAACGCTATCATTTTACAATTGTGGCAGCTGTTATTTACGGTGGTAGAAATGGTATGATTAGCTCCCAAATAACAGCTACCAGGTACCACAGAATTTAATCTCAGAAAACTATGCCGCTGTCCCAAGTGAAACAGAAAAAGTTATGTAATGAAGAACGGCAATAGATTGATTTCCCCCATCAAATGCTATAATTATTGTTAATTTCCTCAAATTCTTATTTTGCGCTATTTTGAAGACCTAGTATTAACAAAATATTACATATTTGACAATTCATCGGTCCTAATCGATTGGATAGCGCTCAAGACTTTAAATCCTGAGGTCAGAGGTTCGAGTCCTGGCGTTGCTGGTTATTTGGTTTGGAACGGGGGTCAATGGTGTG